>JAHRHZ010000049.1:20289132-20330053 GCA_024137785.1 Ginglymostoma cirratum
CAGTCATCAATGTAACGGAGGAAGAGGTGGGGTTTAGGGCCAGTGTAGGTACGGAAGAGGGATTGTTCCACATAACCTACAAAGAGGCAGGCATAGTTTGGGCCCATGTGGGTGCCCATGGCCACCCCCTTTGTCTGTAGGAAGTGGAAGGAATTCCTCTAGATTTGTTTGCTGAGTTGCAATCTGGCTTGGTGGCTAAAAGCAAACACTTGCCCTTGCCCATAGCTGCACTGATCTGTTAGTGACCATTTTTTTTCTGAGATCCCCTGACCGTTCCTGAGCCCTGACTCCGACATTCAGCTGTCTGCTAATTCCTCGTACTTCTTTGAGTTCTAGCAGCCCAGTTAGCCACATCCTCCTGATTTTCACTGAGTGTCCAATTGTAAAGACTGAGTAGTCCAGTTGCCTTTTCAGGAGTCCAGCTAAACAGTGATTTTCTGCATGAAGTTTGCTTCTGTATTCCCATAGAATCCCTACAGTATGGAAACGGGCCATTCGACCCAACAAGTCCATACTGACTCACCCACTCCCCCACCCTATCCCTGTAATCCTGCGTTTCCCATGGTTAATCTACCTGACCAACATATCCCTGAACACTGTGGACGATTTAGCATGGCCAATCTACCTAACCCGTACATCTTTAGACTGTGGGAGGAAACAGGAGCAGCTGGCGGAAACCCACGCAGACTCGGAGAATGTCTGTGAATGGAACCCAGGTCCCTGTTGCCATGAGGCAGCAGTGCTAGCCACTGAGCCACTGTGTGTTTGTCTCTAACTGTAAATGTTACCTTGGAACTACTCGATTGACTGATCCTTTTTTTTTGAGTGACCTGTTGAAAACCTGGCCACAAACCCTGTTCTCCTTCCTAGGTAGAGTTTAGTTGAGCAGATATTTAGAAAACAAAGGCAATTGGCAGTGGGTTTTAAATGTAGCAGCTCCTCAGAACGGTCTGTTTCCTGGTAATTACAATGTTTTAAAGAGTGGTGTGGGTCATGCAGAACAAATTTGATAACGGTGACAAAGGAAATAATCACAGTCTTAATCAATAAACAACAAAGGAAATGATTAGTCTTCATGATGCGTACTTGCCTTATTGGATTTCGCTGCTCGGTTTGTATTTCCTGATCATATCGCTAATCAACAAACTGCCTACTTCCACTACCATACACCTCGCACTTCCCTCGCCAGACCCCCCCACTGCAGAGCTTTGTCTCATTTGTATTTTTATCTGCTGAGAAGCTGCTATAAAATAGATGTACCGATGCACAATCCTTTTCCCTGGTAATGTGTCTGAGGTTTTTTGGGTCTACTGGCAGAAAACTGACTCTTGTCTCAAGTGCACGGTTGGATATATTAACATAAAGGTTATTCTGTATTACCGGGTTAGAAACCAAGAGGTTATGAATTGAAATCTGTATTGGTGAAGAGACTGGACACGTGGAAATTGCAATTTTAAAGTACAAAAGCTGTTCTTGGAATGTAAATCATAAAGGTCAGGTCATGTTTATTACCGAATTCCTTGCTGCCTGGTGAAGGTGGTAATACCACCTTGTAGTGCTGCACTCCTTGAAGTGAACCTGCCTCTGGAGTGGTGTTGGGTGGGGAAATGCATGATATTATGCATTAATTATGCATTAATGTGAGACTGGGAGCTGATCATATCCATTCTGCTACTCCTAACTTTCTGGTGTTGGAGAGTGAGATGCTGCAGTAGTAAGCATAGGTGAGCTCCCTCAGTGTGTTCTATAGCTTGCACGTGTAATAGATCTTGTGTGCTGGGACCAGAAGGAGTTATTTCAACAGTTATGTAGTGCTTTTTTTCTGCCCTTATTGCTCCAGTACCATATTTGGAATTGACTGGAGAAAGACTGGATTTGTTCTCAAATTTTATGCGTCAGTGTTTTATGGCTGAATACGACATAGAAAATTTCCTCTTTTCTTTTCACACACCCTTTTTTCTCAGTGGAGAGCAGATTTAGTGCCATTTAGAGACAGACAGCAGAACAGCCATTACTGGAACATTTTGATGTAATTAGAATAGTTAAAGGGGTACAAGTATCTGTGGGATATAGAATACCTTTTTAGAAATGTTACCATTCTAGAGGACCATGTGTAGGATAATGTTGGTCAATATATTAGCATGGATGAAGAATTGATAGTGAAAAGGAAGCATAGAATGGAGCCCTCAGTAAAGGACTCTCCTTCATTCCCCTCCGCCCACACATCAATGAATTCCATTCCCGTTTGGATGTTGAACACTTTTTGCACTACCTCCGCCTCCACGCTTATTTCTTTAACCGTGAGTCTAACCCACCCCCTACAGACCCCTTCTCCCACCTCCAACACACCCCCTCCTCCTGGACACCACCCCAAGGCCCCCTACCTTCCCTTGACCTCTTCATCTCCAACTGCCGTTGCAACATCAATTGCCTCAACCTCTCTCCTGCAGAACGTGCAGGCCTCCGCTCCAACCCTAACCTCACCATCAAACCTGCAGATGAGGGGGGGGAACGCAATAGTGGTATGGCACACTGACCTTTACATTGCCGAGGCTAGGCGCCAATTCTCTGACACCTCCCCCTACCGACTCCTCGATTTATGATCCCACCCCTGACCACCAAACCATCTTCTCCTTCAACTCCTCCCACTCCCTACAGACTGAAGGGGTGGCCATAGGAACCTCCCCCTACCGGCTCCTCGATTTATGACCCCACCCCTGACCACCAAACCATCATCTCCCAGACCATCCACAACCTCATCACCTCAGGTGACCTCCTGTCCACCGCCGCCAACATCATCATTCCCCAACCCCTCACTGCCCATTTCTGTCTCCTTCCCAGAATCCATAAACCTGACTGGCCTGGTTGACCCACTGTCTCTGCCTGCTCCTGCCCCACTGAACTTATCTCCGCTTATCTTGACTGTTTGTTTGTTTTTTTTCTCCCCTGGTTCAGGAATTTCCCACTTGCATCTGGGACACCACCCACACCCTCCACCTCCTCCAAGACTTCCAATTCCCTGGCCCCCTAATCTTCACTGTGGATATCCAATCCCTGTACATTTGCATTCCCCACGTGGACGACCTAAAAGCCCTCCGCTTCTCCCTCTTCTCCTCCCTCCCACCCCCAACCAGTCCACCGACACACTCATCCGCTTAATCAAACTCGTCCTTACCCTTAACTTCTTCTTCAACTCCTCCCACTCCCTACAGACTAAAGGGGTGGCCATAGGAACCCCCCTGGGCCCAAGCTATGCCTGCCACTTTGTAGGATACGTGGAACAGTCCCTCTTCCGCAGCTACACTGGCATTATCCTCCACCTCTACCTCCATTACATCGATGACTGTATCAGTGCTGCCTCATGCTCCCACAAGGAGCATTGGTTAGGCCACCTTTGGAATACTGCGTGCAATTCTGGTCTCCCTGCTATGGGAAGGATGTTGTGAAACTAAAAACAGTTCAGAAAAGATTTACAAGAATGTTGCCAGGGTTGGAAGGTTTGAGTTAAAGGGAGAGGCTGAATAGGCTGGGGCCACTTCCCCTGGAACATTGGAGGCTGAGGAGTGACCTTTATAGAGGTTTATAAAATCATGAGGGGCATGGATAGCCATGGTCTTTTACCTGGGGTGGGGTGGGGGGTGGGGGGAGCGAGTCCAAAACTGGAGGGCGTAAGATTAAAGTGACAGGGGAAAGTTTAAAAGGGAGCAAAGGGGCAACAATTTCATGCAGAAGGTAATTCGTGTATGAAATGAGCTGCCACAAGAAATGGCGGAGGCTGGTACAATTGCAACATTTAAAAGGCAGCTGGATGGGAATATGAACATGAAGGGTTTAGAGGGATATGGGCCAAATGCTGGCAAATAGGACTAGATTTATTTAGGATATCTGGTTGGCATGGACAAGTTGGACCGAAGGGTTCGTTTCCGTGCTACACAGGTCTGTGACTCTCAATCATGACATTAAATTTAGCTGACTAGAGAATTGTGATGATTGACAGAGACTGTGGAGGGCATTGCTCAAGGAAACAACAGAGTCCTCTGGAGCCATTTTGGGCAGGGACAGAATTGTAAAGAGTTCTAAGAAGCAGAGTGGAAATGAAATGATTAAGGCCAGTTGATATGAATTTGACAAACCTTTAAATCATGTGGATAGAATATTTAATAGAGACGAGTACAGGGTTTTAAATGCTGTGTTTCTGGTTGGTTATAGATCTGGATCTTGCAGTGATTACTTATGTTTTCTGTCAGCAGCAATTCTGAATTCTTCTCTGTTGGTTCCTCAGGTTCCTGAGATCATCAACACTATCCGTCAAGCTGGGAAGACTGTCCGGCCGGAAGAGACACAGATCCGTGCACACGACGATGATTCTTTTGCTCAGAAATACGAGGTCCTGTTTGTCGGGAAGGTGACAGTGGCGCACAAGAAAGCTCCTCCAGCTCTAATCGATGAATGTATTGAGAAGTTCAATCACGTCAGGAAACGCAACACCGAGTGCAGGAAAGGAGAAACTGAGCAGAAGCGAACTGAAAGACCACGAGCTGAGCATTCACGCTTCTTTACTTCCAAACTTCCAACACCCTTAGTGCAAAAGAGGAACAAATCTGCTCCCAAACTGACAATTCAAGATGAACTTCCAGTCACACAATCCCAGAGCTGTTTA
This sequence comes from Ginglymostoma cirratum, assembly GCA_024137785.1. Classification (NCBI taxonomy): domain Eukaryota; kingdom Metazoa; phylum Chordata; class Chondrichthyes; order Orectolobiformes; family Ginglymostomatidae; genus Ginglymostoma; species Ginglymostoma cirratum. The sequence continues at coordinate 20,293,793 of JAHRHZ010000049.1, forward strand.
GAGAAAAGTGACTCACTTGACTTGGACAGCAGTTCAAACTGTGATGGAGCAAAGAGTGGGGGCTTACTCGAAGCCAGGAAGCGTGCTGTCAGCGCACCAAATATTGTGCAACCTACTAATGTGAAGGCTAATAGGACCATGCTGTTCACGGTAAGGTCTCATTGATTTGATCAGTGCTGCTGTAACTCTTCACCTTTTAAACTGCAGTGAAACCTGTAATTTTCACATACCGATGGACCTGGCATCAGGCACACATTTTCAGGCATCCTTAGTTTCGAGCTGATCTTCCTGTAAACTGAATCAACCCGGTAACCCAGAATTGGTTGTATCTCTGCATTGTTCTTCTGTTGTTTTTGGCCATTACCTGAAATCATGACTAATTTTGGTAAGTTCCCACATCTGTATTGTTGTTTTTTGGTTTCCTAAAAATTGTGGCCGTCCAGGCTTCCTTTATGTTGAAGGTGGAATGCTTTGACATTCTGCTCCAGGCATTGTGGCTGTTATCAGGCTGGAGTGCTAGTAGTTGCCAGGAACACTTTAGGAGCCAGGAACAGAGCAGGGTATTAAGTGATTAGGGTCCTCCACGTCCCCGACAGGCCTGCCCACCGTTGTGTGGCAACTGGTCAAGTTTGAGGCGTCTGATCGGGGATCGTTGGCAGCTCAGCAGTATCAGATGTACAATTTAGGCCCCCATGTTTAAGAAACGGTGTGTTTTTATTGTACTTCAATGAAACTTCACTTGATTGCTGCTTCAGCTAAGGGGCTGCATCAATGGAGTCTGTATTTTCTGGAGTTTAGAAGATTGAGAAATTATCGCATTGAAACAAAAAGTGAGATGTTGAAGGGTAAACCCTGTGAACTTGTTTTTCCCTGGCTGAAGAGGGAAAAACAAGTTCACAGGGTTTACCTGTGGGGACACAGTTTCAAGATAAAGGGCCAGTCATTTAGAACTTCAGTCAAGAAGGTTGTAAACATTTGGCATTCTTGACCCCAGCGGATTGTGAATGCTCCATCATTAAGTATATTCAAGGCCACGATAGACAGAGACAGGTTTTTGTGATTCTTAATGAATCAAGGGATAGAGAGAATGAGCAAGAAGTTGGAGCTGAAGTTGAAGGTCAGCCATGATCATGTTGGTTGGCCGAGCAGGCTTGATAAACTGTCTAGTACATTCCTGTTTCCATTTCTTATTTTTCTTATGGTCAGTTCCCAACTTTGTTCAGCGGACATCTCATTAGCCAGTTTCATATTATCAGAGAAAACTGTTTATTTCTGAGTGAGAGACCTGGAATCATTTGATTCCAGAGTGTTCTATCTCTGCTACTATGGATAATGGGTAAAGAGCTATTAGCCATGTGTAAAACCATTTTATCACCTGTTGCTTCTTCACAGTTTTATGTTAAGTTGTAAATGGATTGGTTGCAGTAAAGACTGTATAGTTCATAAATTGCTAATGTCTGTGATTTTGAAGTTTAGTTGGCATCAAAATGAATTTAAACAAAATAAAGCCAACAATCTCCAAATTTAAAATAACGCCAAATTTTGAAAGGATTTGACACAATGTCCAGGTTAATTGAATGGAAAAGGTGGTGGATATGGATAAGTTATTTGACGGGAATAAACTTTACAATTCCAATGATGCTTAACAAGCCTAGGAAGCGGGAAATGAACTGGTTAATGGTAAATGGTATAGAAGAAAACAGGAATAAAGCGGAAAACTTGAAGGACTAAAACTGTACGAAAAATGGATAGCATTCAATGCAGGGAAGCAGTAAACAACTACAGAAATAAAATATATGAAGATAACCAGGAGAAAAATGATGTGAAGAGGGTGGATATTTGATTGATGCTAATGGAATGGAGGAATACTGTGAGGACATGTGGAAGCTGGAATTCAGGATCTGGTGAGAGAACACCAGTTTGAAGCAAGTAATGATGAAAATTATTTGAGAATTTTAGAATTGAAGAATGTTAAGAATCTGTAATAAAAGTACAGGTTTTAACTTAGATTTTTAAAAATCTAACAGCCAGTGGAGAGGGTCATGATAGTCATGGTTTGTAATTATCAACTTTGTCAATCCTCTTTTTGTTTCCCTTTCTGACAATAAGATGTAGGAGCAGAATTAGTTTAATTTAATCCATCATGTCCAAGAAGTAGAGGGCATAGGCTTAAGGTGAGAGGGGAAAGATTTAAAAGGCACATGAGGGGCAACATTTTCACACAGGGTGGTGCATATATGGAATGAGCCGCCAGAGGAAGTGGTAGAGACAAGTACAATTACAACATTTAAAAGGCATTTGGACGGGTATGTGAATAGGAAATGTTTAAACGGATATGGATCAAATAGGACTAGTTAACTTTGGGAAACCTATTGGCATGGACGAGTTGGACTGAAGGATCTGTTTCCGTGCTGTAGGTCTGAGTTTACTCTGCCATTCGCTGAGATCATGGTTGATCTGATAATCCTTAACTCTTCATTCCTGCCTTTTCCCCATTACCCTTGATTCTCTTACTGATTAAAAATCTAACCAACTCAGCCTTGAAAATACTTAATACACTTGGAATATTGTGTTCGGTTCTGGTTGCCTCATGGGAAGGATGTGGAAGCTTTAGAGAGGATGCAGAGGAGATTTACCAGGATGCTGCCCTGACTGGAGGGCAGGTCTTATGAGGAACGGTTGAGGGAGCTAGGGCTTTTTTCATGGGAGCGAAGAAGGATGCGAGGTGACTTGATAGAGGTGTACAAGATGATGAGAGGCATAGATAGAGTGGATAGTCGGAGACTTTTTCCCAGGGCAGAAATGACTATTACGAGGGGGCATAATTTTAAGGTGATTGGAGGAAGGTGTAGGGGAGATGTCAGAGGTAGGTTCTTCACACAGAGAGTGGTGGGCGTGTGGAACGTGCTGCGGGTAGTGGTAGTGGAGTCAGATACTTTAGAGACTTTTAAGCAACTCTTGGATAAGCAAATGGATGATAGTATAATGTAGGATATGCGAGGTAGTTTGGTCTTGGTAGGATAATAGGTCGGCACAACATCATGGGCCGAGGGGCCTGTAATGTGCTGTAATGTTCTATGTTCGATGTTCTTAAAAACCCAGCCTTGACAGCCCTCTGCAGTAAGAATTCCACAGATTCACTGCCATCTGAGAGAAGAAATTCCTCCTCCACTCTCTTTTAAGTGGACAGCTCATTACTGAGATTATGCACTCATTCCGACACATTCCAACAAGGAGAATCAACCTCTCTGCATCTACCCTGTTAAGCTCACTAAGAATCTTTTATCTTTTTAATAAGTTCTCCTCTCATTTTTCTAAACCCCGTCGAGTACAAGCCCAACCTTACTTAACCTCTATGCATAAGAAGACTTCACCATACCCAGAATCAGCCAAATGAACCTTCTCTGGACTGCTTCCTGTTGTGGCTGTAACGTGGTCAGATACATTAGAATATGAATTGTCTGACTGGGGTTGTTAATCTAATCCAATCAGGGAGCCCTGGCTGACAGATAAGAACAGGAGTATCAGACATCCTGTTCACTCTGAGAGCTGGCTGTGAGGGAGCTGCATGATATCAAAGACTTGCTACGTGTAAATAAAGGATAACTTGATGACAGGAAGCCAGCCTTGGTGAGTTATTTCATCCCCACATCATCTAATCTCTTTAGTCTGAAGAGCTATGTCTGCATCACTCTTGAAAATCAATATTGAATTCAATTCACACCATCTGCTGTGGTGGGATTCACACCCATGCCTCAGAACATTAGTCTGGGGTTTTAGTCTAGTGACATTATCACTACACCACTGCCTCCTCAGTTGATTTCAGCTGTGGCCTGACTAATGCCTCTTACATTTTTTGTAAGACCTCGCTATTTTGATGTTTCATTCTCCTCAAAATAAACACCAATATTCTGTGTTTTCCCAATTACCTGCTAAACTTGAAAGCTAGCCCTTTATGATTCAGGTGTAAGAAGCCCCAAATCTGTGTTGCAGCTTTCTGCATTCTTTTCTCATTTAAAAGATACTGAACTCCTCTTTTTCTGCTGCAGTACATAGGACCTTCATATTTTGTGAATTATATTCCATCGACCAAGTTTTTGCCCCCTCACTAAACCTGTTTATATCTCTTTATAGACTGTCATCCTCACTAAGACCTGCCATCTCACTTCTTTGTGTCATCTGTAAACTTGGCAATAGTACTTCCGTCATGCAAGGCATTAATATATGCTGGAAATAATTGTGGCCCATCACTGGCTTCATTGGCGCTCCACTAGTTACAGGTTGCCATCCTGAAAATGACTGACTTCTGGTAATTACCCAATCCTTTAACTGTACTAACACAACACCTGGTCTGGGATAAAAGGTACTTCAGATGCTGGAGAATCCGAGATAACAAGCATGGGGCTGGATGAACACAGCAGATCAAGCAGCATCATAGGAGCAGGAAAACTTGACGTTTCGGGCCTAAACCCTTCTGGTCTGTTATCTTATTAACTAGCCTTAAGTGTGGTACTTTATTCCACATGTTGTTCTTGGCGTTTCTTTGTAGAACATGCTGATTCATGCTAAGCAATAACTCCCCTCTTGATAGGAGACCTCTGTTTCCTTTTTCATTTTTCCTTTTCTAACTAGCTGACATGAGGAAATGCCTGCATGCAAATTAGCTAACTATCAGAGAGCTATTTCTGGGAGAGCCCAGTCTCATAGTTGCTTGATATCCGCACAAGTGTCATTTGTACACTGAATTGTGCATGGAAGTGGAATGCGGAAAGCATTTAGAAAATGTAAGACTCGTTTTCATTCGTTTCTTTGGCTGTATCGAGATCTGAGAATTTGGGTTAGGAAGTCTTCAGAAGCTTATTGTTATGATAAACTTCTGGGACTTGTTTCTCATTCTGGGCATCTTTGTGAGAGGAATGTAATTTTCCTGTCAGTATCTGATATTGAATAGAGTTTGCCTGTGAGAGGCTTTTATGTATTTCAGCAGAGTAAAGGGCAAAATATCTTTGTGCAAGGCTAACAGAAAATTCATCAGACTGGCTGATTTAGTCTACAAGAAACAGAAAAAGCCAAAAGAAAAGAGTATTTTCAAGCATCTATATTTAGGAGCTATATTTGTAATGCTAATTGATGCTGTATTCCCCATTTACACCGGTATTGAAAAGAGTATTTCATTCCGATGTGTACTTGAAGCACTGCTGTATAAACGGTACAGAACACTTGACTAGTTCGTTGACCCAGACCACAACATGTTGTATCTTTATGTTGGTCTATAATGTGCTCACTGGTGTTTTTTGAAAAAACAAATTTTGCTCCTTCCCAATCTCCTGGACTGTGCATCGTTGTGACATCTTGTGCCACTGGCTGACGACCACCTAAGTTTCTGCTCTTTCTCTCCTTGGATCTTTAAATTCTCTCACTGGGTGACGATCCTGAAAGCCCTCCCTGTGGATGGGCCTACACCAGATGGACTGCAGTGGTTCCAGATGTCGGTTCACCAGCATCTTCTGAAGAACCAGTTAGGATGGGACAATAAATGGCAGCAACGCCCAAATACCTTGAACAAATTTTAAATAGCAGTAACACAAAGATTCTCCACCTTACTTCATGAAGTCTCACAAGAGGTTAACTGGTTTTACATTTATTTTCAGGTATGTATGCACACAATAACATCAGAGCAGGATCAGGCACCGTTGTGATCTCCTCCATTAGTAAAAACATACAAACTTACGCGACCATCTGAATCCATTCAGCCCATCCTATATGTGTGCATTGTCCACAGCCAATTGACACGAGATGGTCCTTTCTATCTACCTCAGAGATAAAGACTCATCCCAGCTAAATGTTCAACCTTAAAATCCTCAGCATGGAAGCAGGCCATTCAACCTATTGAGTCCACACCAACCCTTTGAAGGGCATCGCACCTATCCCTGTACCCTTGCATTTCCCATGGCTAGACTGCCCAACGCGGGACGCTATGGGCAATTTCCTATGGCCAGTCCACCTAACCCGCACATCTTTGGACTGTGGGAGGAAACCCACGCAGACAGGGACAAGGTGCAAACTCCACACACACAGTCGCCCAAGGATGGTATCAAACCCTGGTCCCTGTGAGACACCAGTGCTAACCACTGAATCTTCATGCTGCCCCTTTTGTATGTGACCTGTCCAGCACCTGGCAAATCTTTGGCTTGATCAGATGCCAGCTGGGAAAACTAACAGCAAGTTGAGAGTGGGTATGGCCCCCAGCAATCCAGAGCAGGGAGAGCCATAGAAAGCCAGTTGGAGAGGGTGAATGGAGGCCTCCGGTGGCAAAGGGCAGGGGGAGGGGTGGGGGAGTCCGATCTTCCTCGAGTGGCAAAGGGGAGGCTGGTCCTCCTCTAGTGGCTGAGCTGGGGCAGGACAGAGGTGTTGTAGCTCTACCTGGCCCATCTATAAAAAGCATTTACCAACTCACTCTGTATCTCCTGCTGCCCTTCTAAGGCCCGGTTTTCCAAGCCCGAGGAAACCCAAATGGCAATTGTTCATTTTAAATCAGGTCCCACTTGTGCCTTGAGAACTTGATTTAAATATGATGCGGAACTACCGAAACTGAGATTGTTCTCTTAGAGCAGAGAGGACTAAGGAGTTTGATAAAGAGAAAAAGAAACTGTCCTGACCTTGGTGTGATTGGAAAAAGAGCACATGGATTCAATATAATCAAGAAAAAGGAGATCATAGAATCCCTGCCGTGTGGAAACAGGCCCTTCAGCCCAACAACTCCACACCGAGCCTCTGAAGAACATCCCACCCAGACTCTTCCCCCTACCCTTTTCCTGTAACCCTGCATTCCCCATGGCTAACACACCTAACCTACACATCCCTGAAAATTACAGGCAATTTTCTATGGCCAATCCACCTAACCTGCACATCTTTGGACTGTGGGAGGAAACCAGAGCACCCGGAGGAAACCCACGCAGACACAGGGAGAATGTGCAAACTCCACACAGACAGTCGCCCGAGGGTGGAATCGAACCCGGGTTCCTGGCGCTGTGAGGCAGCAGTGCTAACCGCGGAGCCGCCCTGGGTGGGTGCAAAGTAAACGATGTCGTGATTGGCAGTGAACTGGAGTGTACTGTTTGAACAAGGGGTGGGGTGAGATTCCATAGTAATATCCAAAAGGGATCTGGATAAATATTTGAAGGAAAGACACTGCAGGAAATTGGAAGAGAGCTGGCAGTTGGATTGGTTAGATGGTTAATTCAAATAATGCAGACATGCGCAATGTGTCAATGCAGTAGCTTTCCTCTGTGCTGTGTCATTCTGTCCTGCCATTTTTTTTTCCCCTTTTTAGCGTTTTTCTTGGTAAAATTATCTGAGCCACGAGTAAGCTCGAGTCGAGTAAATAAGATTAGTCTGTTCGATGCATGGTGTAACGATTGATTTGGGAGAACTGGTTTTGATTTTTGGGGCACAGGTACCAGTACTGGGGAAGGTGGAAGCTGTACCTTTATGGTGGTTTTCAGCTGAACTGTGCTGGGAGCAGTAATCTATAATAACGACAGCAGAAAGGGTTTTCAACTAAATTGTGGAGGGGTGATCAACTAAATTGTGGAGGGGTGAGGCATCAAGTGAAGGAAAAGTGCTGTATTTGAGAACAAGAGGAACAGGCAAGACAGCAAGTTGTGGCAAGAAGTTGCAGAATAACAAATGTAAATTATGGCTGCAAATAAGGCTAGAGATTGTGAAAATAGTATAAAGATAGAGTTAAAGGCTAGTATCTAAATGAACGTGGCATTCATAATAAAATGGATGAATTAACAGCTCAGACAGAAAACAAAATGCATGATCCAATAGCTGTTACAGAGGCATAGCTGCGTGGCGACCAGGTTTCAGACCTGAACATTGAAAGACATTTGAGTGACACTTTGGAAGGACAACAAGCTAGGAAGAAGTGGAGGGTTAGCTCTGTTAATGAAGAATGGCAATAATACAATAGAGAGAAATCACCTTCATTCGACAGATCAAGACACCCAATGGCTTGGGTACACAATAGAAATAGTAAAGGGAAGAAGTCACATAGGAGTAACATTTAGGTCCACTAACAAATTCCCCACTGGTTTTGGGTATACAGGAAGAAATAATGAGGACTTGTGGGAAAGATATGACAATAATTATGGGTGCCTTAAGTCTATGTATAGACCTAATGGATCACATTAACCAGGATTGGCTGGAAGATGAGGTCATAATGTGTTTTTGGAATAGTTTCACAACAGAAATTGGTGGAAAAACTCCGCATCTGTGGAGAGAAAGCAGAGTTAATGTTTTGGGTCCAGTGACCCTTCAGAACTGGACCCAAAATGTTAACTCTGCTTTCTCTTCATGGATGTTCTCTTCACACTTCTGCTGAAGTTTTCCAGTATCTGCAGTTCTTTTTTTTTTTGTTTTAAGTTTAGAGGGAACGTTGACGGGAACTGGGTACAGTGGTAGCAATCAAGTAAGTGTGAGATAGCAGACAGAAAATGGTGGTAACCTTTGCTGGCAGAGTGCAGAACATCATTGACCTTCTTCCTACATTTTCTGCCTGAGGCAGCACTGACCTGGTTGACTGGAATAGTCTGGTGTCATGGCCTCCAGTGCTAGTCCTGGGGGAAGAGAGAGTCCTACATCTGCACCACCCTGTCCAGCAGAACCTTCAGGTCTCTGCTTACCACATGGAATGCTAAGTTTCCCTTCTCTCGCGTCCTGTGCAGATGTCAGGAGCCATACAGGCATCTCTGGACTAACCATACTTGCCCAGGGCACAATGGCAGGGGATACTAGTCTGTTCTGGGATATCCCAGTAGTGGTGAATTGTTCTGGGTATGGTGAGTGTCAGAATGGGGCTAGAATCCAATGAGAGAGAGAGGCACCGTAGAGGTGGTGTAGGACCTTAATGAGGTGAGTTTGCTAGGTTGTAGCGAGAAAACTCGTAGATCTCATGAGGCAAACCCTCCATGCATGACACTTTGGGCTGATTCCCTACATCTCTAGCCCAAGTGTCTCCCATTTAAGGAAGATGAGGAGAAACTCTTGTTGTGTTTAGTTTATGGAACATTCCCCCAAGAAAACATTAGAGGTAGGATCATTGAACATTTTTAAGGTTGAGGTAGACTTTGAGGGAATCAGACCGTATAGGGAGTGGCTGGGTAAGTGCATTGAGTCCTCAATCAGATCAGCCAAGATCTTATTTAATGGAGGAGCAAGCCTGAGAGCTGATTGGCCTATTCCACCTCCGAATTTGTACATTCAAATGAATAGTGGTAGCAATTGGTAAAATGGTTTGCATTCATTTGGACTATGTAGTTCAATTTATTTGTCCTCCTCAAATGTGCCAATTTATGTGAAGGATATTGAAATATGTATGCAAATGATCATGAAGTCTTCATCTTTTATGCAGCATGAAAGAACTTTTAAAATAACTTCTCAGTTTTCCACGTCTGTCTTTATTTTAGATTTGCAGTCTTGGTGATCAGTTTCCTTTTTACCCTCTTCGGGTTGAGAAATTTGATCCAAATCTTTTGTTGAATGAATCTATTTATTTAAAGTGATCTGGAAATGCAAGTCAGACGTTTAAATTCCCACTGCTGTGTCTAAGGGTAAAGGAGCAGCAGAAGTGAAGTTGAAGATGATTCATTGTTCACAACAGGGACACATGTTGTATTAATATAAAGTGTGGAAATGAACATAATAAGACAACTTAAACAAGAAATCTGTAGAATTTTGACTCGACAAGAATGATCATGACTGTTCATTAAAGGAACTGGGAAATGGCCTTTTTCCTGTGATGCTTCAGTCTAGTTGTTAGAATCCTTTCAAATGTTCGGCGATATTAGCCCAATTCCTACAGCAGCATTGTTGACTAAGTGTCTATCACTTCGAGATTTTTTAAAAAAAAGTCAATGATCGGAAATCTGAACCAGTTGCTGTTGACCTTTTGATCTGCACTGTATGATACTGCACTGCACACATTGCCAGTCATTTCACTATCAAAGGGACATGACATAATGCATCATGAATTCTGACAGCAAGATGGATATGAGTTGGAATTTTGGGTTTGTGGAATTGATTTAATCTTTGTGGAAATGGAATTGAATCATTGGTAATGTGATATCCACTGTCTGTAAAATTCCTGACTCATTCCCTCACTCCATGGTTTGAATTAGAACCTTAAGCAGAAATCACACGAGTTTCTTGTCCAGTTTTGTATTGTACACATCACAAAATGGAACATGCATCAACAACCCATTTTAACACCATTTCTGACTTCAAAGAGATCTTTTTATTTTAATTTGGAGATTATTGGTTGTTTTATGTCTTCTGCTTACCTGACGTATTTTAAATGTATAAATGCCTATCTGGACAGATAAAAAGTAGAATGAATGAGGTTATGAGGTTCTTTGACACCTTGTCTTTTTTTTTTTTTTGCCACTTTTCTTGGTTCAGTTAGCTGTTCTTCGTCTTTCTGTTGTTGATGTCAGATATCTCAGAAGCACGTCTGCAGTCTTGGAAGGTTGATTTTATTTTCTCCATTTAGCCATGTTCTGTCCTCCTCAAAATCCAACTTACAGCAATTGTAGTCGTATTCTGTAACTGACCTTGAAGTAGTTTTACACTTATTAGCAAAAGCTCTTCATTTGGTTTGCAGCCAAACCATTGTAATTGAAAGTTGAGCCTCTCAGGACTAGGCCATAAGAGGACTTGATCCCGATGCTATAAACAAAGAACAAAGAAAATTACAGCACAGGAACAGGCCCTTCGGCCCTCCAAGCCTGCGCTGATCCAGATCCTCCTATCTAAACCTGTCACCTATTTTCCAAGGATCTGTATCCCTCTGCTCCCTGCCCATTCATGTATCTGTCTAGATACATCTTAAATGTCGCTATCGTGCCCGCCTCTACCACCTCCACTGGCAACGCGTTCCAGGCACCCACCACCCTCTGTGTAAAGAACTTTCCACGCATATCTCCCTTAAACTTTTCCCCTCTCACCTTGAAATCGTGACCCCTAGTAATTGAGTCCCCCACTCTGGGGGTAAAAAGCTTCTTGCTATCCACCCTGTCTCTACCTCTCGTGATTTTGTACACCTCAATCAGGTCCCCCCTCAACCTCCGTCTTTCTAATGTAAATAATCCTAATCTACTCAACCTCTCTTCATAGCTAGCGCCCTCCATACCAAGCAACATCCTGGTGAATCTCCTCTTCATCCTCTCCAAAGCATCCGCATCCTTTTGGTAATGTGGCGACCAGAACTGTACGCAGTATTCCAAATGTGGTCGAACCAAAGTCCTATACAACTGTAACATGACCTGCCAATTCTTGTAATCAATATCCCGTCTGATGAATGAAAGCATGCCGTATGCCTTCTTGACCACTCCATCCACCTGCGTTGCCACCTTCAGGGTACAATGGACCTGAACACCCAGATCTCTCTGTGCATCAATTTCGCCCCAGGGCTTTTTCATTTACAGTACAGTTCGCTCTTGAATTGGATCTTCCAAAATGCATCACCTCGCATTTGCCTGGATTGGACACCATCTGCCATTTCTCCACCCAACTCTCCAATCTATCTATATTCTGCTGCATTGTCTGACAGTCCCCTTCACTATCTGCTACTCCACCAATCTTAGTGTCATCTGCAAACTTGCTAATCAGACCATCTATATCTTCCTACACATCATTTATGTATGATCCATCTCTGCATAAATCATTATTTCATTAGGGCACCACAACGTTTCAGCCATGTGCATACGTCAACCTCAAGAAAAGGTCATGTGTTGACGGATGCAATCCTTTGGAGGAGATGTCAAAGTGAAACCCTGTCTGCCTCCTCAGGTAGTTAACTCACCAACACCTTCTCTGAAGCAGCCAGGGATGGGCAATGAATGCTGGCCCAGCCGGCAATGCCCACATCCCATGAATTAATTTTTTTTCAGAAAAGCGAAAGACTTCAGCACGATATTTTGAAACTAAGCAGAGGAGTTATCCCGATTGTCCTGTTCGGTATTATTTCTTGCGCCACGGTGTCAAAAGCAGACTGTGTACAGATTTGCAGCTGTGTTTCCTACATAACTACATTTCAAAAATACCTTTAGTGGCATTTAGGATGCGTGTTGATCAGGAAAGGTGCTGTATAAACCGAAGTCATTTTTTTCTTTGATATTGTATAGCAATATAAATATTATGGGTACCTTTCCTTTGTGGCCTTGGTACTGCTCCAACTGAATTTGTTGTTTTGTGAAAATAAAACTCATGTTTTTTTTTCTTTCAGATTGGCCAATCAGAGGTGTACCTCATAAGTCCTGACACGAAGAAGGTGACAATTGAGAAAAATTTCAAAGAAATTTCCTTCTGCTCTCAGGTGATTATGATCATTCTGTGCAGTTATCATCTCTAAGTGCCGAGCAGTATAACAAACATGTGATTTAATTTCTCTGCTTTTGTCTGAAGAAACAATAGTAAATGTGTGGAAAATGAGTATTTTTATGTTGGAACTGTTAATTACACTGAAAGTTGAGGGTGTGGAGCAGTGAAATGAAAGTTTGGACCATGGTTCTAACAGCAGACACACAGTGGCCAGATCAAATCTGTGACGGTAGGTGTCAGAGCTGCCTGGCCCATTGATTTCATTGGCTGTCTCCTGAGAAACTGATGAATAGAAAGAAATGACTGCCTTATCTTTAAACCAATATGCAAGATTAGTTTATTCTGGATGCTGAAGTATTGATTAATTTTGCTTCGTTTAATTCAGTATCCTAGTAATCATATTTATCTTGTTTTGTGCAATGAATGTTTTTCCTTTCTCTCCCACTATATCGCAATTCATATATTGAAATTTATAATTGATCTTCCAAACTGAAGTCACCTTACGCTGTTGAGCGTGTGGAGGAAGAATCAAAGTTAATACTTCAAGCCAATGATCTTCTTTCAGAACTGAAAAAAAATATTAGAAATGGAGTGGATTTTAAATAAGTGAAAAGAAGCAGGGAGGATTGAAACAAGCAGAAGGGAAAGCTATGATGGGTGGAAGACAGGAGAGGTTAAGTCGCAAAAAGGATAATGTGTCTGGCTGTCCACTTCTATCCATAGCTTTCAACTTCAGTTCCTCAAACTTGGTTTAAAAAAAAACCTCTCCTACCACCTTCCCAAAATCAACAAACAGAACTACTCTGCTGGGTTGGGTAGTACAAACAGTTCTTGCCTCTTCCTATTTCAACTCTTGAGCAGTTCTGGTCCTGAACACCAACATTTTCGTCATTTTAATTTTTCTTATCTTCCATCCTATAACAGACCTTCCCATTTATCCTTTTTCTATTGTGCCTCCTTTTTGATTGCTTATTATTCGTCATTTCTTGCCTTTGATGAAATGTCTCTGATCTCAAATGTTAACCCTGTTTCTGCCTTCACACTCCATAAACTCTTGTGAACTTCCAGCATTTTCTGTATTTATTTTAAATTTCTGATTTGCAGCATCTGTGCGTTTTGCATTTGCCATTCTCAATCTTGGATTTATGAATTGCTAATCTATGGAATAATGAGATTCATGTATATCATGATGTTTCATGTGATTGTGGCATCAGTAAGAAGAGTTGAGTTTAAAATGAGTGTGTGAAGAGAAAGCTTTTAGACTGCACCAGAGAATTTCATTTGATAACCTGTGTATGATATATGAGGATAAATAAGGGTGTGTTACCTAACACGAGGAGCTGAAGAGTCAAAATCAAGAGTAAGCAACCTCAAGGACAGTGTATATGCAGACACCCATAGCTCGACGGTGTTCCAGATTGGTGTATCGGTATATAGATAGCAATATTGACTTAAAGTATAAAATGAGATTGGATTCATTGCAGCAGAGTGGACATGAGAGCAGAATAGAGATGGGAAAGAGTTTTGGCAAGAATTTCCAAAGCTATTTAATGATTTAAGTAAATTTGAAACAGGTCTATTGCTTTTACCTCTAAAGATGCTAAAACCATTTGTTTGTACACTCCTGAAAAAACTTGCCCTCCTTTGAGGTTTTACTTTTCCCAGTAAGACAGAATGGTTGAAAGTGGGGTCACATCATTAGCGACAGATGTGCCATGATGGTGTGCAGGGCCTGTTACCAAAATAAATGGTGAACTAAGATTTTGTGGCTTTCACTCAGTTAAACAAAGGAGTTAGACAGATGAAATTGGATGAATTTCTATTCTGTGATAGCTTAGCGGAATTAGCAACAGGCAAATTTTTCATGAGACTGGATGTGAACAGTGGTTCTGGCAGATACCCTCAGACCATGGGATCAGAATTATTGACTACATTTACTACATCATCTGAGCATTATTTGCTGAAATGTGCCAACCATTTAGGATTGCCTCTGCAGCAGACATTTTCAAAAGGCATTGTTCAGAATCCTGGAAGGAAAACAGGAAACTGTTTGACATACGGATGGTATCATAGTGCATGGAGCACAGAAGGAACACAAACAGAGGGTGAAGGATGTGTTAAAGACACGGCAGACTGCTGCCCTCGAGTTAATTAGAAATCCCAGTTCTTCAGAATGACCATTGCATTCCGAGGACACATCGGGTACAGTCAACGAAGTGGCAAAGTTTATACCAAGATCGATAGTCTTACTCAACCCACCCGGGACCTTTTGAGAAAAGCTGTTGGTATCAGGAATGTAAGATTAAAAAATTACTTCCTTCTGATGTTTCAGCAGAATACAATCCAGACTTCTACACTATAGTAGCCGCAGATGCATCACCCACAGGACTAGGAGCAGCTCTTATTCAAGTATAAATGGTTCAAAATAAAATTTATTTGATATCAAGAACTTCAGAGACTGAGTAGAGGGATATAACCAGAGAGAAGGAAGCATTAGCAATTACATGAGGATATGAAAGGTTCACAGACTAGCTTATGAGACTGACATTTCAAGCTCAGATAGAAAGTCAAAATTGGTAACTTTATCAAGATAGAAAATTTCAAAAATGTCTCTGTGTCAATAAAGATCAGGCTTGGGCTGATGAAGTGAGAGTGGCAGGCAAAGCACAAGTAATAACAGAATCGCTCTACAGTTCATAAATGGATCGAGCAGAAGCAGCTGATCTTATTCTTTGTAGAAGAATCAGTGTCTCATTCTGCAGCAATCATCAGCAAACTTGGTGCAGCATAAAACATCTGCCAAAGACTACTGCAAGGTCAGACAACATTGTCATGTTAAAAAATATTATTCAAAAGACCAAAGTGCAGAAAAGATACCATGAGCAGAAACAATATTTGACAAAATTGGAAGGTTTATTGGTCTATGATTATGGAACGGTCAGACTAAAGTCAATGCGAAGGGAAATTCTCTCGAAACCCAACAGGGCACCTAGTTATCACAAAGTGCAGGGTGAGAGCTCGCATTGTGGTGGCCAGGCATTTTGAAAGACATACAAGATTACCTTTCTACCTACACAGTGTGGACCCATAAACGGGTAGGTACCTTCAGAGCCAATGATTTCATCAGGTTTTATGGAAAAATCACGGGAATGGCTAACAACAGCTTGTTCGTCTTTACAGGGATGATGTTTTTAGTCCCGGTTGACTCTCATTCAAGGTTGATTGAAATGACAAGACTTTGTTTAGCCCCAATAGTCTCTGTGATCAGAGCCCTGCAAAGAGTCTCTGCGATATGCTATTTCTTATAACAATTAGTACCAGACAATTTGCCTTGATTTACAAAGTAGGATTTCAGGAAGTTCACTTTGAAGACAGCCATTAACCGAGTGACAAGTTCTCCATTCCATCTTTGATCAAACAGAGACAAAAAGAGCAGTAAAGACAGTGAAGTCAGATGTGTAAGGATCCATACTTGACTCGGTTACAGAGCAACACCATTGAATAATGGTACTTGCAAATGGAACTTTTAATGGGGAGGAAGTTAAGAACAGATGGATCAGTTTTAGAAAGCAGCAGAAGTGGTAAAACTCAGGCACAGGAAGCTGGGGAATACTGGCAGGTGCTGTGCAGGCAGGGACCTGCAGATCTTGCTGAATGTGATGCAGAAGTGGGACCCCCTTCTTCCTGCAGGACCAGCAATGGAGGCCCTGACACCAGACCGTGCCAAACCGATCTGAGGCTGCCACCCAGGTTAAAGCAGCCCTTTGGGTTCACCTTCTCCAGCAGCCACAGATACGGAGAGGTGAAAATTGTGGATATCTGTGGGTCTCTCTGTACCTTGTAGAGCATAAGAAAATATCAGATACCAGCTTTGAGCAGACTTGAATTCAGTACTGTGACATCGTTGGCGCTCATGCAAATTGTTCCAGTGTATTTTTTTGTTACTGTAAGTTTGTAAATGTTAGTTTCATGCTTCATTTTACCAAATGAATTATTTCAGCAGCTGTTAATTTTTGACAGACAGTAAGCCCTAACCTGATTGATATTTATGGCAAAATGAAGACAAAATTCAAGCTTGTCGTAGAATGTTACACCGCAGCAAAAAAGCCATTTAGCTCATTAACTCTGCACTAATGCATTTTTCCGTGTAATTGAGCTAATCCAAATGCTTTTGCCCTACTCCCCACAAGCCTTTATTATTCCTGTTTGTGCGAGTGAGTAACATTTTAGTTACTCAACAGTTCTCACACATGCAGAATGCAATCTGTATACTCTACATATCTTAGTTTTAATCCTGTTGAAAATAAATCAATAAATTATGGACTAACTTTCTTGCTTCTCTATAAATAGGGAATTAAGTATGTGGATCACTTTGGATTCATCTGCAGGGAGAGTCCAGACTCTGGAAGCTGCCATTTTGTCTGTTATGTGTTTCAGTGTACGAATGAGGCGTTGGTGAGTAAATACCATTCTTTTGGTGCGAAATTGCAAAGACAACACTGGCCCAGGTTTTAAGCGTGAATTCAATGAATGTAACTAATGTATGGATTCCATGCTAATGTATGGTTTAAGTTTGGTTGTGGGTCAGTGAAAGCTCATCTTCTGAGGTGATGCTGCAGCAGATTGTTTGTCAGACTTTGTCAGCTTCAGTCGATACCTAAATTAGGAGTGATTGGCACTGGCTAGATCTTGAGGTGAAAAAATGATTAATTCTTTAATATGACCTATCATACCTTCAGCACAAACTTGTATTTTCCATGTTCAATGATGCAAAGTTTTTTGAAGGGTTTTGAAATTGGAGTGTAATCTAGATTCTATTGACTTTGGAGGTCACCTTTCATTCTTAGAACCTAATTTCAGTGAAAATCCTTGAAAATTAGTTTTGATTAATCCTGTCTAATCTTGGTATTTATTTGATGTTGCTGCCTGTAATGCTGGAATGAAATGGTTTCTTTTTAGTTAAGTTATAGAGTCGTACACCGTGGACGTAGATCCTTTGGTCCAACTCATCCTTGCTGACCAGATATCCCAATCTGACCTAGTCCCATTTGCCAGCATTTGATCCATATCTCTGTAAATCCTTCCCATTCATATACCCATCCTGATGCTTTTTAAATGTTGTAATTATACCAGCCTCCACCACTTTCTCCGACAGCTCATTCCATACACACACCACCCTCTGAGTGAAAACATTACCACACAAGTCTTTTCTAAATACTTCCCCTCTCACCTTAAGCCTCTAGTTTTGTACTCCCCCATCCTAGAAGGAAAACCTTGGCTAATCATGTTATCCATGCCCCTCGTGATTTAAATAAACCTCTATAAGTTCACCCTCAGCCTCTGACCCTCCAGGGAAAAAATGTCCCAGCCTATTCGGCCTCTTCCTATAACAAACCTCCCAGTCCCAGTAACGTCCTTGTAAACTTTAATAGGTGCATTAAAGATTTAACAACACTCTTCCTATAAAAGGGTGACCAAAATTGTACGCAGTATTCCATAAGTGGCCTTGCCCATGTCCTGTACAGCCACACCATGACAATCCAACTCCGATACTCGATGCATTAACCAATGAAGGTAAGCATGGCAAATGCCTTCTTCACTACCCTGTCTACTTGTGATTCTATTTCTAAGAACAATGCACCCTCACCCCTAGGTGTCTTTGTTCAACAACACTCTCCACAACCCTATCATTAAGTGTATATGTCCTGCCCTGATTTGCCTTTCCAAAATGCAACACCTCCCATTTATCTAACTTAAACTACATCTGCCACTCCTTGGCCGATTGACCCTTCGGATCAAAGCCCCATTGTACTCTGACGTAAATCTTCTTCACTGCCCACTACACCACCTATTTTGATGTTGTCTGCAAACTTAGTAACCATACCTCCTACATTTAAATCCAAAGCATTTATATAATGACGAAAAGCAGTGGTCCCAGCACCAATCATTGTGGCAGGATTCCAGTCTAAAAAAGCAGCCCTTAACCACCACCTTCTGTCTCCTACCTTCAAACCAATTTTGTATACAATTGGCTAGCTCCCCCGGATTCCATGTGATCTAACCTTACTGAACGGTTTACCATACAGTCCTGTACCTAATACTGTGAGGGTGTTGTAATATAGCGGTAGTGTCGCCAAAACAGAACCAGAGGTCCAGGTTCTCGTTCCACCTGCCCCAGAGTTGTGTCCTAACATTTCTGAACAGGTGGACTGAAATAGCTCTCGTCCTCCACAGTGCAAATATGACATTGAGGTAAACTCTGCTTTGGGATTATGGTGGTAGGCTCAAAGGTTCTCCTTCATTCCCTTTCCAGGCCCAGTGCACTCTCTCATATAAAGCTGAATTTCACAGGAGATTCGAGCAGGTTAGCTAGAAACTCTGAAAAACGAGGCAGTACTTTCTGATTGAAGTAGTCACCAACAGAACATCTAAGAAATTCGAGCCAGTTGTGAAAACCATTTGTGAAAAAGATCTGAGAGATGTGATATATTTGAGTGATTTGTTTTATGTTTATCCAAATTCTATTTGAATAGTTTCTGGTAAGCAATTATCTAATTTATTCTAAGGTGCTTCTCTTTCAGCTTAAACCAACTGTTCTGATGGTGCATTGAGCCCTCCTAAGCAATACCTCCTGATCTGTACGGGGTTAAACCACTTCCCTGTGCATCCCCACATCCTCACTGCATGTTTTCACCCATCTTCCTACCCTGGCCATCCTGTTCCATGTAAAGTCCTCAGTGGTAGATGGTCGCTAATCATAACTGCCCGCACTTTTTAGCGTTGTGGTATTTCATTGCAATGTGGCAAGGCAAAGAGGGCAGACCCTGAAAAATAAATCTCTGCTAGTATAGGGACTGAGCCCATTGCCATTGCTGCTTCTTGGCACTCAGCTCTAACCAACTGAGCCAACCTGTGCCAGGCTTTTCTTCTCCTGAAGTCAAGTCTTAAGCTCTAACTGAGTATCTCCACCACGGTACCTTGATACCATGAGTTCCATGCACATGTGCTATCCCACCATCCAAGCTCTGCCATTTTCTGCACCCGCTAACTGAGGAGCACACCGTATTACACCATCTGCAGTAAATTGCCATGTATTTTAATGGGGAAGAGAGTCAATGTTGCAGCAGTTCAAGAGATGCCCTTCCAGTGTTAGTTTTTTCCTCTTCAAATTGCTTGGGAATATTTAGTTCGTGCATTTGAACAGAGAAAACGGAAGTGTATACTTGAAGTACAGGCCTCAGCACCCACCGAGCATGTGCCAACAAGAGCTAATTGTCAGGGAAAGGAAGTCCGAGTAAGTTGTTAAATTTAAAGCAATACAATAATCCGTGGTCTCCTGTTTAGTTTGTTTTTGTATATCTTTTGCGCCGGGTAACTGCATTCTTACGGGATTTCCCAGACTTTTCCAATTTCTTGTGACTCAGCGTGAACCTGCAATGAGTTATCAGCTCAGCCTGTTCGTGCAGATCGGGATGAATGGAGTGTTTCTTGTCTCCACCCCAAACACCCACTTACTTTCCTACGACTTTTCTCCTGAGGCACCAAAACTGGAAGAACCTCAATCAATCTTGACGAACAATGGAATCAAAAAGTATTGTCCTTAGACAAGGAAGTGGAGTTGAAACCACAATCAGCTGTGATCTTGTTGAACAGTGGAGGATACTACAGAGGCAGAATGGCTGCTTCCTGCTCCTAATTAGTCTTTTTGAACCTGGACACGGGAGTTGTGCTAAAAAGTGGAAAGCCAAAACGCAGATGGGGTCAGGCTGAAGATAGTTGGAAGTGCACATTCATTGTGGGTAAATCTGAGGACTGCCCTCTCCCCATGGGAATTTAGTGATTCCTTCTTATGGAGGCTAACAGAGATGCCAGAAATCAGCCCTGCCCCCTCCAATGGCATAAGTCCATGAAAATGTGCGGGATCAGCCTTGCAATAAGTGCAATCCATATTCCAACTGGTTGCCTTGGGGAAAGTGTGCCTAGAATATTTTGTCACTAGAGAGCTGAATGCTGTATCTGACTGAAGACAAACAATTAGACCAACTTGTGACTGAGGCAGAGATGAAGTCGCATTATGTTCAAAAGAAAATGTTATGCCATGTCTTTGTCAACGAAATGTCTGTTATTTAATCAATCTTCCTACCCTAGAGCCATAGCCCTGAATGCTGTGACACTTCAGATGCTCATCCAAGTACTTTTGCAAAAGTTGTAGGGTTACCCACCTCAACCACTCTTCCAAGCAGTGTATTCCAGACCCCTACCTCTCTCTAGGTAAACAAAAAAAAATTTGTGTCAAAATTCCCTCTAAACTTCCCATCTTTCACTTTAAAACTGTGTCCCCATGTTCTTGACCCTTTGTCCAAGGGGAGCAGCTGCATTTTACCCATCCTGCCCACATACTTCATAATTTCAGGGCTGAGTTTTCTTGTTTCACCGATTTGATACTAAGCGCTGTTTATAAAAGATGGTTGTGGGGTAGTTGGGGAGAGGGTTGTGGGAGTCCACTGCCTGGAGCCTTGATTTCACTGAAGACTTTAGGGTCATTAAATACGCCAGCTAGACCCAGCTGTATCAAGTGGACTTGCTACTTTAGGCTGGGAAAATGTTGCGGCAAGGTGCTCCACAGAGAGTGGAGGACAAGAGCCTATAGAAGAATTGTAAGAAATTACCAATAGATGTAAAAATTCACTTACATACAGGGAATGTATGTAAGTGATGGAATGCAGGGTGAGGTGGCCCATGGTCAACCATCTCCCCCAAAAATGACCTTTACTCGCTTCATGCCACTGATACAGGGCCTATACCACTCTTCTCATGGTTCTTGGGTTGGTGCCAGTAGAGGCGAAAAGTGGGAAATTGCTCAAGAACCAAGCTTGTGGTGGCAGGTAACAAATGGAAATAGACTGCAGTGCTGGTAGAGACAGAAGTGGCATATAGGCCTCCTCGGTTTCTCTTCATTTTCTACTGGAGTATTCACGATACTGGAGCAAAGTACAGTTTGGAGTATGCAAACCATTATGACCTGCATGTAATTTGCATAAAGTAATTCTGTCTTTTCGTTGCATTAAACAGGAGAGGGAGGAGAATATAAACAGAAAATGCTGAAAACTCCAGGTGTACTGATATCTATGGAGAGAGAAACAAATTTAACATTTTGAGCCCAGGGGCTCCTCTTCAGAATGGTGGTTTGGGGGAGCAGAACTAGTCCTGAAGAAGGGTCACTGGACTAGAAACATTAACTCTGCTTTCTCTCCACAGTTGCTGTCAGACCTGCTGAGTTTCTCCAGCAGTTTCTGTTTTTTTTTGTTTCAGATCTTCAGCATTTGCAGTTCTTAGTTCTATTTTAGGGAGAATAACCTTTTGTATTCTTACTTCTGGTGACCAGAATTTCTGAATGGGAGCCTGTTGATCACCAGTTAACTCTTTTTATGCTGGTGGCTTTTCATAAGTAACAAGGTATTTTAACATTACTTTGTTAACTGACTGGATTGAGATTATTGTGGAAATGTGCCTTTTCCATTTTTACACTGAAAACAATCGCCATTCTTTATTCCACAGGTCGATGAAATTATGTTGACTTTGAAGCAAGCATTCACTGCAGCTGCTGTCCATCAAAACATGAAGATCCAAGCTCAACTGTGTGAGGGATGTCCAATGACATGTCTTCACAGATTGTGTAAAAGGATAGAGGGTAGTGTGTTTTTAAAACCTTCAACATCATCTTTGGTTTTCTTGCTCAACCCTATACTGCTGCTACTGTGCAATGGTATTGTTATATATCTGGAGTAGAAACATTGACCACATCCATTAACTTAGAGTGGTACGAAGAACTGCTTGGCCCAAGAATTACAATTGCTTCCTCAATGTTTTGTTTTTATAGTTGTTAGTTAAGTCAGGTCCTCCAGGGTTGACAGACATTGTCTATTTTGGAATAACACAATGATGAAAGCAGTTTGTTTCCTACTGCAAAGTTAACAGAATTTAGACCTGAAATGGAAGCATTTTATAACTGTGAAAATATTTCAGTACTAATGCAGCTATGAGGACATCTGCCTCATGAACCTATGAACTACAGCTAGGTGGCCTGTGGAATCTAATTTGCCAAAAGCTTAAAATTTATGAAAAATCAACTGATCTAACCAGTAACATCACTTCAGTGCTCTTCTTACATTCCTTTCTTTCTGATTCGCACAAAGGTTGCTATTGGAATGACTAGTGGAAACCAAGCAGCCATTATTATACATGATGAAGTAAAAATGCAGACATAAGTGTAGCATAATTCCAGAGTCCGAGAATTTCTGTTGGAATAAACAAATGACAAGACATTTTCTTTGGATGCCACAGGCAGTATAAAGAATATTAGGTTTATTTTTAATTCAAACTTTTCAATTGTAAATTTTCACCTGCGTTTCTGAATATCTTTTGGGATGTACAATGTTACCTATTAGCTATGGAATAAACAGTAGTACTCCTGTATGTGCACTTCCGTCGGGCCCAGTGGAGAACCAGGTTTTGCAGAGAATGAACTTTATCTATCGCAGGATCAAAAATTAATATAATTGAAGATCAGTTATGCCATTTATATACTCCTCTTAATGCACACTGTTGAAACTGAAAGCACGTGAAAAAAAAAAAATTATATCTGGTAGTCTTTTTGTGGCTGGGTTAAATTAAGTTTTCCAAGACTTATCAAGGAGCAGTGTGTAGACTTCACCTCCTTATCAATTCCAGGTAGGAAGAGAAATAACTCGTTCATTTGAGCGTAGGAGTTGACCTGGGCTCAAAGTATAAAATAATGCTGAAAGAAGTTATATAACATTTTGTTCAGAAGTGAATTCAGTGCTAGAAATAAAATTACTCAATTGTGCTCTAATGATTTTTGTTCTTACTTTCTGATAGGCCTATCTCCTTCAAAAGCAAAGGTGGAAATTCAGAAACATTTATCAACATTTGACAACAGAGATCAAGGATCAATCTTTGAGGGAGTTCAGGTAATTTTGTCCTACTTATTAAACATAAATGTGAAAGGTAAACTTTAGACTTTATAGTTTTAAAATCAGAGTGCCCAAAAAAAAAGTGTTTTGAGATGTGGGCTCTTATTGCCTAGCCCTAATTGTTCCTGAGGGGACAGTCCATGTGTTGCAGGTTGACACATAATGGCATTGGGAAGGGTATACCAGGATTTTGAGCCATCCTATTGAAAAAGCAAGTAAGGATATTGCAGGACTTAGAGGCAACTTGCAATTGGTGGTGTTCCCATGCAACTTTAGCCTTTGTCCATCTCCTTGGTGCAGGCTCTGGTTTTGGAACGTGCAATGGAAGGGGTTTGTGCCAAAGGTGGACGGAGGGAAATTTAAGGCAGTGGACGGGATGCTGAACAACCTGGCTGCTCTATTCTTTGTTGGAAAATTTCTTCAGTGTCGGAACTTCACTGTTGCAGGGAAGTGGAGAGTGTTCAATAAGACTTCATGACTTGTGCCTTGCTGGATCTGATTTGGAAAGCAAGAAGCAAATTATACTCTATAGAATTCCTAACCTCTGATCTGCTCTTGTAGCAATAGTATTCATGTGGCTGATCCAGTTAATTTCAGTGATTGTAATGTCATTGAATGTCATGGGGAGGTTGTTATATCTCTTGGGGATGGTCATTACTTGACACTTGTGTAGCAAGCCACAGACATCCTACGTATTACCCGAACACTGAATGTTATTCAGTTCTTGCTGAACAAATTATTTTTAAACAACCTCTTCAGCCATGTTATGCCATATCTCTAGAGCAACTGGGATTTCTGTCCCAGAGGTAGGACTCCAGTTCTTACTAAATGTGGGCATGGAGTGCTTTGTTATCTGGAAGTTGAGAAAGGAACTGAACATACTGCAATCATCAGTAAGCATTTGCACTTCTGACCATAGACTGGAGGGAAGGTCGTTGACAAGGCACGTGAAGAGGGTTGTGTCCAGGATACAACCCCAATGATATTCTGCAGTGATTTCCTGAAGCTGGGTTAATTGGCCTCCAATAATTAAAGCCATCTTTCGTTGTACAAAGTACAATTCCAACCAAGAGAGAGTTTTCCCCCAATTCCTTCTGACTTTCGTTTCACCAGGACTTGATGTATGCTTCCAATGCTGTCAACAACGATCATTCTCCCCTCACCTCACCTCTGTAATTCTTCACTTCTGTCTATGTTTGGACCGAACACGAATCCAAACTGAGGATCAGGTCATGAATGTGGAAGTGCCATTTGATAGCACCTTCCGTCAATCTGTGGATGTCTGGATATGCCCTGCTTCACAAGGCCTGGACGCACTTTTTGACATTGGTATCCCCACCTGACAATGTTATAACTGTAGTGGAATATTTTGGATAGAGCGAGGCATTGAAATAGGTGTCATCATTCAGGACTTTTGAAGAAGAATATCTATTTCCAATATCGAGAGCCAGATATCTTTGAAGACTCATAGGTCTTAACAGTTGGCCCCAGTTGTCAGACCAGTAAAGTTTTTGAAGTTTGAATCAGTGGAGTGCTATTTTCATATTGGTAACTGGCCTGTTTTAATCTTTAATCCTTGACCTGTTGCCACCTAAGGTATCTTGAAGTAGAAAATTTGTTTTGGCTGTCTGTTGAAAATTCTGAGACCTACTACACTATGATTTCATCTTGCACAAGTGACTATTATTGACCAATGTTTCCTAAGCCCTGTCCACTTGTCAGTGCATCATTTAGTGCCCTTGGCACATCTCACTAAAACTCTGGAATAGCTGAAGTTTTGCTGAGGTTCCTGTTTTTTAAAGATGTTGTGGTGCTGTGAGCAAAAGGAAGAGGCAGTGTTTTCTTCATTGTCTTTGCATTTCCGTAGCCTCATTAACATTGTAAATGGCGTTAGGCCCCTTACTGGAGCATTATCAGGTAAAAGCTGACACCTATCCAGAAGGAAACACTAGTAAAACTGGTGAATGACACATACTGGCCCAGCTCGTCTTGTATGCTTCAGAGAAAAAATAGTGGAGCTTCAGTCTGATTAGTGGATTATTTCCACATATTATTGTATTTTCTGTCTGGCTGAAGCCAGTGATGAGGATATTGGGACTGCTAACTAAAGTCTTTGTGAAAGAATCTGGTTGTAATGAAGGCTGCAGTAGAGGAGAGAAAGGTGGAGTGGTTGAGGGAGTTGATTGCAGTGCGCTGGCCGTAGGTGGCTGAAGCACAGAAGGTATTGTTGGGGTGGCTGAGAATGGAAGAGGGGTAGTGGTTTGGAAGAATGCAGAGTTGGTGGGCTGTAAGTAATTACTGGGATACAGTCCAGCAAAATCATGGGAGGATTTGAATGAGAGTGAGAGAATTGTAAAATGTAGTGATAGTCAGTAAATCATAAGAAACCGGGACTTGCTGTGGTTTAATATAGCAGCTTCAAAATGTATCAGTTTGAGTTGATGGAAAATGGGAGCCTGGACAGGAGATTGTCCTCAAACTTCACTATTTCAACAATGAGCATAGAACAGGACTTTGTGGCCTGAGATAAGGTCTGGAGTCTCCACTTCGAGTTAAATAGGACACTCAGTATTCTGGTTTACCAAACAACAGCAACAACGAAGGGATGGAGTCAGTGTCAGGGCAGATTATAGAGTGTTGTGAGGCCTTGGTGATCACAATCCTTTTCTCCGCATAGACACACACCCCTCTGTAGAGACAGAGATAAGACTATACTGTGCCGCCCATACTGTTTAATGTCTTCGATAATGATGAATTAATGGTACAATGAGGACGAGCTCTGCGCTGTCTGTGATACCGTTTCTGCAGTGACTTTTTAACTGATGATACTTTGTTCTAGCTAACTCTAATGCACGTACCCACTGTTGTTCTTCGCTTCAATAAGTGATGGTTGATACTGAAGTGTTGACTAAGTATCCAAATGCCCGTGTCCTCAAATCTGTTGGTGAACTTATTTTTATATCACCGTTGCTCACTTTCTTACCCCATCATAACTTCATCATTACAAAAATTTCTCCTCCATTCTCCCATCTCCATTACTAAAGCTGCAGGCTATGATGCCGTATGATTCAATTACAGTCATGGTGTGAGTCATAGTCCTTCTGTGATTTATGCTGTGGACTTGATGCTGAGTTCAGATTCCCACTCGCTGATTAGGTTCCTTACATGGACCTGAATAAATGACAAGTTGCTTTTGCCCCTTTGGTATCAGGTGTGTTTTTGAACAGTTGATTGTGATTATTTGAAAATATTTAATCAATGTTAATGACTGCCCATAGAAAATGAAGCCAAAAAATGAATTGGAAGAAAATGAACTGGTTCTGTCAATGCTGCGACAGCTTTACGAAGAGAAACAGAAGCTGCACACCCACAATGGAGATGCCAAGCAGGTACAGAGTCCTCCTGATTGCGGGCAATAATCTCCTTTATAACTAGTTGCTAAATGTGGATTAAAAAATCTAATTGTTGCCTAATGAACAGAGACGCTTGAGTTCAAAAGTTTGAGAAAACTACAGCAAGAACCAATGCATACAAAACAAATTCTGCGTATTCACTTGACACAAGTTACAGTCCAACAGGTTTTTTAAAATCGCAAGCTTTCAGAGCGCTTCTCCTTCATTAGGACTTCGCCTGATGAAGGAGCGGCATTCCAAAAGCTTGTGTTTTTAAATAAACCTGTTGGACTAAACCTGGTGTTGTGAGATTTTTGACTTTGTCCACCCCAGTCCAGCACCGGCACCACTACATCGTACTTATTCTGTAACGTAATGGTCATTCTAGGATGCTTTATTTGAAGGTGCCCAAGTGTTGCAGTCATTCAGTTTGCATCCTGCCCTATGTGAGGCATTTGCACTGCAACAAAATTTTTGCTGATCTTGTTTCTCTTTTCAGACTCCGCAAAGCTGCTCTCAGCCTTCAAATATGAATGGACAGCAGTCTCTCTCCGGCCGCTTTAGACTGGACCACCTCAAGATCAAGGCAAAAAAATCATTGGCTGAATCTCTGGAGAATATTTTATCAATGGTGAGCATTCTGCTTTTTCTTAACTATAATTACTTGGAGTGTTTGGTAGAATATGGAGAGTTCGTCTCTGAAAACTCATTTTGCCCGTTAATCAACAAATTGAAATACTTCCTAGTCGGGAAGGATATTTTGACTTGTGTAGTCCATCACTCAAGAATAGGTTGGTAGAGCAGCATTTTCTCTTTCATTCCAACTGCTGTTTATGTTTGTTATTATAGAGGTTGTCCTCAAGGCTATGGCTGTAAATCAGCACCAATATTTTGCAAATTAAGTAATTGAACTGTAGATGCTCAAGTCAGATTAGTTATTGTTGTTCATCTGCCAGTTTTCCAGTGTCTTTTCCACGTCCATTGCTTTCACTCACAATTATTATCACTAGCTCAAATCTCCTTCAATTTATTTTAATGTTTTTGGTTAGAAGTAAAATATTTTGAATAAAATGAATGTTTTCATATTAGAGAAGCAAAAATCTGTCAGTTCACTAAGAAGCTCAGAAGAACAGAGGGATCTTGAGGTGTCTGTCCACAAATCCCTGAAGGTGGCAGCACAGGTTAGCTAAGAAGGCATACAGGACGCTTGCCTTTATCGGTTGAGGCATAGATTACAAGAGCAGGGATGTTACGTTGGAGTTGTATGGGACTTTGGTTATTTCACAACTGGAGTACTGTGCACGGTTCTCGCCATCATACTATATGGAGGATGTGATCACACTGGAGGTGCAGAGGAGATTCACCAGGATGTTGCCTGGGATGGAACAGTTCAGCTACAGAAGAGGCCGGATAAGCTTGGGTTGTCTTCTACAACAGAGAAGGTTGATTGAGGACCTGATAGATCTGTATCAGGTTATGAGTGGCGTGGACAGAATGACTAGAAGGCAGCTGTTCCTTTTAGTTGAGGGGTCAAGAACAAAGGGGCATAATTTTTAAAGTGAAAAGGAGGAGATTTGAGGAAAGCATTTTCTTCCGTAGGGTGGTGAGAATCTGGAATGCTATGTTTAGAAGGGTCGTTAAGGTGGATAACCTCACAATCTTTTAAAAAGTACTTGGACGAACACTTAAAATGTCATAGTGTTCCAGACTGTGGGCTTAGTGTGAGAAAATGGGACTAGTGTAGGTAGTGGTGTTTTTTTTTGGATGTACAGGCTCAATGGTCCAAAAGGCTTCTGTACTGTGTGATTCCATGATAAGTTTAATAAACCTCTGACCCCAGATTGCTACTCAGTTTAAGTGGTTTCTTAACAACTGCACAGAACATCTTAAATAAAAACGGAAAAGCAGGAAGAGAAAGATCATTGACATGATGTATGAAATATTTCTGTCACCCAGATGCTGCCTGACCTCTGCTACCTAATCTACTGACTTTGCCTGAAATTTCTATTTTTATTTCAAATTTCCAGCATCTTCAATATTTTGGCTTCTGTGTTTAATGTGCTGCCTTTTCTTTCCAAGTTCTGTTCTTCTCTTTTTTTTTATTCCTCCCCCCCCCGGCTTTGTCTCTCTAAGCTTATTTATTTTACTCCACATTTCCAACATATTCTCACTACCCTACGGAAGAAAATGCCTTCCTCAAGTCTCCTCCTTTTCACTTTAAAAATTATGCCCCTTTGTTCTTGACCCCTTAACTAAAAGGAACAGCTGCCTTCTAGGCATTCTGTCCACGCCACTCATAATCTGATACAGATCTATCAGGTCCTCAAACAACCTTATCGGCCTAAACCTAGCCTCTGTAATCAACAGGTTTAAAGCTGTTCATGATTCAGCCCAGTAGACAATGGCCTTACCCCCTTGTGGGGAGATCGTGCCTCATTCCTTGCATACGAGGCTAATATCCCAGCTTTGGGTCAAATTGGTCAGGATCAACAGATCTCTATTCAACGATCCATGAACGTAATTTGGGAACAGTTTGGGTTCTTGTGTACTGCCCCCTTTGGGTACTGCCCACTTTGTGGCAAGGGAGTAAATTAGTGAGGGAAAAATTAACAGTTGTGACTGTGGAAAGGAGCTTTTGCATTTTAGTTCATTTTGATTGATTTTGACTTCATCATCATTCACCCTGCAGGAAGGGTCTGACATCAATGAAACGATAATGGTTTTGTGATTTTTCTTACAACTCTTTTGCTCGCTAAAAAGAAGGGAATAAAGGGGCATATCCAGAGCAGCAGGCCTATTGTAATGACCAGTCTCTCAGTTTTGCCACGTTTTTCCAACAGCCTGAGTACTGGTCTGAAGCTTAATGGTTGACTAGTGCCATCTACAGGAATTGAATTAGTTATTCAACACAATTATTGACAGAACCAAAAAAAAAGAAATTTCAGGTTTGGCAGCATCTGTGGAGAGAAAACAGAGTTAACATTTTGGGTCCAACGATCCTTCCTCAGAACACTGGTAGCTAGGAAAATGTCGGTTGTAGGGAGGGGGTAAGGGGTAAACGATACGTGGAGATATTGCCCAAGGAAAGGGAAGAACAGTTGGATAGACAATAGAGTGGATAACAATCAGTCTAGGAGAATGAATGACTACTAATGAATAGAATAGAGATTTATCATTGTGTATTGTTCAGTTAACGGTCCCTGGGCTCGGAAAGCCAATTTAGGAACGACGGAATACTCTGAAGGTGCAGCAGGCATGAGACTGCTAAGCCGGGCTGCTGGAATCCCCCTTGTTGCTGGGCTGGGAGAAGCCTCCTGTTCCTCAAGCACTGGCACCGATCCGCCTTTTGTCCTTTTGTCCTTGTCCGCTTCCGCTCCTCCAGGCACTCAGGCCTAGCTACAAACCCGGAGCCTCAACCTAGCCTTCGAGTCCTAGCATTGATGCCACTGCTGCTGGAGGCCTGCTCCTTCACCTACCACTCCAGGCTTGAAAGAAAAGGAAACAAAGTAAAAGGAAAAAATAAAGAGAAAGAAAGCCGACCAGCAAATAAGTCCTAGGTTCAGCTCCCCTACTGAAGACTACTAATGGGAACTAACAGTGGCTAACAATGGGTAGTATGCAATAGCAGACCATGTGATATTAAGGCCTAGTGCGTGGGTCAGGACATGGGAGAAGATGCCTCAAGCCCTAAAATTGTTGAACCCGATACTGAGCCCAGAGCGCTGTAAAGTTCCCAAGCGGAAAATGATGTGCCGTTCTTCCAACTTGCAGTGAGCTTCGCTGGAGTGCTGCAGCAAGCCTGAGACAGATATTGGTCAGGGAACAGGATGGTGTGTTGAAGTAGAAGGCAATTGGATGCTCGGGGTCATTTATTTGCGGGCAGAACTCAGGTGTTCTGCGAAGCGGTCACCCAGTCTGCATTTCGTTCCCCTAATGTAGAGGAGACCACATGGTGAGCAGCAAATGCTGTAGATTAGATTGTATGAAGTGCACCTGGAAGATATGTTTGGGCCCTTGGATACTGGGGAGAGAAGAAGTCAATGGGCAGGTGTTTCACCTTTTGGGATTGCAGGAGAAGGTGTGGTGGGGTGGGTGGTGGTATTGGGAATGGACCAGGGTATCCTGGCGGGAATGGTCCTTGTGGAAGGCTGACAAGAAACGTTGACTGTCCTTTCTCACCATTAAATGCTGCCAGACCTGCTGAATTTTTCCAGCAATTTCTGTTTTTGTTTCTGATTTCCAAAATCTGCAGTTCTTTGGGGTTTTTTTTACAGTTATTGACAGTACAGGTACAGAATATAAAATAAACCTAGAGTTGTCTGAAAACTGGACACTTTCTGCATCAATTTTTTTAATAGAATAAAATCTAAAGCTAAAAGTTAACCTGGATGTCTGGCTAGTTGCTGCATGGGCATGCTGTGTCTCGAGACTAGGTCCTGACTTCCACGTATTGTTCTCTCCTTTGCTCCTTGTGATTCTTGGCCGGACCTGACCTGGCTTGACCCAAACTACCCACAACCCAAATTACATAAGCCAAAATCCAGGAAGATCCTTAATCCAGCATGGTTTCTGTCCCGAGGGTGCTGGCTTTGAAGTACTGCACTTGTACACATAATAAACACAAAACCTAGTGCTCTGTGGGAGCGTTCCACAATCAAGAGTTGAAATTTTGGTAGACAATATTTTATTATAAATATATCATTGATTTTTGTAAACCAGTCCTAAGATTGCAGTATTATCTGGTACAATTTTGTAAAATATAGTTTACCTTGGCAAGCAAGTTTTGTAATTTATTTAAATTGATGAACAAGCAATACGTGGTGTGATTTTTAGCATGAATTTGCTGATCGTTCTGAGGAACTGCATTAATTCACAAGCTTTTAAGTCAACGATGATATGAAATGTAACAATTGTCTTACAAACGTGAAGGTTCAAAAAGATGGGAAAAGCTTTCAACTCTAACTTCGATTTTCCCTCCATCTTTCCTCCTGGTCCAGGTCCTTGTCTTCATGTACCTGTTGATTGTGATCCTCGCTGAAAATTGAGGGAGCTGGATTTAATTTGGTGACAGGGGTCTCGCCAACTGGTTAGAGAATCAATGGGAGCCCCACATTGCCTCATTGAGGGTGGTCCAACCAAATTAAGTGTCACTCGGGCACTAAACTGGCCAGCACCAAGCCTTCCCTGGGACTTGGACCCTCCCTGTGCAGAGCAGTGTTGAGTGCCTGCCACTAAGGGATTTCCCCCTCCTTTTACAGGGTTTGCTGAGTGCCCAGAGCGAGGTACAGGAGAGATTTGCAACTCCACCTTAATCCCAGAGGTGTCTGTAGGTTCCAGTGAGCTCAGGGATAACTGGTGGCAGTTAGTTCACAAATGAACCCAATTCACATACTGGTGAGAGTGGGCATGTTTCTTGTGTCACTCTGTTTCAGTCTCCATCTTCATCCTTGAAGGTTGTCCTGCCACACACTCACAGGTACAGTCTCTCTCCTGATTGAGGGGGAAAGATGCCGTGTTCCCTGCTGGGTTGGATTGGATGAAATTCCATCCATGGTTTGACCTTGACTGTGGATTTCCTTACTACTGCCCTTGAACCCTCTGCAATTCGTTGATACAAGGATTACTTATTTATGGAGAGCCTATCGTTTGTGTTGCTTGCTAAATTCTTCCTTTTATCTTCAAATCCACCCAGTTGCAGCTACTTTCTAGGAGAGTGCTGTGTTCACATTTCTTGCTGTAACCCAGCACTGCTAGGCATCACCTCATCAGAGTTGAAGCAGGTATATGAATTCAGCTTGGAGTTGAGCATTAAGATCGCAAGGACAGCAAACGTTGTATCTTAATGCTGCCATCTTTTGCTGCTAATGAAGTGGAGATAATAACATTTCCTTTCCCAGATCCAGTTTGAAATCCAGTAGGAGGTGTGTGAGAGATCCTTCTCATTTGCTGTCAGTGCAGGGGAATTTGTAGCCTGTGACAGGATAATGAGAAACATACAGTTTACCACAGGGGTTTGAGCTGAATCTGCTCAGCACAATGGATCATGATTGATCACCAAATAATATGTGGTCCGTTCCTTTGAGAATTATTTTATGAAGTTCTAAATAACCTGATTTTCCCCATGCTGTGTATTTGCTTTAATTTTGTTGTAACTATTTTGCATCTTGCCCTTGTAGGGAGGATCTAGACTGAAGAGCCAAACAATTGCTGAAAGTGCAGTGTCAGAAAAAACAATTTTAAGTCTTTCAAGCTCCAATCTATCCAAGGTGAGTTTTCCATCATTAATCTATACGAGGGGTGGTTTGAGTTGTATTTTTACTTATTGTTAAAGATGTAACAGCTTTTTTACAGTCGCTTTCCAGGCGAAACGCAGAATAGCTGAAGTCTTAAATAGAACATGTAACAAAGCCCCTAATGTAGATGGTTTGAAACCAATCTCATAGAATAATCAGGCAGAATGGTGACCACAATTAAAATGAAATGAACTATTTTATTACTTGTAATGTAACATTTTCTTTTACATCATGATCCTCCTTCGCATTCATGACTGTTGTTAAAAAGGGGAATCAAGAGGTGTAGGGATAAGGCAGGAGAATGGAAGTGAGGATTATCAAATCAGCCATGATCCTATGGAATGGCGATGCAGACTCGATGGGCCGAATGGCCTACTTCTGCTCGTGTCTTATTTGATCAAAAGCAGAAAATACTTTCAACTATCTAAAATTTTAATCTTTTGGAGGATGTTTTAACAAAAATTATAGCCTTATTTTGAATGTTTTTCTCCTTCTGAATCTGAAGCATGTGGTTCAAACAGAGAAGTTGGAAACACTAGCAACCCTTTTCTTATTCCAAGAAGTTTGTAACATTTTATTTCAATGTAGTCCTGTTACCTGCATTAGGAATTAAATTATATGTTAACTATTGATCACCCAAATTCCCTTCCTGTTCCATATTAGCTGTGATTATTAATAATTCCCTCTCTTTTTAAATCTGCTGTCATCACTCCCTCGTCACAAAGCCTACCCTTGAACCCTTTATCCTAGCAAATTACTAACCTGTCTCCAACTTCCCTTTTCTCTCACTGACATGGTGTTTCCCAAATTATTGCTGCTTTTCCCGCAGCTCCACATTTGAAGCTCTCCAGTCTGGATTTTGTTCCTGCCACAGTACTGAAATAGTCTTTTTAAACAGTGGTCACTAACATCCTGTTATAACTGTGACAACGTTAAAATATCCCTCCTTGTCATTTGTTGACCTGTTGGCAGCTATTGACATGGATGTTTACATCACCTTTGTCTGAAACCTTTCCACAGACAACCAGCTGGATGAAAGAGCTCTCATTTGGTTCAAATCTTATCTGTCAAGTCGGAGCCCAAAAATTGCCCACTTCTCTTCCTGCTGCTGAATTTGTTACATCTGGAGCTCCTAAGCATCTAACTTTGGTTTCTTCCTCTTCACATTTTCATACGATCCCTTGCCATTCAACATGCCGCATGTGCTTCGATGCTACTCTGTTTTTATCTCACTACCACAGTTCACTAACCACCTATTCCCTCAGATTTGCCAGGCTACTCATCCAAAATTGACTTTGGGATGATTAGAAATTTCCTCTGACCAAATAATGGGAATGCTGGAGTCTTGCCACAAACTCCATGGCCTTGCTGTTTCTGCCCGGCTGCTGTAAGAGACTGCATCTCATTTCTCAGATCCTTTTTGACCCTGAGATGAGCTTCCAATTACACATCAGCTCCTTCTCTCTGTGTAACATAGTGTGTTTCCGACGCTATCTGAGGTCACCTGCTGCTAAAATCCTCATCTGTGCCTTGTCATAGTTAGCCTAAAGGTTACAATGCTGTCTCATAGCCTCTCATTTTCCACTATCACTAAACTTGGGCTTGTACAAGTGCTTGCAGTTTGTGTTGTTCAGCCCTCACTACTTAGTTTGCTGACTGGATGGGTCTCCAGTAAATCACCATTCTCTCATTCCTCCACCAGTGTTCTAGCTGTATAATTTCCTTCAGCCCTGTGACCCACAAACATATCTGCACTTTAACAATTCACACCTCTAGTTCATTCCCCGCTGTTATCACTCCACCATTGATGGTCATGTTCTTAGCTACCAGAGTCCTTGGCTCTCAAATGTCCCCCCTGCAACTCTTTATGCCTCTCGTACTTTTTCTCGTTTAACATATCCCTCAAAATCCATGTTTTGAGCCAAGATTTTAGTCACCTGCACCAAAACCTCCTAATGTCAAATTTTGATCAATGACACCCCTCCAACATACCCTGGGTCATTTTACCTAAAGACGCAAAATAAATGCAAGTTACATTAATCAATGTTATTGTTCGGGTAAATCAGATTTTTTTTGTAAACCCATAATATTGGACCATCTGGTGAGCTTTGGGCTGTTGGTACCAACTTGCATTATCAATAATTAGGTAATGAATGTTGTTATAGGCTTGTGTGTATCAACAATAATAAAAAAAATTCTACATACAATTAGCTTGTTTGGAGTGCCTAGATGAATGTCACAAACTCCAAAAAACACATCTCTCTCCTAATTGTTTCAGTTTCCGCTTCTAAATCTAGTAATTCTGATCAGAGGTTGCACACAACCTGTTTTAAATTCACAATACGTTGCCTTATCAATAAATTCTTCATAAAATGTTTAGTTTATGGTTAGGTGATTTGAAGCGAGTGTGTTGAATATTCTGGCCACACCCAGTGAATCTTGTGGCCTTGTGTTACTTAGTTTTCTAGGACTAGTAAGTAATTATTGCAGACCTCCATTTTAATAGCTAGAGTCCCTGTTTGTAAATAACGTGAGGATGCTGATTGAAACCGAAGAGCAATTAAATGCAGTTGGTGAAAACTTAAAATAGTGATCTTTTGTGACGTTACCTGTGGAAAGTGATAAAGAAGTGGCTTTTTCCCTGCACTTTGGTGCTTATGTACTGGTGTAGAAGTCTGAAACTTTGGAGCTAATGAAGCTGAATCAAATTGGAGATGGTGTGACGGGAAATGGAGAGTGTGTCTTGCAGAATAAAACTCTGGACAGCATGCACATTAAGTCAAGCAGAAATGGGCATAAATGTTTTTCTAAGGCTGTCATCGTCCAGGAGAAGGTTTGGAATCAGAGATAAAAGGTACTGCAGATGCTGGAGAATCCGAGATAACAAGCATGGGGCTGGATGAACACAGCAGGTCAAGCAGCATCATCGGAGCAGGAAAACTTGAGGGTCTAGGCCCGAAACGTCAAGTTTTCCTGCTCCTATGATGCTGCTTGGCCTGCTGTGTTCATCCAGCCCCACGCCTTGCTATCTCGGATTCTCCAGCATCTGCAGTACCTTTTATCTCTATCAAAAATAAAAGTGGGTCATTTTTGTTACTGATGATTGTATTATAAGGGAAGATATAGAATATGAAAGCCATAATTTTATTTTTCATTAGTTTTATTCAAGGGTTGGCGTCTTCAAATATTTTTCTTTAA
>JAHRHZ010000049.1:20340053-20363717 GCA_024137785.1 Ginglymostoma cirratum
GGGTAGGGAACTCCGGGAAATAAATATTGATGTATTGAGAACAAACCACATCACAGAAGAGGAAGTGCTGGAGGTCTTTTTTTTTAAAAAACAAAAGGTAAGTAAAACTCCGGATATCAAGTAATATCCCAGGACATTGTGGTAAGTTAGGGAAGAATTTCTGGGGCCCCTAACAGAGATATTTGTATCATCTACAGCCATGGGTGAGGTGCCAGAGGACTGGACAGTGGCTAATGTTGAGCCTTTATTTAAGAAAGGCTGAAAGTAGAAGCCCAGGAACTATAGACCTGTGAGTTTTACATTAGTGGTGGGCAAGTTGTAGGGATTCTGAAAGATAGGATTTACATGCATTTGGAGAGGCAAGGACTGATAGGGATGGTCAGCCTGGTTTTGAGAGTGGGAAATCATGTCTCACAAACTTAATTGATTTTTTTGAGGAAGTAGCCAAAGCATTGCAGGCAGAGCAGTTGACATTGTCTATATGGACTTTAGGAGAGCTTTTGACAGGGTTCGGCATGGTAGGCTAATTAGTTAAGTTAGATCACAGGGAGA
This sequence comes from Ginglymostoma cirratum, assembly GCA_024137785.1. NCBI lineage: Eukaryota > Metazoa > Chordata > Chondrichthyes > Orectolobiformes > Ginglymostomatidae > Ginglymostoma > Ginglymostoma cirratum. The sequence goes on from JAHRHZ010000049.1 coordinate 20,340,606, forward strand.
GCTTGCCAATTGGGCACAAATTTGGCTTGATGGTAAGAGACGGTTGTGCTGGGGGAGGGTTGTTTCTCAGACTGGAGGCCTACGACCAGCAGTGTTCTGCAGGGATCAGTGCTGGCTCCACTTTCATTAGTCATTTGTGTAAATAATTTTGGATGAAAACCAAGGAAGCATGCGTAGTAAGTTTGCGGATGACACCAAAATTGGTAGTAAAGTCGACAGTAAAGAAGGTTATCAAAAATTACAAATGGATCTTTATCAATTAGGACGAGCGGCTGAGGAGTAGCAGATGAGTTTAATCTGGATAAATGTGAGGTATTGCATTTTGGTGAAACAAACAAGGCCAGTTAATGGTAGGGCACAGGGGAGTTTTGTTGAAAAAAAAATCCCAGGAGTTTCAGGTATGTAGTTCTTCGGAAGTTGCGTCGCATGTAGAAAAGGTGGCTGAGAAGGCCTTTAGAGCACTTGCTTTCATTGCTGAGACCACTGAATATATGAGAGTTTGGACGTCATGTTGAGGTTGTACAGGACATTGGTGAGGCCATATTCTTGACGAACTGCTATACCCAATGACTCCCTTGTTAATCAAGGATCGATCCAATTCAATCATAAACTAGTCTATGACTCAGTCTCCACTGCTGTCTTTGGAAAAGAATTCCACAGAATAATGACCCTTTGAAAGAAGAAAAGTCCTCATCTCTGTCTGAAGTTGGGGATCCCTTCCTTTTAAACAGTGCCCCTGACCTCTCGACTCTTGAAGGGAAGCACTCTTTCAATACCTTCCCTGCTCAGCCCCCTCATGCGTGTCTCAGTAAGATCACCCCTTATTCTTCGAAACTCCTTGCAGGTCAAACTTGTCCAACCTTTCATTGTAAGACACCTCGTTTCATCGCAGGAATCTGTTGGGTGAACAGTCTCTGCATTGTTAATGCAGCTATATCTTTCCCTAAATAAGGGGATTAAAACTATGCACAATACTCTAGATGTAAACACTGAAGTCATTCTTGGCATGTAGGAAGATGGTTGTGGTTGTTGGAGGTCAGTTACCTCTGCTCCAGGACATCTCTGCAGGTGTTCCTGAGGGTAGTGTCCTAGGCCCAACCACCTTCAGCTGCTTCATTGATGACCTTCCCTCCATCATAAGGTCGGAAGTGGGGATGTTTGCTGATGATTACACAATGATCTGCAACATTCATGACTCTTTAGATATTGAAGCAGTCCATGTTCAAATGCAGCAAGATCTGGACAATATCCAGGCTTGGGCTGACAAGTAGTAACTAACATTTGCCCCACACAAATGCCAGGCAATGACCATCACCAATAAAAGATGATCTAACGACTGTCCCTTGGTATTCAATGGTGTTACCATCACTGAATCCCCCACTATCGATATCCTTTGGGTTACCATTGAATAAAAGCTCAACTGGACTCCTCATAAAGATGTAGTGGCTACAAGAGCAGGTCAGAGCTGAAGAATACTATGGTGAGTAACTCGCCTTTTGACTCTCCAAAGTCTGTCCATCATTTACAAGGCACAAGTCAGGACTGTGATGGAATAGACTTGCCTGGATGGGTGCAGCTCTAACAACACTCAAGAAGCTTGACACCATCCAGGACAAAGCAGCCCATTTGACTGGCACTACATCCACAAGCAGCCACTCCCTCCACCACCGACGCTCAGTAGCAGCTGTGTGTACTATTCACAGGATGTACTGCAGAAATTCACCAAGGTCTTTATACAGCACCTTCCAAATCTTACAACCACTTCCATCTCCAAGGTCAAGGGTGGCAGACATATAGGAACACCACCTTCAAGTTCCCCTCCAAGCCCCTCACCATCTTGACTTGGAAATATATTGCCGTTCTTTCACTGTTACTGGGTCAAAATCCTGGAATTCCCTCCCTAATAGCATTGTGGGTCATCCTGCAGCAGTTTAAAAAGGCAGCTCATCACCACCTTCTCAATGACAACCAGGGACCAGCAATAAATGCTGGCCAGCCAGCGATGCCTACATCTCAAAGTGAATTAAAAGAAAAACCTTAAAAATCTAATCTTATGCCACAATTTCACTGTTAATGGTTTTTTTTTCTGTTATTGACTCAAGTTTTATCTGAGCATGTTGTAGAAAATAGTAGCAGGAGTAGACCACTAGCCCTTTGAGCCTGCTGTGCCGTTCAGTGTGATCATGGCTGATTACCCAACTCAGCAACCTGCTCCTGCTTTGTTCCCTTACTCTCCGATCCCTTTAGCTGTAACAGCTATACCTAACTTCTTGAAAACATTCCGTGTTTTGGTCTTGGCTGCTTTCTGCAGCAGAAAATTTCACAGGTTCACCACTTCCTGGGTAAAGAAATTTCACCAACTCATAACTGTGATCTTGTAGCTGTCAGCATCATTTCCGGTTTTCCTTACTGCCTGTGTTTGGTATTGCTTTGTCTCTCATGTGGATTTTACAGAATGGTTATAAACTGGATTGATTGACCACTTGATCGCGGTTCGACGTGTTGATAGAAATAAAACCAGACCTGACAATCAGAGTCTGAATTTAAAAAAAAACTACATCTAGTGCCATTATATGGGTAGCAAAAATAAAGATCCATTTGAGAACAAATGTAGAAAAGCCCCTCAGTCTGCTGCCAACCTGGAGGTTACTAGTGTCCCTTTGGTTTCTTCAGTATCGCGTACCAGTGAAGGGGCATTAGGAATAGCATCTTAGTCATGTGTTGTGCTATGGTTTCAATTTTGGTATCATGCTGTACTTGATTCCTAAATAAGTGGAAGTTTGCAGAATTAATGTCAGACAAAGCATACGGTCACCTTTTGCGGAAAAATTGATTGTTCTTCATAGTGCAGATTAAATTTCACTGATTTTTTTTTCCATTGTACGGTATCCCATTATCATTATTGAAGCTCACTTCCACATTTTTCCCTTTTCCAGATGTGACAAAATAAAATCATTTTCAAACCCCACCCCCACCCTCCAAACAAAAAAGGTCTGTGGCTTTCAATCCAAATCATGCTTCAGGAAAAGATCTACAGACATTGGGGAATGTGGATAATACAAATTGAGAAGTTAATTTCCATCATGTAAATTTGCAAAGAAACTAAGGTTTTTACTTTGTGTAAAGTTGAAAATCCAGGGATATGATAGTGGCTAAAGGGATAATTAGCTACCTGATCACGGTTTTAAACTGCTGAACACTGTAAGAATTATGATTACAGCTTCCACACGATAAGGCATGGAATATAATTTTAGTTTTTAAATGGAAAAACTCATTACTGACGGTTTTAAAATTATCGCATAACTATTTTTAGAAGATTACATTTAAGTGGCACCATTAAAATTTGATGTGCAAATGTGTACTGTTCTGGCTCTGTTCCTGAGTGGAATTTCAGGTGCTTTTTTGCTGCTGAACTTCCTGAACTTTGAATAATTGGATAATCATCTTTTGGCTTTTTTTTTAACCTATTCATTGTTTCTGATCTTCAATGTTGCTGATTGCTTGAAGTAGGCGTTCTTTATGTAATGACTAAGCCTAATTGTTAAAATATCAGTGTGTACATTTTATTGATTCTAAAGAAGTCTGGACTAATGTCTATATCTACTGGTTGTTACTTCAAGGTGTTAACAATGCTACACTAATTATGAAGGCATAAGTTTCCTAATGCTGTCATCACATTCCACAAAATGATAGCAGTTAAATAAAGCACTGGTTAATCCTTAATTTTGTTTCTTTGTTCACCTATGCTGAGACTCTTGTAATACTTTGTATTAGAATGCATATTTATTTTTCTTTGGTATACACATTAGAAGGCTCAGCCATTGCAGTAAGACCAACTATTCACTCCCCTTCGTATGCAACTAACAAACATTTATGATTTGGGTTAACTTTTCAGCAGAAGAAAATGAACTGAATTTAGAAATGATTAACTGTGAATATTACAGAGTGGATTAACAGTTTATGGTTTGCCTTCCTGGGTGTTTTCTTATTACAGTGACTATGAATCAAGGCCGAGCCCATGCAGAGGGAGTAATGGTCATGGGAATCTGATCCGCAGCCGTCGACAATCCTGGCGACAGCAGATTTTCCTTCGTGTAGCTTCACCACAGAAAGGATGTGAATCCCCTTGCCGACATGAAGGTAAGACAGGAGGTCAATACTTTATAGTACAGCAAACCATTTTGGAACTTTAAACTTAGTTTACAGGTGTCTGTTGCATTTTTATGGGCTGAACTATTGAACAGTTTGCCACTAGTCAATGGGGCAAGAATAAAATTGAGCAATGCATGCAATTGAAAAATTTTGAAAAAGTGATTCTTATTTGTGATTGAGTTATCCCTCAATCCAGTCTAGGGTGAAATGCTTTATTTTCTTGTGGGCTATCTATAAAAATGAAAAGAGGATCCCTTTTCATTTTTATAGATTCCTTTGTTAGGTCTTGAAGTTGCACAGTATGTCTTCGCATTTGTGTTTTTTAGGGTTACCTTCTATACTTGTCAAATTTCTGGCTGGTCTCTCACATCGGATCCCCTTTAATCTTGAGGTCATTCACCAACCTGCTGCTGTCTTAACTCTTAGCAAGATGCATTCCCCTGTGATTCCTGTCCTCACTGCTATATGTTGGTTCTCAATTAATCAACATCCTGATTTACAAAATTCTCACCCGTGTTTTCAAATTCCTCCGTGGCCTCACTCCTCCCTATCACTGCAATCTCCTTCAACTCCACATCAAGGCAAGATATGTCATTCTGGTCTCCAGTGGAGCCTTCTGCTATTTCCTTTTAGCTACATGAAGGTATACCATTCCAACCTTTATCTAAGTTATAAATAGGACAGTAGCCTGTGATGTAATTTGAATGTAATAAATAAGAATAAAATAATCATCCCCTGTGTGTTGGAATGTATTGGCGTTGGTATTTTTCTTCTCTCTTTAGAAATGCACCAGTAAAAATTTGGGGATTTATTTTAAAAGTGGGTTACTTTGATTCCAATCATTATTAGACTGATGCTAACTAATCTTGGAGAATGATGAACCTGTGGAATTCATTACCACAGAGGGCTTGTTATTATGTAGATTCAGCACTGAGATAGACAGACTTCTAATTGGTGAGGGAATCAAGTGTTATGGGGAAAATGGAGGAAAGTGGAGTTGAGGGACATCAGATTAGCCATGGTCTCATTGAATGGAGGAGTAGATTCGATCCACTGGAAAGACCAGAGTAGCAATGTCTTATGGTCTTAGGAGTGAGCACTCTAGGCTCTTCACTTCCACCCACAGTTTTCTTTATGCTTTCAGTGTTTTCCCATCCCCAACGATATTCACTCTTTTAAAAAAAAAGGAAGAACTGCGGATGCTGTAGAACCAAAACAAGAAGGAATTTGCTGGAAAAACCCAGCAAGCCTGGCAGCATTTGTGGAGAAAAGGTAGAGTTTATTTTCTGGGTTGAGTGACCCTTCCTCAGAAGCTGTTCCAGTCCTGATGAAACATTTACATCCCAGAAAATAAAATGTCTGTTCGCCTTTGGAATGCTGAAACCATAACCTGTACTTCAGAAGCACCTTGTGATACAGTAACATATTCCAAGAGGCTTCGCAGGACCTTGATCAAACAATGTTTAACACTGAACCACATGGCATTTATGACCAATTACCAAACATTTGATCAAAAAGGCATGTTTTGCAGCGTATCTTAAATCTTAGGGCCTAAGCAGCTGCAGGCACCAAGCTGAAGCCATTAAAATGATAAGTGTACAAGAGGCCAGAGCTAGTGAAGTGCAGATACCACAGAAGGTTGGTGGGGCTGGAAGAAATCAAAGACCTAGAGAGAATGATGGCATGGAGATCATTGAAAACAAAGATGGGAATTTAAAAATCTCTAACCTTGAGGGTACAGAGGGAGAAAGTTTGGACTTTATTTTTCCACCGTTTTCTCCTTATTTCTATTTCGACAATTTTGAATAAATATACCAGGGAAGGAACAGCTGCTAACTTAAGTCATATGAGTATGAGTTGAAGCCAAATGTTTACATCACAGCACGATGATGGGATAAAGGAAAGGCAGTAAATTCAGCCTCATCCCCTGAAAGTTGGTCAGTTTCGAATGTTATTTTCCTGTTGACCTCTTGGTGGCAGTAGTGTTTTTCTTCGATTTATCCAAGTCTGTATGCCTGCTTCATTTCCACCTACTGTGAGGATAATCAACTAAATTCTATTATTTCACTCTTTCTGGTGGCTGTGTTGGGGGTGGGGGGTGGTGGTGGTGGTGGTAAAGAGGACATATTTGGGAAAGTTGCAACTGATCCTTGCTGCTTACGTACAAATTTCTTGACAAACCCCATCTCTTAACCTCTCTGCACAGTTTGGGCAAATCAAATGGAAGGATGAATTCTTGTGGTGCTTTCTTTTCCATATAGATTCTGTTCCCTCCTCCTGTAATCTTTCTAAAATATATACAGATTATGTTTGTAGAGGCAAGTGTGCGAATGGCTGCAAAGATGGCAGATGTAACTTGTTTGTGTTGTTCACACTGAGCACAGTAAGCAAGCCAGCATGTGTGAGAATCACCCATCCCATTTCAAAATATGTATTTCCTGCTTAGTCACGAGGGTTAGCGAAAGTGCGAACTAGGATGTTGCAATGTGCGACCAGAAGTGTTATTTTTAGAGAGAGAATATGAATGACCCTATTAGAGTTTATAGCAGGAGCCTGGGGCTCAATGTTTTTCCTTCCTTCACCACCATCTCCTTTCAGGTCCTTGAAATTTATTCAGAGTTGTCTTTTTGTCTTAGACTGGCCAAATAGCCTCAGTCTGCCCCATTCCATCTCTCTGTTACTGGCTGCTGAGCTGTCAGTCTTTAGTCAGAAGGAACATTCTTGTTTCCTAGTCAGACACTTGGAGGATCAAACCCTACTCTAGAGACAGAGGCATGGGAACTGTGGGGGTGTTGTCTTTTGGACAGGACAAAAAGTTAATGATCCACTTTCCTTTGGATGAAAAGATCCCCTGACATTACCCAGAAAAAACAGGGAAGTTCTCCCAGGGTCCAAGCCCACATTAATTGCTCAACTGTAACCATTTTTACATCGAATCTGCAATAGAAGCAGGTTATTTGGCCTGACAGGTAGATGTTGGTGTTTATCTTCCACTTGTTCACTCCAATTAGCGTTTCCCCTTTCTGCTTTCCTTCCCTTCTACCTCAGTCTCCTTCACCTATCCCTTAAAGTGTATCAACACTTTCTCCATTCCACATGACAAACTCCACCCCCCACCCCCGTTCTCACTACTGTTTGTGTAGGCATTCCCTTTAAATCCTTTGTTTGTTTGGAGGGTTACTGTTGAATGCCAACCCAAAATTTCATTTTATCACACTTTTTGATGAATACCCAGCCTCATCTCTTGCTGGTCAGCTGCCTTGCTGGGATGACTTCTCCACTTTGCCCAATTACCTTTGCTCCCTCCCTTTCCTTATCTGATTGGCTGTGAGATCTTGGTGTTTGGTCTTGATAGAGCTGACCTATGTTGCTCTTTTCTAGGGATCTAGTTGTATTGGTAAGCCATGTGATTTTAAATGTTCACTACTATGCAAATGCAAAGACAATTAAGACCGAAACAAAAATATTTTCAAAGATTTAAAACCTGATAATTCTCAGCAATATCAAAGCCTGGGTGTGTGAGCAATTCTGGGAAGCTAAAATGTCCAAATAATAAAAATGTTATGAGAGAAGAGCATAGTGGAACATTATGACTCATGGAAGAGACATTGTTTATCTATATTAGGAGCCAAAGGTTCATAAAAATGGTATTGAGCTATTGAAACGTTCTCCAGGACAGATTAAAAGGGGCTTTCAGGGTATGGCAGAGATGCTAAACAGGTATTTTGCACAAGATCCTCCATCTTGTAGATAAATGCTCAACTGCAGAATTCTGTTTTCCTGTAAATGGGGAAAATTAATAATAAAATGGATCAGGCTGTATTGTTTTTGACAGAATAAGGAACCTTTAATACGTTAAACTGATACAACAAATGATAGTTGTTCAAGGGCTCATTAAGAAATATGGCATGGACATTGGGATTGGGTAGGTTGTTTCTCCTTATGGGAGAATGGAGGACCAGAGGCATAACTTGGAATCGTCCATTTGAAACAGATGTGGAGGTTTTTTTTTTCTGTGAAGGTGTTGAAGGGTGTGGACTAATTTTATTGCAGAGAGCTATGTACGTTGGATGGTTAGGTGTATTCAAGGTTAAGATAGATTTCCAATCATTAAGAGATAAAGGGTTATGGGGAATAAAGCAGGAAAATGGATTCAGGATCATGCGACCGTGTGACCATCGTGTTCAGTTGTGACTGCAACATGAAAGGAAAGATGCGAATGCGTTGAAAAGGGTGCAGAGGGATTTACAAGAATAATTCCAAGAATGAGAAACTTTACTAATGACGATAGATTGAACAAGTTAGGATCATTCTCCTTGGAGAGCAGAAGGCTGAGGAGATTTGATGGAGGTTTTCCAAGTCATGAGGTGGCTGGGTAGGGAAGATAGGCAGAAGCTGTTCCTGCTTTTTTAAGGTTAAAAAAAAAACAGGAGGGCTTGGATGACGTGCAAACAAAGCAAGGACAATTTGAGAAAAAAATATTTTTCTCGCAATGAATAGTTAGGATATGGAATGCACAATCTGGGAAATGTGGTGGAGGGTCTTAGATGATATGGATAGAAATAGGGTGCAGGGATATGACGAAAGGGCAGGAGATTGGTACTAGCTAATAGAACTGGTGCAGGTACAATGGGCTGAATGGCCTTCTGCTGCTGTGACAAATCTGAGATCTCATTGAATGGTGGAGTGGGATCGATGGGCTGAATGGCCCACTCCTCTTCCTGGGTCTTTTGTGCTACGTAAGTACTTTGCTTAAACCTTAAGTAACTCAGCGTGAGCCAGTGGCCTCAAACCTCAGCCCAAAACGTCACTGGTGCTAGCACTACAAATACCTAACCCTCACAAGTTAGTGAGAGCACTTCTTCTAGTGCAGTATGCCCCGACTGTAAAAGGACTTTGACGGATTTAAGAAAACATTGTTAGTATTTAAATTATTGACTTTAATGTGCCAGGTTATGGGGGAAAGGCAGGTTTTTGGCCTGAATTGAAATGTTCAGCTCACCTGTACAGAAATAATGGGTCAAATGGCCTCCTTGTGCACTGTAACAATTTACTGATTTTGCGACGAGCACATATCCGAAATATACAGCATGTACGGATCATTAAGACACTGCTTTGGTACATCAGCTCCTTTTAAAACATCATTCAGTAGCCCTCCTCGGCTATCCCGTGGAGATGCTCCCAGCTCAACATGGCTTCAGTGATGTGAGGAATCGCCATCAGCTCCCCCCCCATTTATTATGTGTTTCCTCCATTGCCTATGCAACCCCTCCAGCAACTAGCCCTTGAATTAGCACCAATGAGCGCCAAACGTGTAAGCTGCAAGTGCTTTTGACTTGTTCTCATAACTGCAGAGTTAGCCAGAATATAATGTTGTGTTGGTTGGAGGAATTTTGCAAACCTTTCAGGGCCACCAGCGAGTGGGGCTCTATTTGTGATGAGGAGCTGGCAGGGTCTGTCAGTGGACGGTCCACTTTAGTAATGCTTCTCACCGCTGCTTCCCCCCACCCCCCAAACAACAAGCTTGGCTGAAACATGGGCTGACCAGGCAGCAGGGAGGAGAAGCAGTGCACAGAGGGAAACACAGGAAAACTCTCGATTAAAGGGATAAACCACCCAAGAGCCTTCCGTAAGCACTTCCATCCACCATCTCTTCCTGAGCCAGTGGCAGGTGACTGCACTCCGCTGAGCATGTGGCTGGTGAACATTGCCATCCACTTCCACCCAGCTGATAGCCACAGAACAGGGTGTGGGCATTTGCTGCCAGTGACCTGCAAGATCGCTGTGGCCCTACATTTCTAAGTCAGTGATTCTTTACATCACCAGCAATGTCAAAGTTACAATCGTTGCTCTATCCTGAAGAATACGGAGCTCCCATACAAAATGAGACAGGACTTCATCATCCTCTCAGGGAGAGCAAAGCATTGGTTTTTCCAGATTGGCAGGATTTGCAGTGGTACAGGAAACAAGCAGGTGCCCGCCCATTGGCTGTGGCCCACATATTGACAGGTGGATATGGAATTCAGTACCACAGAAAGTGGGTGAGGCCAAAACATTTTCAAGAAGGAAGTGAATATAGCTTTTGTAAGGGGGAGGGCAGGATTAGGGTTTTGAGCTCAATGATTAGCCACGATCATATTAAAGGGTTGACCAGGCTCGAGGAGGTGAATGACCTACTTCTGCTCCTATCTCGTAAGTTTCCATGTTAACAGCAAGGGCTCTTGTTGATCTGCAACTGGCGTGTGTTCATGCTCGGCTGATTCCCTTAGTGAATGCCCACTCTCCTGACAGCAACCAAGCTGCATTGATTCTCTACTAGGCAGCTGTTCACCAGGCATCTTTGACCCTCCACAGAGAGCCAATGGTCAATAGCTAGGTGACAAGGAATGACCCCTCTATTCCTGACCGATTCCCATCCCAGCACCACTGAACAATGTATGGATACTGCACCTACGATGAGAGCCTTACAACCGCTGGGTATATCATGGAGCAAACTATCTATGACTCCTTTGCTCAGGACTGACTGTCTCATCTGACACTGGTTGCACTGAATCTTATCCCAACATGTTGCATAACTCCCAGTTCGCTTAATTCATTTATTATGAATTCGAGGAGGCAGTGGCCTAGCGGTATTGTCACTGCACCGTTAATCCAGTCACCCAGATGATGTTCAGGGAGCCCAGGTTCGAATCCCCCCACAGCAGAATGTGGAATTTGAATTCAATAAAATGTCTGGAATTAAGAATCTGATGATGACCGTGAATCCATTGTCGATTGTCGGAAACACCCATCTCCTTCACTAATGCCCCTTTAGGGCAGGAAACTGTCATACATACCTGGCCTGGCCTACATGTGACTCCAGACCCACAGCAATTTGGTTGACTCTTAACTGTCCCCACTGAAATATAAAGAGCTGCCCTCTCCACTGGTCTGTTAGCCATCAGGTTTCAATCTTAACATTGTAACATGTTTAGCAACAAGCGAGACTGCATCTGACTTGAAACTTCTCATGCGCTGATCAGCATGGAAAGGCTTCACTCGTAATGCTGAACCATTTGCACAAAAAAGCACCAGCTTCCAAACGAAGAAACCAATTTGCGAAGAGGTTTGTGCTTCACTGGAGTTTGGGGAGGGGGTGCCTAGCCTGCCAGATACACACCCCTTTTCTCTATGGGCAGAGTTTGTGGCCAACTCGGCTACTAAGTGGAGCACTGCATCTGACTTGTGTGCGTTCAAAATTGGAGTGTTTCAAACTCTACTCTTGCAGAGAATCGCAGATTTACTACTGAGTGAGAGGTCTGGGAAATATCAGCACATAGTCATAAATTAAATTTGGGGAACTGACAAACTTGAAAATTTGGCGCAAGAAACATTCAGCATTGCAGGTTGTAGGACAACAGTCTAAACTTTATCATTTAACATTTCTGACTAGATAGGCAACTCTTTTCTTAGTTTAAACTCCCTCTCTTTTGTTCTTTAGGGATAAAATAATCAGACATGTAGCCCTTTGTTTTCAAAAGCATTTGAAGAGGCTTAATCCCTAACCAGTATGAGAACCATGCTGAATGTACATCAAGAGATGTGTTTCACTAATGGCATGTGGCCAAATAGGTACCACTGAGCATGTGCCGATGGAGCATTGCAGCCATTTTGGGTGGCTCCCTATCTCCTGCAATAGGAACAAACAAACACTGAGACTGAGCTATAGTCAAGTTTGTGCACACACATGCTTCTTGCTTTTGGCTGTCAAGATAATACCAATGATCGTAGTCCAGCAGGTCGCGATATTAATACGTATTCATGACATATTAAGGAATACAAAATAGGTAAGCCAAAGTCCTGAAAGGGTCAGAAAACTTAACGGTGAAGCTTTAACTCTACTTCGGGAAGGTGAATTTTTGTCTCCAACCCCAATTAGATTCCCCACCCTGCCCTTCTTCCTAAAAGTTTTGGGCAGGCCTCGAATAATTTATCCACTGTGCCCAGGTTTGGTTCTGTTATAGTAGGAAATACTGAGGATTTGGGAAAGGAACAGATACTGGCTGCAAAATTGATTTTGTTCAGTAAGAAGATAGGCTCAGGGTGAGTATACTTCAGTGGAACCATGCATCCAGAGGGAACTGAGAAATATTGAAAAATCTGGATATGTTCAAGGGGAAATTTTTTTAAAAATGTATGTATAGTTCAGAGACCTCTATGGGGTCCAAGTACAAATTTTGCAAGGGCACAACTAAATTGGACACCTTAGTCATATTTACCCAGGAAGCAAGCATGTGTGAGACATTGTCATTTTTGCAGTAAATCCCAATTCACAGTATTCCTTTGTTGAGAGAGCTAAATCTCATTCCATTTGCAGAAGAGGTCATGTACATTGGATAAGTCCTGCCTCATGAACAGCAGAGTCAAATGATCTTCTGAGCCAGTTTTGATTGCCTAAAGGACTTAAGGAAAAAAATTCCATTGTTTAGCTTCCCTTTCATAGGCTTTATTTTTAATGTGATTATTTGCCTTTACCAGGAGCTTACATAGCTTCAGGTGGGTAGAGAGTGCTTCTACCGTAAGGCAGATGGAGCAGTTAGTCCTTTCTTGTCTCAACCCTTTTGTCCATTAAGGTGGAGGAGGATTGGTTGTTACAGGGTTAAACAAACTGGCACACAATCGTGAGATTTACTGAGTAAAGGCTTGGCATGCGTTAGGCAGCTTTCCTAGAACTTGGGTTTGGTTTTTTTGTTTCTAGTGAAACAATGTCACTACAGTGTCCCACTGCTGGCAGGAATTTACTTTCAAGTTTTCAGTCATGAATGAATCAGAGGTCTCGTTTTACAGGTTAGAACCTCAATGGACCTGAGAAGTTTTTTTTCCTGTTCGTGTTCTGAGGGAGGTTTGGTGCCAATTCAAATGGGCTTGGTGAAAGATTAAAGATCCCACAGCAACAATGCCCTTTCTAATCTCTCCTCTATCAAGGCTCTATGATAGTACCAGGAATGTCTGCTTGTTTTGACGTAGAAACATTTTGTGCATATCACAATGATTTTGTTTAAGAGATATGCAAGAGAATGTTTTCTTTTTAACAATATTACATTGACTACTTTGCAAGAAAATCATTTAGCTCTACCAGGGCCGTCACCTGCAAGTGCAGCATTCAGTGGGACCTAAACCCGTGCAAGAGCTATCTGATTCCTTTCCCAGTCTCTGCTGAATTAGTTCTTAGCCAAATACAGCTCCTTACTTTGTCCCAGCATCCTCAGTTTATGAAGAGAAAAAGGATTGATCTTGTGGTTACTGATGAGTATTTTTTCTGATCTTGCTCAAACATGCACTTGTGTGAATATGAGTTCCGAACTGAATTGGGTGTAGTTCCGATGCCCCCAAAGTTGAATAGCGATCAACCATTTGCCGTCTAGACTCCCAAAATTTGGTGCAGGAAAGGGAAAAAGCATTAGATAACTAATAACTAATCTGCAGATTTTACAACAGTAAAACACATTGCTTGCAGGAAAGGAAAAGTAAAGCCAGCTCACTGCCCGCTTTACTTTCTCCAGCATCTCCTCCAGAGAAAAGTCATTCTCATGCACAAGGTGTGTTCATGTCCCCGTATTAAAATTTACCAAATTGCTTTATTTCCAAGAAAACCAACATATATGCTTTAATTTGTTTTAACTAAATGAGCAGGAATTTAGGTGCCAGTTTAATAGGGTCTCTTCCAACCGGAATATTTGGTGAATAAGTGGGAGTTCGATATTTGTTTGTTCACAACCACCGTTTTCTCCAAGGGTGCTACTTGTCTTGCTGGGATCACTCAATTATTTCAATTATTAGTATTTCATTTATTAGCATGATCTTCACAACTCATTGTAAGAAATCGTGATATAGTGTTCTTGTATATGCTGTTTTCCTTTTATAATTAAATTTTGAATATTTGGTGCGAGGAGTTTACAGATAAATGGATAATTGTTATCAAAATGAAAAAAACAGGAATTTCTGGAAATGCAGAGAAGGCAGAGCTAACATTTCAAAGTATTAATTCTGCTTTCTCTCCAAAGCTGCTGCCAGACCTGCTGAATTTTTCCAGCAATTTTTATTTCTGTTTTTGATTCCCGCATCTGCAGTTCTTTGGTTTTTTGAAAATGGTAATAATCTATTTCACACCTAGACATTTGTCTGTGTTCGAAATCCCCTGAGAGTCAGCAAAATACAGGAGAGAATGCTCTTGGGTCAGTCAGTTTCCCATTATTTTCAGCGTTTCTTTGACTATCTTCCTTGAAATTGAAGCATGTTGAACTAAAAAGTTGGTTGTTGATAAAGGCCCATAAGAAATATAACACTGGTACTCACGACAAATGCCTTGCAAAGGAAAATAGATGCCAAAAGAACATTTTGTAGTTTGGCAAAATTTGGTTTGTTCTGGTTGCTGCGCCATGCACTGTATGATCTTTGTTACAGGCTTAGTTTGTTTTCGGTATTAAAATGCCGAAGGATAACTGAAGTTGTTACTTAAAGCATCACTACTTCAGGATCATTGTCTGAACAGGAGACTCAGTCTAAAGGGCCAGCTCTGGAACATAGAGGTGAAAAAGCCTAGATTGAGCAATTCAAAACTTGTTCCTTGAACTAGTTATTTCTATCCTGTTTACGCTCATTCGGCCCAGTTTGTTCTGTGGTTTGCAGTATGCACTCCACCCTAGTGAATTGTAGCTATGTAGCTTGATGGATATAAGTTGAGAAAGGGTTTGCCTACATTACCCGTTACCCTGTTAGCACTTTTCCTTTTCCTACATAACTATCTAATTAGCCCTGCTATCAGAAATTATCTTTTGCTCAGTCAGATGACTGACTTAACGTCTGTGCTATAGGCAGAAACTAATGAATCTGTGTGTCTGCAAAAATGTATGTGTATGTTGTTAAAGTTTTGTTTTCACAGACATGTTGATGCAGCGAGCTTATTCTGATGGTCTTGAATGTAAATTGCACTTACAATTGAAACTACATTTATCTTCAAAAAACTAAAATAAATAACTTGGAATAAATGTTAGAGACATTCATGGATCCACAGATTGTCATCCAAAAAAACAGACTTCTTTCACATTGCAACGTTAGAACTGTTTGAATTGTTCATAATATTGAACACTTCAATAGGGTCAACTGTTACTCTGCTTACCCCAAGGAGACTTAGCCAGATTTCTCTAATCTTTGCTTGTATCTAAAATACCTAATTCTTGTTATCATTTTAGTAAATCTCCTTTTGAACTCACTTCAGTCTTTGACATTTTCCTTGAATAAGGCACCCACGACTGAATACAATACTCTGAATATGATCTGACGGATGATTTGTAGAGGTGTGCCCTCACTCCCTTGCTTTTATATCCTATGCACCTATTTATTAACCCATGGATTCAATAAGCCTTCTTAACAAATGTTTCAACTTACCTGGCCACATTTGAGATTTGTGGATGTGAACCCTGAGGTCCCTCTGTTCGTGTACTCCCCTCAAAGTTGCACCATTGAGCTTATATTGTCTTTCTATGTTTCTTCTGCCAAAATGCATGACCTCACGTTTCTCTGCATTGATTTTTCACTTGCCAGGTGTCTGCCCATTTGGCCAATTTGTCAATGTCCCTCAGCATCATCTTCACAATTCTCTATTCTCCCAAGCTTAATATCATCTACAAATGTAGAGATTTTGCCCTCAACACCCATCTCCAAATTGTTGATATAAATTTTAAAAAAAGCAAGGGTCCCACCCAACACTGATTCCTGGGGCACATCACTTCCAAATTGTCTCCAATCTGAGAAATGCACATCTATATCTACCCTCTGTTTCCTATCTTTTAACCAACTTCCAATCCATACTACCAAGGATCCTGCAATCCCAAACATTTCTAATTTGCTAACCAACCTGCCATGTGACACTGTATCAAATGCTTACTGAAAGTCCAAATATGCAACATCCACCGCACTACCCTCATCCTCTGCCTGTGTCACTTTGTCAAAGAACTCAAATTTGCCAGGCATGACCTGTCTTGGACAAAGATCTGAGGAAGGGTCACCAAACCCAAAACATTAACTCTGATTTTGTTTCACAAATGCTGACAAACCTGCTGAGCTTTTCCAGCAACTTCTGTTTTTTTTATTCCTGATGTACAGCATCTGCAGTTCTTTCGGTTTTTAATTCCCATTCTTGATGTCAAGCTGATAGGTCTGTAGTTTCCTGGGTTGTTCTTTGTCCCTCTCTTAAATGACGGTGTTAAATTTACATTCCTCCGGTACCCTAGGACAAATCCTGTGTTCAGAGAGGCCTGGAAAATTTCTGAATTTTGCTGTGCAGCGGGATGACCTTCTAGAGGTTTATAAAACGATGAAGGGTGTGGATAGGGTAAATTGACAAGGTCTTTTCGCTGGGGTGGGAGAGTACAAATCTAGAAAGCATGGGTTTAAAGTGAGAGGGGAAAGATTTAAAAGGAAACTATGGGGGAGCATTGTCACACAGAGGGTGGTGCATGTATGGAATGAACTGCCAGAGGGTGGTATAATTACAGCATTTAAAAGGCATCTGGATGGGTTTATGAATAGGATGGGTTTAGAGGGATAAGTACCAAATGCTGGCAAATGGGACTAGATTAATTTGGGATATCTGGTCGCATGGACAAGTTGCACCAAAGGGTCTGTTTCCGTGCTGTGATTATGAGTTCAGGAGTTAAGTGGCCCTGGCAGAATGCAAACTGGGTGTCACTGAGCAGGTGCTGCTTGGTAGCACTGTTGACGACATCTTCCATCACTTTACCGATGATTGAGAATAGACTGATGGGATGGTAATTAGCTGTGTTGAATTTGTCCTGCTTTTTATATCGGACGATATTCCATGTGTTGGGCAGATGCCAATGTTGTAACTGTACGGGAACAGTTTAACTAGGGGCGCTGCAAGTTCTGTATTACAAATCTTATGTACTATTGCCAGAATGTTTTCTAGACCTGTAGATTTTGCAGTATCCAGTGCCTCCAACCATTTCTTGCTATCACGTGGAGTGAATCGATTTGGCTGAAGACTGGTATCTGTAATGCTGGGGGCCACTAAGGGAGGCTGAGATGGATCATCCACTCGGCACTTCTGGCTGAAGATTGCTGCAAAAGCTTCAGCCTTATCTTTTACACTGTGCTGGGCTCTTCCTCATTGAGGATGGGGATATTTGTGGAGCCACCTCCTCCAGTGAGTTGTTTAATCATCCACCACAATTCACAGCTGGTTGTGACAGGACTGAAGAGCTTAGATCTGATCCACTGGTTGTGGAATTGCTTAGCTCTGTCTGTCACTTGCTGCTCTCGCTGTTTGGCACACAAATAGTCCTATTTGGTTGCTTCACCAGGTTGACACTTCATCTTCAGGTATGCCTGATGCTGTTCCTGGCATGCCCTCCTGCACTCTCCAGTGAACCAGGGTTGATTCCCTGGCCTGATGGTAATGGTTGAGTGGGGGATGTGCCGGGCCATGAGGTTGCAGATTGTGCTGTTGGTGGCCCACAGCACCTCGTGGATGCCCAGTCTTGAGTTGCTAGATCTGTGTGAAGTCTGTCCCATTTAGCACTGTGATTAGTGCCACACAACACGATGGAAGTTATTTTCAATGTGAACAAGGGGTTTCGTCTTCACAAGGACTGTGCACTTTTACTGATACTGTCATGGACAGATGCAACTGCAGCTGGCAGATTAGTAGGGATGAGGTCAAGTATGTTTTTTCTCCTCTTGTTGGTTCCCTCACCGTCTGACACAGACCCAGTCCAGCAGCTATGTCCTTTGAGCTGGTCGGATCTTAATCAGTAGTACTGCTGCCAAGCCGCTGTTGGTGGTGGACATTGAAATCCCCCACCCAGAGTACATTTTGTGCCCTTGCCATCCTCAGTGTTGTTCAACATCGAGGAGTACTGATTCACCAGCTGAGGAAGAATAGTGTGTGGTAATTAGCAGGAGGTTTCCTTACCCATTTTTAACTTGAAGCCATGAGACATTATGGGATCCACTCTGTGTTGAGGCCATCACCTTCAGCAGAGCACTAACAAAATGTATTCAAGCAGAGCCAGCATGGTTCTGTGCAAGGAAAATCCTCAAAAGTGCTTTTCGGTTCCTCAAAAAAATGTAATAAAGAGGAAACAGTGGTTATTCTTCATTTAGATTTTCAGAAGGCATTTGACGAAGTGTCACATCTTAGTCATTAAACAAAATGAGAGTTCATTCTGTTGGGAATAATGTCATGCAAGGATAGAAGATTGGTGAGCAAAAATGTGGCAGATAGAATATAGTTAGGGAAATGTGAACTCCTCTACATTGGCAAGAAAATTAGAAAAGCAGCCTGCCAATGTAGTTAACTCAGCCACATTAGGGGCATTTAAACAGTCCTTGGATAAGCATATGGATGATGATGGGATAGTGTAGGGGGTGGGCTTAGATTAGTTCACAGGTCAGCGCAACATCGAGGGCCGAAGGGCCTGTTCTGCGCTGTATTGTTCTATGTTAAAGACCGAGAAATTATTGAACTCTGAAGCACAGAGGAACCTGGGTTTTCTGTTACACGATTCATATAGAAGTCTGCATTTACTGACCCTGATGTATGCACACTGTATGTTTCCAATGAATGTGCATGTACGGTCGCTCAAAATTGTTGGTGTCAGCAAACACTCCCCCACATAAAATGGTATCACTTACTCCAAGTGGATAGGAACAATATGAGAGTGATCATTTTGTGCAAGGGAAATGGAATATGAAGTCGTCATGTTCGGCTCCTATTACGTGGTGGGGAAGGAGTTGGTCCACGTGAAGTTCTTTGGAAACATTGGTCTCCTATTTAAAGAAAGGATATAAATGGATTGAAAGCAGAAGAATGTTTTATGTGGAAAGGTTGGACAAGCTGGGCCTTGGAGTTGAGAAGAATGAGGTGATCTTATAGAAACACACCAAATCCTAAAGAGATTTGATGGGGTGATTGCTGAAAGGAGACTTCCCCTTTTAAGAAAGATTACAATGAAGGGACACCATTTACAAATAAGGGGTCTTCCATTTCAGTCGAAGATGAGGATGCATTTCTCCGGAGTCGTGAGAGATTTTGGAACTCAGAACAGTAGAGTCCAAGTCCTTGAACTTTTTTTGGGAAGAGATTGACTCCCCTGTCAGTCAAGAATCTAAGAGTATCAGGAAGGAGGCAGGATTGTAAGACTGAGGCCACAATTAGATCAGCCATGATCTTATGGAATCCTAGAGCAGGCTTGAGGGGCCAAATGGTCTGCTGTCCCTAACCTGTTGTCTTAAGCAAATGGCTGAAATATCCAAAATGTGAAGATCAGGAGAATCTCTGTTTCAATTCATCAGTGTTCAGATAATTGGCGGAAAAAGAATACCTTGATACTTAGTGACTTCTGCAGTAAAACTGCTGGACTTGATACTGCTTCAAACGAACTTACATATTTCCCTTGTCCTCCCTCACCAATGCTCCCACTGTTACTTCAATGGCCTGATTGTTGCTTCTCCCTGTGATATCCTCCAGACCCTGCAACCCACAGCTCTTCCACTCAAAAGCTGAATCTTGGATCCTGCCTCAAGTGACTTCTCCATTACTTCACCACCGCCACCAGAGCTTGCCAATCAGCCATTTAGCTTCCCTGCTCTTAAACCATTCCCCGTGCTCCATCACTTTGACATTATCTTTTCCCAATTTTTCCACTCCTTCAAACCCAGCGTTTTGACTAAGCTTAGGGCTGGCTTTCCAAGCAATGTATTCTTTGGCACAATGTCCATCTTTTCATTACACCTTTTTTGAAGGGCTTTGGGATAATCTCCAAGTTAAAGGTGTGAAGTAAATTCAAATTGTTAATCCCATAAAAGTGGTTACTACTGCACAATTAGATTGTGACAGAGTTACTGCCTTATCTGATGCACATAAGACAGCTAAAAGAATTTCAATAATTTGACTGTAGTCAACCTAGAAATTGGTAAACAAGGCTTCAGTAATGTATTTCCGTTTGGATCCTTTGACATTTGTGGTTTAAAAAGCTTTGGACTTTTGCAAGTTCTGTCCGTCTTTCTATATGCTTTATTTTATAATGCACAGCCTGCATTTCGGGATCCTCCTGTTATTTCCAAGTTCTGTCAGGAAAACTGCTAAATTAAGTTCTCTTGCCCATGATTCGGGTGTCTAATTGAATCTTTGTATCAAAGTCAGGACAAAATGGAAAAACAACTGTTACATATCATTTAATAGAAATTATCATCTAATAACTGAGAAAGGATAAAAATGTTGAGTAAAATGTTAATTAAGAATAAAAGCAAAGCTTTTATGCAAGTTTATTTTCATATAAAATGTTATTTTTCTCTCTTACCCCACCCACTGAAACTAAAAGAAAGTCAGGACCTTATCCTTATCATTCAACACAATGGTTAAGTGATTTAATAACATAACTTTTATGAAATGGACTGCACGTAGCTAAATTAGATAAAATGTTGTTAATTTTTTTTTGTTGAATCATTTGTTGTGCTGTTGACTCCTGCCAGCCACGTTGATTCAGTATTTCAGAACTGAGACAAGTCAGTCGAATTTGGATTTTTCTGATTGGTCGACAGTTTGTTATCCAGATGTGTACCAGTACCAGAGCTATTGTCTGAATGCTCAGTGAAGAAATTCTAGTCGTTTATTTCACTAAAACCTTTATGCAACAATATTTGAAAATTGTCTCCTCTTGCCGTTGTTTTAAAATTGAAATATTTCTTGAGGTATAAACCAAATGCTGCATTAGGTTGTGGTTCAAGGGCGTGCACAGCAGCAAAGAGGGCTGTGTTTTCTGTGGGTGTTGACCCTTTCAGTTACCAGTTGCAATTTCACAGAATCTCCCAGTATAGTGCCAAGTTCTTTGTTTTTAGCTGTTGGTGGCTGAATTGCCTTTGCGTCCCATTTACATTATTGTTTTCCTACACAGTTAATTTAGACCATTTTAAACAGGTGTGAAACTTTACAAATTAAACAGTTCTACACTGGAAATATACAAATAGGCCTGCTATCTTGACCTATCTTTGAAAACGTTTTAGAATGTGAAATCGTAAGTCAGTTTTAACTAGCCTTTTGGTTAAGTAAGACAAATATAAAGCCCGTCCATTTTTACCAGTTTGCAAATACACCCCTCATTGCGTTAGGCAATTCAAATGACATAATTACTTGTGCTGTGACTTGCTATTTTCTCAAATAGAACGGCATTTTGCAGCACACTTTATTAATACTTAGAATTTATGAAAAAAAATTGTACCCTGTACTAGTACATGCTTTCTCTTTGTGTTTCCTTACAAAATAAGAGCATCACCTTCACACTTCCAGTTTTAGCTAAGAATATTTTCAACTATGAAGGATTGATTAGTCTAAATCATTTGTGTAACTCAAAAGGGAGAGTAGCCCTAGGACTAAACCCTGGGGAACACTACTTCTCCCCTCAAGCCTGAAAGACCAGGGTTCATCACTATTTTCTATTTTCTGTTCCTTAACCAACTTGGTAGCTACATTGTCACTCTCCATTTAATCTCATGAGCGTCAATTTTAATGACCACTCCATTAGATGGCATTTTGTCAGAAGTCTTTTGGAAGTATATGTGTACAAAATGAACTGCATTGCACTCATTTACCTACTCAATTACTTTGTCAAAATTACAGTGAACTAGGGAAGTTTTTAACTGTAGACAAATTGACTCAAACCAATCTTTCTTCAACATTGTACTTCATGCTATTTCTTGATTCTTGGTCAACTCGAGTACAATTAGCAAGAGAGGAGGTTGTCGTATACTTTTTAATCTAGAGATATGAGTGATCCTAAATGTCCCAGGATAGAGAGGGAGGTAAAAGGCGTGGAGGAGTTGCATTACTGGTCAAAGAGGATATCACAGCTGTGCTTAATACGAGGACTATGGAGAACTCCAAGCAATGAGGCAATATGGGCAGAGCTCAGAAATAGGAAGGGTGCGGTAACAATGTTGGGGCTGTACTGCAGGCCTCCCCAACAGCGAGCGTGAGATAGAGGCACGCATATGTTAGACAGATTATGGAAAGATGTAGGAGCAACAGGATGGTGGTGATGGGAGATTTTAATTTTCCCAACATTGACTGGGATTCACTTAGTGTTAGGGGTTTAGATGGAGCAGAATTTGTAAGGAGCATCCAGGAGGGTTTTATAGAGCAGTATGTAAATAGTCCAGCTCGGGAAGGGGCCATACTGGACCTGGTATTGGGGAATGAGCCCAGCCAGGTGGTTGAAGTTTCAGTAGGGGATTACTTTGGGAATAGTGATCACAATTCCGTAAGTTTTAGAATACTGATGGACAAAGGTGAGAGTGGCGCTAAAGGAAGAGTGCTGAATTGGGGGAAGGCCAACTATTAGCAAAATTCGACAGGAGCTGAGGAATGTGGATTGGGAGCAGCTGTTTGAGGGTAAATCCACATTTGATATGTGGGAGGCTTCTAAAGAGACGTTGATTAGAGTGCAGGACAGGCATGTCCCTGTGAAAATGAGGGATAGAAAGGGCAAGATTAGGGAACCATGGTTGACATTGTGACACTGGCAAAGAAGGAAAAGGAAGCATCCATAAGGTCCAGGCGACTGAAAACAGACAAAGCTTCGGAAGAATATCGGGAAAGTAGGACCAATCTGAAACGAGGAATTAAGAGGGCTAAAAGGGATCACGAAATATCTTTAGCAAACAGGGTTAAGGAAAATACCAAAGCCTTTTATTCATACATGAGGAGCAAGAGGGTAACTAGAGAAAGGGTTGGTCCACTCAAGGACAAAGGAGGGAAGTTATGCGAGGAGTCAGAGAAAATGAGTGAGATTCTTAATGAGTACTTTGCGTCAGTATTCACTGTGGAGAGGGACATGACGGATGTTGAGGTTCGGGTTAGATGTTTGATTACTCTAGGTCAAGTAAGCATAAGTGGGGGGGGGG
>JAHRHZ010000049.1:20363817-20374582 GCA_024137785.1 Ginglymostoma cirratum
CTGAGGGAAATGAGAGAGGAAATAGCTGGGGCCTTAACAGATATCTTTGCAGCATCCTTGAGCACGGGTGAGGTCTCGGAGGACTGGGGAATTCCTAATGTTGTCCCCTTGATTAAGAAGGGTAGCAAGGATAGTCCAGGTAATTATAGACCAGTGAGCCTGATGTCAGTGGTGGGGAAGCTGGAGAAGATACTGAGGGATAAGATCTATTTACATTTGGAGGAAAAAGGGCTTATTAGTGATAGGCAGCATGGTTTTGTGCAGGGAAGGTCATGTCTTACAAATTGGAATTCTTTGAGGAAGTGACACAGTTGATAGATGAGGGAAGGGCTGTAGATGTCAAATACATGGACTTCAGTAAGGCGTTTGATAAAGTTCCCCATGGTAGGCTGATGGAGAAAGTGAAGTTGCATGGGGTCCAGGGTGTACTAGCTAGATGGATAGAGAACTGGCTGGGCAACAGGAGACAGAGAGTTGTAGTGGAAGGGAGTTTCTCAAAATGGAGAACTGTGACCAGTGGTGTTCCACAGGGATCTGTATTGGGACCACTGTTGTTTGTGATATACATAAATGATCTGGAGGAAGGTATAGATGGTCTGATAAGCAAGTTTGCAGATGACACTAAGATTGGTGGAGTAGCAGATCGTGAAGAGGACTGTCAGAATGCAGCAGAATATAGATAGATTGGAGAGTTGGGCGGAGAAATGGCAGATGGAGTTCAATCCAGGCAAATGCGAGGTGATGCATTTTGGAAGATCCAATTCAAGAGCAAACTATACGGTAAATGGAAAAGCCCTGGGGAAAATTGATGCACAGAGAGATCTGGGTGTTCAGGTCCATTGTACCTTGAAGGTGGCGACGCAGGTGGATAGAGTGGTCAAGAAGGCATACGACATGCTTTCATTCATCGGACGGGGTATTGAGTACAAAAGTTGGCAGGTCATATTATAGTTGTATAGGACTTTGGTTTGACCACATTTGGAATACTGCGTACAGTTCTGGTCACCACATTACCAAAAGGATGTGGATGCTTTGGAGAGGAGATTCACCAGGATGTTGCCTGGTATGGAGGGCGCTAGCTATGAAGAGAGGTTGAGTAGATTAGGATTATTTACATTAGAAAAATGGAGGTTGATGGGGGACCTGATTGAAGCCTACAAAATCATGACAGGTATAGACAGGGTGGATAGCAAGAAGCTTTTTCCCAGAGTCGGGGGACTCAGTTACTAGGGGTCACGATTTCAAGGCGAGAGGGGAAAAGTTTAAGGGAGATATGCATGGAAAGTTCTTTACGCTGAGGCTGGTGGGTGCCTGGAACGCGTTGCCAGCGGAGGTGGTAGAGGCGGGCACAATAGTGTCATTTAAGATGTATCTCGACAGATACATGAATGGGCAGGGAGCAGCGGGATACAGATCCTTGGAAAATAGGCGACAGGTTTAGATAGAGGATCTGGATCGGCACAGACTTGGAGGGCCGAAGGGCCTGTTCCTGTAATTTTCTTTGTTCTTTGTTTATTTGGGTTGCTTTTTATGATTTCAACAACTGAGAAGCGGTTTAACTGAGAATACACTGCCAAAACGTTTGTACTGAGAATTTCTTAAATTGTTTGAGATCAGCATTAAAACTCTACTGTAATCTCGTTCACAGGACACTACCAGTGTATTCAATTTTCAGTATTACTGATGTTGGCACAATTCTGGGCTGCTTGGTCCAGACTACAACCCGTTGTAAATACACTTGCCAATGTAATGAAATGTTGGGTTTGGATTTTGCCTGATCCTGTCTCCTACAGGTGGCACGATTGTCAGCTCTGTAGAAGCAAGTCTGGAGTTCTTTCTGCGAAATTCTGAGATTCTGTGATATGAAGAGTTGCTAGTGTATTTACCTGTGCATCTGACATACAATATTAATGCTCAGCATTAACTCAGCAAAAATGAGCAGATAGGTTGTATGATGCATCTGAATGTGGATAAAGAGGTAGTGTGACTAGTCTATTGTTTCAATGTTATCGTATGTCAAAATGCCCTGACTGGATAATGTTACAGGCTAACCACTCACAAAGGGTTGACTGTTTTACAGTGAGGCAACAGTGTTCATATTGCAGCTTTTAAATTCCTTCCCTGATATCTTCCCTAGAGCGTAACTTTATTTTTCACATTGGACTTTGTACATTGTTTCATCATCTTTGACCTGACACATCAATATAGCTGATTATTACTTTGAGGGAGTGACGTTATGGATGGTGAGCTACTCCTGCAGTTTCACCTGATGATGCAGAAAGCAGTGATTTATGGCTGCGTGAACTATCATTTTTTGATGATGCATTGAGTGTAACACTGAAGCGTGCATTATTTAAAATTGAAAATTAAATCTGTTGGTTTCCTTTTTAACAATCCAACCTTTACATACAAACTATAATATGCAAAATATCTTATCTAAAATCACAGAACTGTTCCAGTACAGAAGTAGGTCATCCAGCCCATTGTGCCTGCACCAGTTTTGATGCCTAATGCCAATCTCCTGCATTTTCCATATACCTTTACCAATTATTTCTACCCAAATCATGATCTGATCCAATCCTTCTTCAATGCCTCAGTTGAACCTGCCTCCATCATAGTTCCAGACAGTGCATTCCATACCCTAACTGCTCATTGTGTGGAAAGTATTTTTATCACATCATCCTTGTTTTGTTTGCACATCACTTTCAATCTATGCTGTGTAATTTTTTTCTCTTTTACAAGCAGACGCAGCTTCTCCTTGCTCTATCCAGCCTGAAACCATAGTCAGACTAGTCACACTTATAATTTTGAAGACCTTTATTAAATCTTCTCTCAGCCTTCCCTTCATGGAGAACAATCCCAGCTTCTTCAATCTACCCTCATAACTTAAGTTTCTTGTTCCTGAACAAAAACAAAATTGCTGGAGAGGCTCAGCAGGTCTGGCAGCATTTGTGAAGGAAAGAACAGAGTTAAAGTTTCAGGCCCAGTGACCCTTCCTCAGAACTGATGGTGGTCACCGTCAGTTCTGAGGAAGGGTCACTGGATCTGAAACGTTAACTCTGTTTTTTTTCTTCACAGATTCCGCCAGACCTGCTGAGCCCCTCCAGCAATTTTGTTTTTGTTCCTGATTTACAGCATCAGCAGTTCTTTCGGTTTTTCTTGTTCCTGAAATCATTCTTGAAAATCACTTCTGCAGTCTCTCCTGTGCATTCACATCTTTCCCATAATGTGGTGCCCACAACTGTACATGCTGCTCCAGCTGAGGGTCAACATGTGTCTCTTACAAATTCAGTATCAACTCCTTAGTCTGTAGTCTATGCCACTATGAATAAAGCTCAGAACACTGTATGCTTTATTAACTGCTCTTTACACCTGCCTTGCAATGATCTGTGCACAAATACACCAGATCCTTCTGCCCTGCGCCCTCTTTATAATTGTACCCCTTATTTTTCTTGTTTTTCAGTGTTTTTTCTATCAAAGTACATAGCCTTAATATTCTCTGCATTGAACCTCATCTGCCACTCTGCCAACATGTCAATGTCCTTTTGGAGTCCCAAACTGATCCCTTGATGGTTTATAATTCTTCCTAGTTTCGTATCATCTGTGAACTTTGAGATTGCCCCTGCATACCAAGGTCCAGGTCATTAATCTTTGTTAGGAATATATCCTGAATATACATCAATAGCAGCCCCTGGGGAACTCTACTACAAAGCTTCCTCCAACCTGAAACGTACGTGTTGACCATTACGCAGTTTCCTGTCGCTCCGCCAAGTTTGTATCTATGTTCCTACTGACGCTCTCTTCAACCCATGAGCTATAACTTTCTTCACAAGCCTGTTGTGAGGCAACATATTGAAGTCCATGTGCACCACATCAACAGCATTGACCTTTTCTATTACCACTTCAAAATCTCTAGCTTGTAGGTGAAACACGCTTCCTCCTTTAGAAATCCCCTTTTGTTCTGAATTCACCTATTGACTTAACTAATCTCTAGGCTAGTACCATGTGGTTAATAATAATTGAAACAAGAATATGATTAACTTCAGCTTTTTGCTAAGGAGGATATATTGTGATAAAAGAATGTGCTATCCTCTGGTTTATTAGCCAATTATCTTAAATCTCTGCCATATAAATATGAGGCAATGTGAGGTGGCAGAGATGCCGCACCTGGAGTGCTGTGTACAGTTTTGGTCTCCTTACTCGAGAATGGATTTATTGGCACTGGAGGGGGTGCAGAGGAAATTCACGAGGCTGATTCCAGAGTTGAGAGGGTTGGCTTATGAGGAGAGATTGAGTAGACTGGGACTATACTCTTTGGAATTTAGAAGAATGAGGGGGGATCTTATTGAAATGTATAAGATTATGAAGGGAATAAATAAGATAGAAGCAGGGAGGTTGTTTTTCACTGGCAGGTGGAACTGGAACTAGGGAGCATAGCCTCACAATTAGCGGGAGTAGATTTAGGACTAAGATGAGGAATTTCTTTGCCCAAAGGGTTGTGAATCTGTGGAAATCCCTGCCCAGTGAAGCAGTTGAGGCTATCTTGTTGAATGTTTTTAATGCTAGATAGTTTTGTGAAGGGGGAAGGAATTAAGCGTTATGGTGAGTGGGTGGGTAAGTCCACAAAAAGATCAGCCATGATCTTATTGAATGAAATGGCCTACCCTCTCCTCTCATGTTCTAGAAGGTAATTCATTCGCCACTTTCAGAAGGGAATTGGATATATTCATTGAACAGGAAGACCTTACAGTGTCCTGAGCAAAGAGCAGGGAAGTTGCTAATTGGTTAGCTTTCAAAGAACTGGAACAATTATAATGGGCTGAATGGCCTCTTAATCTGCTAATAAAATCACTGCCTGTATGGACTTTGGTTTGTTTGTGTCATCCTCCCATCTTCTAGTTCCCCTAAAGTTGCAGAATCTTGCTTGAGTTTAGTCCCACGATACTGACAGCCCTCAGCAGCCCAGCAATTGGCCAACTTCTGACAAATCTATTAGAAACCTTTGAGGAGGTAACAAGCAGATCAGAAAAGGAAGAACCAGTGGATGTGATCTATTTGAATTTTCAAAAGGCCTTTGACCAGGTGCTGCCACAGAAGGCTGCAAAGCAAGAGCCTGTAGTGTTCGAGGCAAGGTACTGGCATGGATAGAGGATTGTCTGACTGGCAGAAGGCAAAGAGTGGGGATATTGGAGTCTTTTTCAGTATGGCATCTGGTGACTAGTGGAGTTTGGCAGGGATCAGTGTTGTGACCACAACTATTCATGTTATGCCTTAATGATCTGGATGAAGGACCTGAGGGCATTATTGCCAAATTCGCAGATGACGCAAAGATAGGTGGAGGAACAGATAGAGTTGAGGAAGTGGGGAGGCTGCAGAATGACTTGGATAGGCTAGGAGAGTGGGCAAAGAAGTGGCTGATGGAATATAATGTGGGGAAGTATAAGGTTATGCACTTTGATCGGAAGAATAGAGGCATAGGCTATTTTCTAAATTGGGAAAGGCTTCGGAAATCTGAAGCACAAAAGGACTTAAGATAATTCTTAAGTAGGATTCCTAAGGTTAACCTGCAGGTTCAGTTGGTGGTTCAGAAGGCAAATTCAATGTTAGCATCTTGAAATGGCTAGAATACAAGAGCAAGAATGAACTGCTGAGACTGTATAAGGTTCTGGTCAGACTGCGTTGGAATAACGTGAACGGTTTTGGGCAATGTATCTAAAGAAGGATGTGTGGGTATTGGAGGAGGTCTAGGAGAGGTTTAACAAGAATAATCTGGAGATGAAGGAGCAGTTGAGGATTCTGGGTCTGTACTCAATGGAGTTTAGAAGGATGAGGGGGTGTCTGATTGAAACTGAGAGGCCTGGATAGAGTGGACATGGAGAAGGCGTTTCCATTAGTAGGTGAGACTCGGACCCAAGGCGGCCTCAGAGTGAAGGGATAACCCTGTAGAACTAAGATGAGGAGAACTTTTTCTTCAGTCAGGAGTGGTGAATCTGTGGAACTCATTGCTGCAGAGATCTGTGGAGTCCAAGTCATTGAGTGTACTGAAGACAGAGATAGGTTCTTGATTAGTAAGGGGATTAAGGGTCATGGGGTTGAGAAACATACCAGCCATGATTGAATGGCAGAGCAGAATCGTTGGGCTGAATGGCCTAGTGTTGCTCCTATTATCTTATGATCTTTCGTTCCACATAAATATGTGATCACAGTTGTTTGACGCAGGGAGTCGCTTCGGGGTCACTTGACAGCATTTAGGAGAAAGGCAAGGTTTTCCTCCCAGAATGTTGAGGCTAATTGAATTGCCACCTTTTATTGTTTGACCTGAGACCAGCCACTTAAGAGATTTGACTGACTGACTGGGAATTAAATCTAGTTTTGTTGATGTTTTCATCTAGCAAAGCAGCAAAAATGATATGGCATCGACAGTCCCTGAAAAAGCATTTCACCCAGATCAATGACCAATGACAATTTGCATGTGTACCATTTAAGAGACAGGCAGGATTTAAAGGCGATGTGTACAAAGTATGTGCACACATGATGAGAATAATGAAATGTTAATATACAAGAACATTTGTGTGTACTTTGTATTGTCTCAATATATTGACTATGTTTTTTAGGAGATTATGTTCTCATTACATTTATCTTTCATTACATTTAAAGAATAAAGAACGTACAGTGCAGGAATAGACACTTCAGCCCACCTAAACTGAGCTGACTCGTGATGCCTTTCCAAACTAAACATTTTTTTCCTTTACGCCATCTGTAACTCTCTATTCCCTGCCTATTCCTGTATCTGTCAAGATGCTTCTTAAACATTGCTATTGGATTGCCTGCACAAGCACTTCTGGCAGCATGTCTCAAACACTTACTACTGTCTGTGTTGGGAGGTTAAAGAAATAAAATTTGCCCCTTACATATCCTTTTAAACTTATCCCCAATCTCCCTGATGGCAGGGGTATTGAGTTTAAGAGCCGCAAGGTTATGCTGCAGCTCTATCAAACACTGGTTAGACCACACTTGGAATATTGTATTCAGTTCTGGTCGCCTCATTTTAGGAAGAATGTGGAAGCTTTAGAGGGGGTGCAGAGGAGATTTATCAGGATGCTGCCTGGACTGGAGGGCACGTCTTATGAAGAAAGGCAGAGGGAGCTTGGGCTATTTTCATTGGAGCGAAGAAGGATGAGAGGTAAAAGGTACTGCAGATGCTGGAGAATCCGAGATAACAAGCATGGGGCTGGATGAGCACAGCAGGTCAAGCAGCATCATAGGAGCAGGAAAACTTGACGTTTCGGGCCTAAACCCTTGAAGGATGAGAGGTGACTTGATAGAGGTGTTCAAGATGATGAGAGGCATGGGCAGAGTGGATAGTCGGAGACTTTTTCCCGGGGCGGAAATGACTGTTACAAGGGGGCATAATTTTAAGGTGATTGGAGGCAGGTATAGGGGAGATATCAGAGGTAGATTCTTTACACAGAGAGTGGTGGGCGTGTGGAATGTGCTGCCAGTGGTGGTAGTGGAGTCAGATATATTAGGGACATTTAAGTGACTCTTGGATAGGCACATGGAGGATAGTAAAATGAAAGGTGTGCAGGGTAGTTTGACCTTAGAGTAGGATAATAGGTCGGCACAACGTGGGCCAAAGGGCCTGTACTGTGCTGTATGTTCTATGTTCCCTAGTAATGGACATTTTTGTCCTGGGGGAAAAAAGACACTAACTATCCATTCTATCCCTGCCTGTCATAATTTTGTAAACTTTGCCCCTCACCCGTCGATATTTGAGTGAAACTTAAGTTTGTCCAATCTCTCCTCATAGTTAACACCCTCCAAACCAAACAGCACCCTGGTAAACTGGCTCTGTACCCTCTCCAAAGCCTCCACATCCTTCCGGTAGTGTGGCGACCAGAAGTGTACACAATATTCCAAACGTGGTGTAGCTGAAGTTCTGTACAGCTGATTTCCATCATTTACCTTTGAATTATTGATATATAAAAATCATCATGAGCTGATTTCAGTCGTTTCAACAGTTGTCAAGGCCGTAAAAATTAGTGCAAGTGTCAGCACTATCCAATAATTAAGTCCATTAGATTCACACAAGGTACCAGTTCTTACCTGGGCTTCAAAGAAGTTTGTTTTAGCAAGAACATCCTTTTCGGTTTTCCTCCTGTTACAAATGTGCTAATTCTTGGTGTGGTGCAGTCCCACCAGAAGATGAATCGTTGCCACCAGACTACGGTCAGTTAACTCAAGATGAACTGAGAATCGAATGTGAAACTTTGCTGGTCTGAGATTGCTCGATTCTCATTTAACTAATTGAACCATTGGGAACACAAACAGAAATTGTTCGAAAAGCTCAGCAGGTCTGGCAGCATCTGTGGAGAGAAAGCAGAGTTAACATTTCGGGTCCTCTGAAGAAGGGTTACTGGACCCAAAATGTTAACTCTGCTTTCTCTCC
Source organism: Ginglymostoma cirratum (assembly GCA_024137785.1). Classification (NCBI taxonomy): domain Eukaryota; kingdom Metazoa; phylum Chordata; class Chondrichthyes; order Orectolobiformes; family Ginglymostomatidae; genus Ginglymostoma; species Ginglymostoma cirratum. Next base: position 20,372,267 of record JAHRHZ010000049.1, read on the forward strand.
ACAGAAGCTGCCAGACCTGCTGAGTTTCTCCAGCAATTTCTGTTTTTGTTTCTGGCTTCCAGCATCTGCAGTTCCTTGGGTTTCTTCTGAATCATTGGCAAACTCGGTTAAATTTTCCAGGCTATGTGTATGGTTTCCAGAAGATGGTAATGTGATTTTAATGACTGTGTCTCCATAGACCATTCAGATGCTGGAGAGGCTACCTCAAGGACATCTTTGGCAGCAACGTGTAATGACAGTTACCTGGGAGCAGTTGCAGAGGAAAGGAAACGCACGTCAGGGGAGCTCCGAGATTTATGGAGAAAGGCCATTCTTCAACAGATACTGCTTCTGAGAATGGAAAAAGAAAACCAGAAGCTACAAGGTTGGTAGGACTTTGATGGTTACACTCCCTAATGTCCTACATCCACAGCCATACCTAACTTTTGTATGGGAAACCAAGAAAGCCCGTCACAGGTTAAGTATATTATTTTGTTGTTGGGCTGAGTGGTTTCAATAATTCTCAAAGACTACTGTCTGCAAAACACTTTCACTTTACTGCAGCATATGTACAGTTTCAAGAACACTCCCTAACACTTGCTTCTGTCCAGGCCAACTCTCCTCGAGTTTCAGATCACGAGTGTAAGTCTCTTCCTTCAATATGGGATTTTAGACAGTTACAGTTAATCTTTGATGGGCCTTAATCTAACATAGTCTATTCTACTGGTCTAAGATGCAGATGTTTCTTTCGCTTGTTCAAGTGTTAGTTTGGAATCTTTTAGTGGGGATTCAGGCCAGGTAGTTCACTAACCCAGATATGTGAAGGAACTCTCTCGCTTCAGGCATGGTGGGCCGTTGAGCTGTAATAGGGAGTAAAAAGTTAATCCTCAAGTTATTATATGGCAAGGGAGAGCATCCTAAAGCAGATTTGTAGCTCTTTTTAAGCTTGTATCTATTCCTTTAAACTCCAGTATTTACTCAGGCCATGAGCACCAGACGAATAAAAACTCAAAGAACTGCGGATGCTGTAAATCAGCAACAAAAACAAAAGTTGCTGGAAAAGTTCAGGCAGCATCTGTGAAGAAAAATCAGAGTTAATGTTTTGGGTCTATTGACCTTCTTCCTCAGTTCTCAAGTTGTGCGCAGTAGGGAATGTTAGTGAGATGTAATTAGGGAAACTATGTAGTATGTATTATTTATAGTGTGTGAAGATGATTGTAACACATCTAAGATGGTCTCTAGCCAATGTCTACATTTTAACACTTGATATTTGGATGTAGCACGTGTTAAATAGTTCCCATCTGCTCTTATGGGCTTCATTAAATCTGGGCCCAATTTCTCACTGTTACGTTAACTGAGTATTCTCTAAACCTTAAACATGAGAGGTGGAGCTGAATCGATTTGTTTAAGGCATGAATGTTAGACAGCATGTTTAATCAAGAACAGATCTCGGCTACCGATTCTGATGGAAATTTAGGATAAAATCAAAACAAAAACAGAAAACTGTTGATAAAATTGATCTTGTTTGGACATGATCTGAATTTCTGTACCAGGTGTAGAAACTAGAACGGGAAGTATACAACCAAATACAGTCAAATACAAACATGATGCAAAATTAAAACTTGGGCTGGAATCTTCCCAGGCCCTGAAAGGTGTGGGCTACGGTGAGAAATTCAGCAGAATCGTGTGACATGTCAAACCATGCCTTTTGTCAATGTATGGAGCAATAAGTTGCATTTTCTAAGCTCAAGACGTTGAGACAAGGTTCTTGCTAGTGAATGGTGAGTCATAGTGACAGGGATTATTGCTCACTCTCACTCTTACTACTTTTTAATCTCCCCTCAATTTGCAAGTTCCCATTCTCTCACATGCTGGATAGAAACGCGACACCAACAATGTCCGACATGGAAGTCAGAGCAAGTATCTTAATTCCAGTTTTCTTTTCTTTGCACTTCTGACATCCATCTTGGACACCCAAAGCCAATATCTTAGGGTTTAGCCCATGGACAGTGGTTGCACGCAGTCTGTGTCTATGATGTGGCACATGCTAGCCTCTCTGCAATATCATGGCACATCTCTGGTCCACTCAAGCTGCAACTTGATCCACTCAATGAAGTCACTGTCTCTTTGGTCACAAACACACTCTCTGCTTCCACACAATGGAAGGCCCTGCATGCCTTCAAGTGCTATTTGTATAAACCATGAACCTGCAGAATGCAGGCTGAGATAACAAGCATGGGGCTGGATGAACACAGCAGGTCAAGCAGCATCATAGGAGCAGGAAAACTTGACGTTTCGGGCCTAAACCCTTCATCAGAAATGGATTTCTGATGAAGG
>JAHRHZ010000049.1:20374982-20387302 GCA_024137785.1 Ginglymostoma cirratum
GCCCCATGCTTGTTATCTCGGATCCTCCAGCATCTGCAGTACCTTTTTATCTCGAATGCAGGCTGAAATGCTTTTCAGTGATATCACCATGCACGTGAACTGCCGTGTGCAAGGCAATGAAGTGCTAATCCTGGTCACAAGCGATGGTGATCATGTCATTGGTCCTTGCAAATTGCAGATAGACATCTGTATGGAGCAGAAGGAAACCCAGGTGACCTGAAAGAGGCACTTGAGGACCATAACACTCTCAGGCTAATGCGAGACCTTCTAGGGTGCACAGGGGCATGGGAGTGATTTCCCTCTCCACCTGAACTGCAAGTACTGTGCAAGTCCATGCCATATATAATGCTTTCCTTTGTGGGTGACATGGGGATGAGAGGGAAAGGGATCAGTGCTCATGCAGCACTTGATCTGTGCTATTATCTGCCACTTGACTGGTGACACATTCATCAGAATAAGGTTCAATGCCACAGTGTCAAAATGAGTCATTACATGGACCTCCTTGTTGGAGTGTTCCATGTCCCACTACATGGAGTATGTCTAGCCTTCATTAGTAAAGGATATGTATACTCACTGCAAAGGACCTGTTCTGATTCTTTTGCTCCTCACGCAAGTTTGTTGCAAGGTTGACCAACACTTTGCTAAAATATGATAAGATTTGGCCCTTAGTTTTTGTACACATGAAGGAGCCCTAAACCCAAGTTTACACTTTCACGTGTGCAGGATATAGAAATAAAATTTTTGCCTTTTATTGTCTATATTCAGCCCAAATATCAGCAAATTGGTTTACTATATCAAAATAAACAGCAATTTTTTTTAAAATCCACATGAGAAGTGTCGATTAGAAATGCACCTCCATTTGCCGAATTAAAACACAAGGTGTTTTAAATCCCCGGATGCGTCAAAACTCTGGTGACCAACTTGCCATCTGTTTTTGGCAGTGCCCCAGCATCTGTCCCCCAACATTAGGTGGCAGGCTAGGTGGAAAGTGTGATGTTCAGATGTTTCAGAAATCGTGGCTAGAATTGGGCTTGGTCCTGACATCTCATAAAATGCTTTCCCTGTGGAACTGAGGAGAGTTCCTATTCCCCACTGTGTTCAGCAGGCAGGAAAGCCACTGGGTAATCTTTCCACAATTATATAAAGAAGGACTCTTGGGGTTTTGGCAACTCTCCTTTATTGGTCAGTGCATTGAGTACGGGAGTTGGGAGGTCATGTTGCAGCTGTATAGGACATTGGTTAGGCCACTTTTGGAATACTGCATTCAATCCTGGTCTCCCTGCTATGGTTTAGATGTTGATAGTTTAGATTAAGTGATCAGAATGTGAGGTTGGGGAGCCAGAACTAGGGGGCATAGGTTTAAGGTGAGGGGGGAAAGATTTAAAAGAGACCTAAGGGGCAACTTTTTCATGCAGAGTATGGAATGAGCTGCCAGAAGAAGTGGTAGAGGCTGGTACAATTGGAACGTTTAAAAGGCATTTGGATGGGTATATGAATGGGAAGAGTTTAGAAACTAGATTAATTTAGAATATCTGGTTGGCATGAATGAGTTGAACCGAAAGGTCTGTTTCCAGGCTGTACCACACTATAACTGTTTTGTGAGCAGTTTGTGCCACAATTCCTTATGTGTACGATCGCTGGTTTGTGCCACGTTAGCTGACCTTGACAAAGTGATAGAAGCAGTATAATTGGGAACGGTTTCAGGAAATTCAACCAGGATTCCAAATTGCATTTTCTGTCATCTTGCCCTGCTGAAAGGTTCAGGCTCATGAACATTGGGAGCAACTAGATACAGGTTTTATGATTATTTCTGTTGGATAATAAAGTGCTTTTAGAGTCATAGAGCACAGAAACAGACTGTTCAGTCCAACTAGTCCACGGCGATCGTGTTCCCAAACCAAAGTAGTTCCGCTTGTCTGTGTTTAGCCCATATCCCTCCAAAACTTTCTTATTCATGTCTTATCCAAATGTAAATGTTGTCACTGTACCTGCATCCACCACTTCCTCTGGCAGTTCGTTCTACACACGAGCCACTCAGTGTTTTTAAAATAAAAGGTTGCCCCTTGCGCCCTTTGCAAAGCTTTCTCTTTTTACCTTAAAAAGATGCCCTCTAGTCTTGGATTCACCCACCCTAGGGATAAGATGCTTGCAATTCACCTTATCTATGCCCCTTATGATTTTATGAACCTCTATAAGGTCACTCCTCAATCTCCCACGCTCCATTGAAACCAGTCCCAGCCTAACCAGCCTATTTTTATAACTCAAACCCTCCATTTCCAGCGATATCCTGGTAAATCTTTTCTGAACCTTCTCCAATTTAATAATATCCTTCCTATAGTAGGGTGACCAGAACTGCACACAATATTCCAGAAGAGACCTCACCAACATCCTGTGCAATCTCAACATGATGTCCCAACTCCTATTCTCAAAAGACTGAGCAATGAAGGCAAGTGTGTTAAACACTGCCTTAACCACCATGTCTACATGTGACGCAAATTTCAATGAATTACGTACCTGACCCTTAGGTGTCTCTGTTCTACATCACTCTCCAGTGTCCTATCGTTAATTGTACAAGTGCTGCCCTTGTTTGTTTTACTAAAATGCAATACCTCACATTTAGCCAAATTAAGCTCCATCTGCCACTCCTCAGTCACTGACCCAATCGATCAAGATCCCTTTTAATATTCTTCACTGTCCGCTATACACCCAGTTTTGGTGTCATCTGCAAATTTATGAGGCATGCCTCCTATATTCTCATCCAAATGATTGATACAAATGACAAACAAAATTGTACTTGTGCTGTTTGAATGTTGATTCATATGAAGTGTTAGGGTGTTAACCATAGCTTCAGGTGGAAGGAGAGAGAAGAAAATAAAAGCAAACTTAGAAAACATGAGGGTTGAGAGTTACCGTTGATGTTCAGTTTAATACTTTAAGCTGGTTCTGTGAAATAACTGGTGTTTCTCTTTAAAAATGACAGGAAATAATGTAATGACCGATATCAGGTCAGAGGGAGGAGCGTAGAGAAAACATGAAATGTAAAGGTAATAATTGGGAGGATAATAAATCCAAAAAGATCAGTCAGATTGCAAATCAGCTATAAGTCTTGTGATTCAAAATCATCATTTATTTAAGAACCACACAAATATTTATACCAAGAATTATTTGGGAAATTTGCAATAGTGTGAGAATGTATCTGCTGGAAGTAAGCTTGTTTCCTAGGAATTGAAGCAAAATTGAGTTCAGTGGGAATTGGGGAAATCTCTCCACTAGTGACGTTTATTGCACCAAGGAAAATAGTTGAGGTTGTTGGAAGCCAGTCATCTCAATCCAGGGATTTTGCTGCAGGTATTCCTCAGAGCAGTGTCCTAAGCCTGACTGTTTCAGCTGTTGATTAATAGTCTTCACTGCATCCTAAGTCAGAAATGGGGATGTTCACTGTTGACTGCACCAGCATTCGGTATCGTTCACAGCTCCTGAGATACTGAAGTTGCCTGTGCTTACATGCGTTGAAACCTGGCCAGGCCCTATCTTTCGGCTCTTAGGTGACAAGTAAAGTTTGTACCAACAAGTGCTGTGGCTGTCTCTGACTAGACAGTCTCAGGATATGAGGCTGCAGACCACTTAGGACTGGGATGAGGAAAAATGTCAAAAGTGCAGTGAAGGTGTGGAATTGTTTAACGCAAAAGGCTGTGGAGGCCAAGTCACTGAATATGTTTGAGAAAGAGATTGATAAATTTCTAGATTTTAAAGGCAGCAAAGATATTGGAGAAAGCAGAAATATGACGATGAGCATTGAGATAGAGGATCAGCAATGATCATGTTGAATAGTAGATCAGGCTCAAAGAACTGAATAGCCAGCTCCTGCTCCTTCTTTGTGTTTTTTCTTAAGACTAAATCCAATCACCTCCCCTTCACATTCAAACATTTGGCAGAATGTTCTCATTTTCGCTTACTGTTTTGTCGATGGTGCATAACAGGCTGATGTGTTTTGGTAGTACCTGGTTTGCTGTGGCTCAAGAGCAACTTCGTCTCCCCTTTATTTATGCAGCCAGTCTCCTTTCTCCAGGAATTGTGTGGCCGGAGAGGTGGAATATTTGTCACTGCAAGGATCTCCTGGCTTTTCCACCTCTGGCACTGTATTTAATACCCAGCTATGCACCACTTCAGACGCTACATACACTCGCTGTGTACGGAACTAAACATATGGCCCAGAGGAAAGGAAAGCTCGTGGACAGGGTAGATGGGTTGGTGGAGAGGGTGGTCCTTTTCCCATTGGATTGCCCACATGAGGCCATGCCCCTAGACATATCCAGCTTGGACACAGATTGCAGCACAGGGCAGGGCTGTGTGCCAGGTAAAGAGAAGCAGCCAGCAGTGTAGAAAGAAGGTCAATGCTCCTCTGCACTCGGAAAGTGTAAGTGGTGTCGTCTACTCCCCAATACACTCTCACAAGCACTCGCTCCTGATCAGTGCACACACCTCTCCTCAAGACTCATGGACTCTAGCTCTCACTCTCAACCACCTCAACCCTCTAAGTACTTATCTTTCCTGCTGCTGGGGTTGCTATTCACTCATTGAGAGAGTCTCTCAACCTTTTCTGTTCTTGCATTACTAATATTAGCCCCTTCTTTCACTTCATTGTACTTAATGCCTCCCTCTGTTTCTTTGCAGGTTTAAACAAAAAATCCATTCCCACCCCACCACCATAATACTGGTGTCTATGTGGACATCCTGACTGACCTACCTGTTAGCCCAACCTCGTTGCATTTGATCTGCATGACTGACTATGGTCCAATGTTTAAATCGTAAGGACATGGATCCCTGGACTCTGGTATGAGCAAGTCTGACTGACCATGGTCAGTCCCCTGGAGTGGAGTAGAGCCAGCCTTTGGCTGATAGTGGCAGTGCCCAGACTGACTGTAATTCCCTATCATCGCACCAAGGACTGTTGCACTTTGCCTTTCAGACATAGCCACATGTTTAAAGCACATGCAGCGTGTGTGTCCCCCGTAAGCTGCTGACACGTGCTGCAGATGTGACATTGATCATGCTATAGAGCAACATGCACATCACTAGCTAACTGACTGACTGTTCAGTGCTCCCCCACTGTGACAAGCTGCCTGACTCTCCCTCTGCTTGAAAACCTAACATGTGCCACAGAAGCTGGCAGCCTGTAACTGAGCAGTACAGATCCTGTGAACTAAAACAGCAATGGGAGCAACATAGAAGCTTACAGTCTGTTATGTCAGTGAGTATGTTCTAAGAAAGTGGTGTGGAGTATTCAGAAGCAGAGTGAACATCGGGAAACAAACTCAAATCTGGAAGATGCGCGTGTCTGTGAGCACAGAAGAATCCAATGTAAGTGCAAAGAGATGTGTGTGTGTGCCCCTGTCTGCACAGTGATGCAGAAGCAGTGTCCCTGGCATTCAGGAAGCTGCCTCCACCAGGTACCCACTCCCATTTATATCGGCCAGGTGCACCATCTACTTTCTCAGTGAAGGAGGTGCATTTTGGGAAGAATAATAGGAAAGCAGAATACTGGGTCAATGGAAAGATTCTTGGTAGTGTGGATGTGCAGAGGGATCTTGGTGTCCAGGTACATAGATCCCTGAAAGTTGCCACCCAGGTTGATAGTGCTGTTAAGAAGGCATACGGTGTGTTAGGTTTCATTGGTAGAGGGATTGAGTTCCGGAGCCGTGATGTCATGCTGCAACTGTACAAAACGCTAGTGCGGCCTCACTTGGAATATTGCGTACAGTTCTGGTCGCCCCATTACAGGAAGGATGTGGGAGCATTGGAAAAGGTGCAGAGGAGATTTACCAGGATGTTGCCTGGTCTGGAGCGAAGGTCTTATGAGGAAAGACTGAGGGACTTGGGTCTGTTCTCATTGGAGAGAAGAAGGCTAAGAGGGGATTTAATAGAGACCTACAAAATGATCAGAGGATTAGATAGGGTGGACAGTGAGAGTCTTTTTCCTAGGATGATGACGTCGGCTAGTACGAGGGGGCATATCTGCAAATTGAGGGGTGATAGATTTAAGACAGATGTCAGAGGCAGGTTCTTTACTCAGAGAGTGGTAAGGGCGTGGAATGCCCTGCCTGCCAATGTAGTTAACTCAGCCACATTAGGGGCATTTAAAGATCCTGGGATAAGCATATGGATGATGGGATAGTGTCGGGGGATGGGCTTAGATTAGTTCACAGGTCGGCGCTACATCGAGGGCCGAAGGGCCTGTTCTGCGCTGTATTGTTCTATGTTCTATGAGAGTTGGAAGTTGTATATTAATGAGATGTAAGTGCATGGAAATAAGATACTCACCATCCAGTAAACAAACTATTGGGTGGTGTTTTTAAAAAAAATTGACAATCATGTAAACAACAGATATTATTAAATAATCCTTAAGTAATCATTGATAAATTAGATAAGGTAGAGATGGTAAGACAAGTGATGTGATGCTGCTGAAACGTTAGACAAACAGATTGTCAGTAAGTGTTTGCAGCTCAAGGAACTTCTGATCTGAACTGGAGTCCGTGCTGCAGATAGTAAAGTTAGTAAAAAGTTCTGTTCAAGACTGTTCCTCTCTCCATTGAGGTACCCTTAATTGTTGAGTGCTTATAGGGCTTTCTTTTCTTAATTTCAGATTTGTCAAGTTTACCACTTAGCAGCTTCTGAATACTTTGCACTACTTTCGTAGGTACTGCCCGCAGTAAGTTTATCAGAGGTGCTGTGGACGTTCTGAGCAAGCAGAGGTTTCGACACAGTGCTCCAAAGTTAGGGTAGCAGAGCAAGAGCAGCTCAAAGAAATTCCTTGCCATAACGTGCAGTCTCTCAGACTGACTTCCTCCTGAAAGGAATGTATTTCGTATACATAACCGAGTCTACATTGCTCACAGAGTGTTGTCCTCTACATTAGAGAAACCAAATGCAGCTTGGGTTGTGGGTGTCGAGGTTGGTTGGCTCGCCGAGCTGGTTTCTTGTATCACAGACGTTTTGTTACCATGCTGGGTAACATCATCAATACAGCCTCCAATGAAGCTTCAGTGTGTTTTCCCGCCTGGTTTTTAAACTCTGGGGTCCATTGAGCTGGATTGCCTCACTTCCGGTTTTCCTTCGTAGTGGAATGTATATGGAGTCAAGTTCAATATGTTTATTAATTGCATGCTTCGTGGAGTGCCAGGCTTCTAGGAATTCGCATGCTTGTCTCTGCCTAGCTTGTCCCAGGATCTTGGTGTTGTCCCAGTCGAAATGGTGGTTCTCCTTGACCATGTGGATTGAGATGAGTGAGTATTGGTCGTGTCTTTTTGTAGCCAGTTGGTGTTCATGTGCTCTTTGTTGTTAGTTTCCTTCCTGTTTGTCCGATGTAGTGTTTCTCGCAGTCTCTACAGGGGATCTTGTAGATGACACCGGTAGATTGGTAGACAATGTCATCTACAAGATCCCCTGCAGAGACTGCGAGAAACACTACATCGGACAAACAGGAAGGAAACTAACAACAAAGAGCACATGAACACCAACTGGCTACAAAAAGACACGACCAATACTCACTCATCTCAATCCACATGGTCAAGGAGTACCACGACTTCGACTGGGACAACACCAAGATCCTGGGACAGGCTAGGCAGAGACAGGCACAAGAATTCCTGGAAGCATGGCACCCCACGAAGCATGCTATTAATAAACACATTGAACTCGATACATTCCACTACGTAGGAAAACCGGAAGTGAGGCAATCCAGCTCAATGGACTCCAGAGTTTAAAAACCAGGCGGGAAAACACCAGTGTTTCATCGGATGCTGCAGTGGGGATGTTAGCCAGCATGGTAACAAAATGTCTGCGGTACAAGAAATCAGCTCGGCGAGCCAACCAACCTCAAAACCAAATGCAGACTGAGTGACTACCTCTCAGAAGACCTCTACTTGGCTTACAAGCATGAAGCTGAGCTCCTAGTCACTTGCTGTGTTAATTCTCCTAATTGCTGTCAATCCCACATAAAGCCTTCTCTCTCTGGCCTCTGACACTACGGCAATGAATCCCAGTGTAAGCGTGCGAAACAGCGTTTTGGTTTTTGATTCGGGGCTGTACGAACTTCTGTAAAGTGTTCAGTTTTGGATAGTAACCCTTAACCCTATTTCTTTAAGAGACTTTTGTTGGTAATGCTTCTGCTGTAGCTGCTTATACGTCCTTGAGCCCCATCTTTTGTTTCTTTGCTTGTCGCATTTTAACTTGAACCTCCCTCCTTTTTGTTTTTTAATGTCCCTTTCTTTACACACAGAAGTTTCTTTTTTCTTTTTGTTCTTCACTCTCCTCCTTTGCCTTCCTCAGTGTTTTTAAAAACATTATCGTGTTGAATAACAGTGCAGGCTCAAAGGGCTGAACAGACTGCTGTTGCCCCTACTTCCTGCACTTTTTTCAAAGTGTAAATTCAGTCACCTCCCCATTGTATCCAAACATTTGGTAGATTTTGGCAGAAAGGTTATAAACCCAAAATATGAGCTCTGTTCCCCTCTCCATAAATGTTGTTTGACCTGAGTGTTTACAGTAGTTTCTGACTTGTATTTCAGATTTCCAGTAATGACAGTGTTTTGTCTCCGTGTTAATTTTGTAAATCGATGCTGACAATTTAGCAGCTAAAATTCATGAGCTGTTTATCAGAATTTATTGATCATGTTAGTGAGCAATCGCCCAGGTGCGTACCATATCTTCTGAATAATCAGAGCTTCAGTAGCATAACAATGAGATACTTCTGTGGTAGATGAGTTTTTAAGTTTTGATCTAGCTATTGCTGGCTTGGAGGCCAATGTGAACTGTTCGAGTAGGTACAAAAAAACTGTCTAATTTCAGTTGGGATTGAAGTCTGTAAGGGATCAGTATCCCATTAACCTATTATTTGTAAGGTCCTATAAGTGAAGTTATTTAGAAGGATTCAACCAATTGGTTGTTTTCTTGAACCCTTTTGGTTGGACAGCATTTTATCTGCATGCTTTGTCAGATAGGTGCAGGCATCCATTCAGACATATTTTAGGCAGCTGTCTATCTCCAGGAACTATTGACTCTGAGCAGGGGTCAGGAGTCTTATGGACAGTGTTGGCCCGGTGTAACTGGGTCTCTTTCTTCCACAGGATTCCCCCTCAAGTTATTTGGGTAGAACCCACAGGAATTCTGCGGCCATTGTCTCTCGCAAAAATGGGTATTGAGTCATCCAAATGCGTGATTGTTGTGACAGACAATGGTAGCATTGTTTAAGTAGTGAAGTTGCCAGTTTGCTCGTTGTTTTTTCAGGAAGCGACTCTATTTCTCTGATTTTGAAATGTATTTGAGAATTTGCATTTTATGTATTCTGGCAACACATCAAACACAGGATTTTAGCTGAAGCGTAAAAGAGGATTTCTAATTCGTTGTACTTGTTTAAATCCACTTATCTCCATTTTTGGGTTGAAATATTGCTTAAATACTAATCTTTGTTATGACACAGACAGCGAAACCAAATTAGCCTTTTTGCCTCTATTCACAAAGCAGTAAAATTAAAACCTTCAAAGACTCTCTGAATTGACCCTAATGGTTCCTAGCCTAATCGAACCCAATCTCTGTAAATAATCAATTCTAGACTCCGCGTCTGTAGCTTGAACAAAACGCTTAGCAATTTATTAGGAATGCAATAACTTCAGTAGAGCAAAATTAACCAACAAAGTAATCTAATTGTCTATATTTTAAACCCAATAACCTTTGTTTTCAGGCCCATTCATGCAAACAATAGACATACAAACAAACTCCGTTCAGAAATACACAATATAAAATAACTGGCTAGATTACTTAAGTGGTTTTCACGATGTGTTGTTCCACAGGCATAGATAATTGTTTCTTGGTTGACATCTTCAGAAAATCAATCAGGGCCCCCTTTTCAGCTCACTCAGATGAAGTCAGTAATACTTAGTTTCTATTTTCTGAACTTCCAGTAGCTGATAATAGGAGGTTAGGCCGGGAACTTTCAAATCTTCATGCTGTAGCATCAAGAACCAAACTCTTTCTCCCAGATAACAACACAGTCCAAAACTCTGGCAGGTCCCTGCCATGATCTCTGACCATATCTCCACCAGGTGCCAGTTACCATTCAACATTTGCCGTCTGCTTGAGCATCCAGACTTGCTGGAACCAGTTCTTGGATACTGACCTCATTTACGGCCAAACATCTGCTATCTGTTTAAATGTAATGCTCTCCCTCCAGTATCAAACAAACCGCAGAATCTTTCGGTCAAAGAATAACCTGCAATTAACTTCAAGACCTGGCCTTCCCAATTTGGCCCCAACCGTGACAATATCTACATGGAGAACATTGAGACCCTCCAGAAGTGCTTCTCCCTGCGACTCCTGAAACACACACTTGCAGCAATGCGCCAGCATCTCCAGGCACTACAATCAAGACTCCCCCAGCTCAGAGCCTCCCTCTCCCAGACCTGCAAAGGACCTCTCCTGTTTTTTGTTCTCCGTAGGATCCACAGCCTGAATTCACAATTCTACTCAGCTTTATTGGACACCAAAAACCGTAAGTACAGTAAACTTACTGATGCCCACCTCCCAAAATGGGCTTCCCCCACTCCCCAAATCCCCAACCCTACACAGGACCTCCCCGACAATGTACCCGCCGCCATTGGCCACGAGGCCACTGTCGGAGAACCCACTGATGACGTCACATCCGCCACCGCCGGGTACTCCACTTCTGGGACAGCGAATGCCGCCGCTGCTGAAACCACCACCTCCATCACCGAAACCAACACCACAGACACTACCGTCATCGCTGTTGCCGCCACCGACGCCGCTCCGCCCACTGCCGAAGCCGACACAACACCCACCGCTGACGCACTTCCGCCCACTGCCGACGCAACTCCGCCCACAGCCGACGCTGACAACGTTCCGCCCACTGCCTCCACAGCCAGCAGCTCCAGAGAAGACAGCAACACTGAGCCCTGCCGAGTGTTCACCATCCCCCCAGACCTCCCCCTTAGTAATGACGACCGGTCAGTCCTCAGTAAAGGGCTCACCTTTGTCCCCCTCCACCCACATATCAACGAATACCGCTTACGCTTGGATATTGAGCAGTTTTTCCTCCGCCGCCGCCGCCTCCGCCTCCACGCTTACTTCTCCAACCGCGAATCTAACCCTCCCTCAACTGACCCCTTCTCCCGCCGCCAACACAAGCCCTCCTCCTGGACACCACCCCAAGGCCTCCTACCCTCCCTCGACCTCTTCATCTCCAACTGCCATCGAGACATCAATCGCCTCAACCTCTCTACCCCTCTCAAACACTCCAACCTCCCCCCCGCAGAACGTGCAACCCTCCGCTCCAATCCCAACCGCACCATAAAACCCGTGGACAAGGGAGGGGCAGTCGTAGTATGGCGCACTGGCCTCTACATTGCTGAGGCCAAGCGCCAACTCTCTGACACCACCTCCTACCGCCCCCTGGATCATGACCCCACCCCCGAGCACCAAACCATCATCTCCCAAACCATCCACAACCTCATCACCTCAGGTGACCTCCCACCCACCGCCTCCAACCTCATCGTTCCCCAACCCCGCACCGCCCGCTTCTATCTCCTCCCCAAAATCCACAAACCTGAATGCCCTGGTCGACCCATTGTCTCCGCCTGCTCCTGCCCCACCGAACTCATCTCCACCTACCTCGACTCCATTTTCACCCCCTTGGTCCAGGAACTCCGTACCTACGTCCGTGACACCACCCACGCCCTCCACCTCCTCCAGAACTTCCAATTCCCCAGTCCCCAACACCTCATTTTTACTATGGACGTCCAGTCCCTATACACCTGTATTCCCCATGCAGATGGCCTAAAGGCACTCCACTTCTTCCTGTCCCGCAGAACTGACCAATTCCCCCTCCACCGACACCCTCATCCGCTTAGCCGAACTCGTCCTCACCCTCAACAACTTCCCTTTCAATTCCTCCCACTTCCTACAGACAAAGGGGGTGGCCATGGGTACCCGCATGGGCCCAAGCTATGCCTGCCTCTTTGTAGGTTATGTGGAACAATCCCTCTTCCGTACCTACACTGGCCCTAAACCCCACCTCTTCGTCCGTTACACTGATGACTGCGTCGGCGCCGCCTTGTACTCCCACGAGGAGCTCGAACAGTTCATCCACTTCACCAACACCTTCCACCCCAACCTGAAGTTCACCTGGACCATCTCCAACACTTCTCTCTCCTTCCTGGACCTCTCTGTCTCCATCTCGGGCAACCACCTAGAAACCGATGTCCATTTCAAGCCCACTGACTCCCACAGCTACCTGGAATACACCTCCTCCC
>JAHRHZ010000049.1:20387402-20397843 GCA_024137785.1 Ginglymostoma cirratum
GAAGTTCATCTGGACCATCTCCAACACTTCTCTCTCCTTCCTGGACCTCTCTGTCTCCATCTCGGGCAACCACCTAGAAACCGATGTCCATTTCAAGCCCACTGACTCCCACAGCTACCTGGAATACACCTCCTCCCACCCACCCTCCTGCAAAAATGCCATCCCCTGTTCCCAATTCCTTCGCCTCCGCTGCATCTGCTCCCAGGCCACACTCCCCTCCAGCCCCACCACACCCGGCACTTTTCCCTGTAACCGCAGGAAGTGCTACACCTGCCCCCACACCACCTCCCTCACCCCAATCCCAGGCCCCAAGAAGACTTTCCACATCAGGCAGATGTTCACCTGCACGTCTGCCAATGTGGTGTACTGCATCCGCTGTACCCGTTGTGGGTCCCTCTACATCGGGGAAACCAAGCAGAGGCTTGGGGACCGCTTTGCAGAACACCTGCGCTCAGTTCGCAACAAACAACTGCACCTCCCAGTCGCGAACCATTTCAACTCCCCCTCCCATTCCTCAGATGACATGTCCATCCTGGGCCTCCTGCAATGCCACAGTGATGCCACCCAAAGGCTGCAGGAACAGCAAATCATATTCAGCCTGGGAAGCCTGCAGCCCAATGGCATCAATGTGGATTTCACAACCTTCAAAATCTCCCCTCCCCCAACCGCATCCCAAAACCAGCCCAGCTCATCTCCGCCTCCCTAACCTGTTTTTCCTCTCACCTATCCCCTCCTCCCACCCCCATCTCCTATCTACTAACATCATCCCGCCCCCTTGACCTGTCCGTCCTCCCTGGACTGACCTATCTCCTCCCAACCCCCCTACCTACACTCACCTTTACTGGCTCCATCCCCGCCTCTTCGACTTGTCTGCCTCCTCTCCACCTATCCTCTCCGCTATCCATCCTCTATCCGCCTCCCCCTCTCTCCCTATTTATTTCCGAACCCTCTTCCCCTCCCCCATTTCTGATGAAGGGTCTCGGCCCGAAACGCCAAGTTTTCCTGCTCCTATGATGCTGCTTGACCTGCTGTGTTCATCCAGCCCCATGCTTGTTATCTCTCAAATAAGCAACAGCTTATTTTATCTGTTTTTTTTTAAACACAAGCTGGTGCTCATGTTCTAAAGATCAAATTGAGCTCACAGCTCTCAGTTCACAGCTCCAAACCAAAATTGATAAAAGAATTAAATAAAAAAATGAAAAATCAGCAAGTGTTCTAGCAGCTGTCAATTCTGTATTGTGCAAGATTTGAATAATACAAAACATTATCAATAAATTAACGAAGCAACATTCAATTATTAGCATATGAAGTGTGTTTTTTCTATAAAAGCAAAATACTGCAGATGCTGAAGATCTGAAACAAACACAGACCATACTGGAGAACCTCAGCAGGTCTTGGGCAGTGAGGAGGGAAGAGGTGAATGCATAAGTGTTTACACCTTCTGTGATTGTGTGGGAAGGTGCCAGAGGAAGTGTTGAGGTTGTTGGAGTGGACCAGGGAGCCATGTAGGGAATGATCTCTGCTGGATGCTGCTGACAGTGGCAGAAAGGGGAACATGTGTTTGGAGGTGGTAAACAATGATACTTTGAATATGGTGACTCGTGGGGTGGGTGGTGAGGACAGTGGATCCTTATTGTTTTCATGAAGGAGGGTAAGAGGTGTAGGTGGTGAAAATGCTGGCCCATATTTCAATAGGGTTAGAGTATAAGAATATGGAAGCCTTACTGCAACTGTACGAGGTGCTGGTGAGATCGTATCTGGAGTACTGTGAGCAATTTTGGGTGCCTTATTTAAGGAAAGATATAATTTTATTGAAGCAGTTCAGAGAAGGTTCACTGGGATGATCCCTGGTGTGGAGGGATATTCTTATGAGCAAAGGTTAAACAGATTGGGACTCTACTCACCAGTGTTTAGAAAATTGAGAGGTGATCTCATTGAAACATACAGGATTTGTAAGCAGCTTGGGAGGGTAAATATTGAGAGGATGTTTCCCCTCATGGGAGAGCCTAGTACCACAGGGTATAGCCTCAGAATAAAGGGGTGCCAATTTAAGGCTGAGATGGAGAGAATTTCTTCTGAGGGTTGTTTGTCTTTGCAATTCCCTGCTACAGAGAGCTGTGGGGACAGGGTCCTTTGTACATACTTAAGGCAGAGATAAGTAGTTGCGTAATCACTAAGGGAATTGAAGGTTATGGGGAAAATGCAGGAAAGTAGAGTAAGCAATATCACATCAGCTATGATCCTTTTGAATGGCAGAGCGGGTTTGAGGGGCGAAATGGCCTATTCCTGTTGCTGTTCTTAAGGTCTTAAGCGTGGGAGATGGGTGATGGCCTTGTCAGCCTCAATGTGGAAGGTGTCTTTCTGGTTGACGATAAAGAAGGTCAAGTTGGAGGCAGCCTGCTGTAAGGTGGCAGGCAAGTGACATTTTGAGTAAATGTTTGGAATAGTGTGTGCGCGCTTGAAGTGCGAGGAAGCTTGCATGTCATGCTATCCGTAGCTCAGTCTCTGTAAAGGCCCACTTGAATAAGCCCTGGAGGGGAGGGGAGTGGGGTGGTGGGGCCTGGCAGGGCCTCTGGATCCAAATAGTTGGAAAGAATCTGGTTGCTCAGTCTAACCCTTTGGTTTTCTGCACTTAAAATGTGCACATCTCTGGCAAGGCTCACAGCTTTTGCTCACTCCTAAAAACAGTGAGGAAGGACTGCTCTCATAATCTTGTTCGGTAGTCTTGAAATGGTCTTCATTGCAATGTATGAAATGGTTTTCTGTTTATTTTGTAGCTTCAGAAAGTGACCTGCAGAACAAGCGTCTGAAACTGGATTACGAGGAAATCACTTTATGCCTAAAAGAAGTGACTCTGGTTTGGGAGAAGATGCTCAATGTGCCTGCAAGGTCAACAGTTAAATTTGACATGGAGCATATTCACGCAGCCATGGGCCGAGGTGAGCAGCCAGTATTTATTACTTGCCAAATCAACAATGGATGTAATAAGAGATAAAAGGTACTGCAGATGCTGGAGAATCCAAGATAACAAGCATGGGGCTGGATGAACACAGCAGGTCAAGCAGCATCATAGGAGCAGGAAAACTTGACGTTTCGGGCCTAAACCCTTCATCAGAAATGGGGGAAGGGAAGAGGTTTCTGAAATAAATAGGGAGAGAGGGGGAGGTGGATAGAGGAGAGGATAGGAGGAGAGGAGGCAGACAAGTCGAAGAGGCGGGGATGGAGCCAGTAAAGGTGAGTGGAGGTAGGGGGTTAGGGAGGAGATAGGTCAGTCCAGGGAGGACGGACAGGTCAAGGGGGCGGGATGATGTTAGTAGATAGGAGATGGGGGTGTGGCTTGAGGTGAGAGGAAAAACAGGTTAGGGAGGTAGAGATGAGCTGGGCTGGTTTTGGGATGCGGTTGGGGGAGGGGAGATTTTGAAGCTTGTGAAATCCACATTGATGCCATTGGGCTGCAGGGTTCCCAGGCTGAATATGATTTGCTGTTCCTGCAGCCTTCGGGTGGCATCACTGTGGCATTGCAGGAGGCCAAGGATGGACATGTCATCTGAGGAATGGGAGGGGGAGTTGAAATGGTTCGCGACTGGGAGGTGCAGTTGTTTGTTGCGAACTGAGCGCAGGTGTTCTGCAAAGCGGTCCCCAAGCCTCCGCTTGGTTTCCCCGATGTAGAGGAAGCCACAACGGGTACAGCGGATGCAGTATACCACATTGGCAGATGTGCAGGTGAACCTCTGCCTGATGTGGAAAGTCTTCTTGGGGCCTGGGATTGGGGTGAGGGAGGAGGTGTGGGGGCAGGTGTAGCACTTCCTGCGGTTACAAGGAAAAGTGCCGGGTGTGGTGGGGCTGGTACCTCTGTAGTTGCTTTGTTTAATATTCTTGGATGCATCTCATTAGGTCTAGGAGCTTGTAAATTTTCTGCTTCTTCCCCCCAGCCCCTAGCTTCCCTTTTTGAATAGAGGAGTGACCTGGCTATCTTCCAACCTAATGCAACCTTCCCAAATCAAAGGGCTTCAGGAAAATTAAAACCAGTGCATCAACTATCTCACAGCCTCTTCTTTTAAGAGCCTGAGAGGAAGTCCATCAAGACCCGGACACGTTCCAAACCCACGAACACTACTACCTAGAAGGACAAGGGCAGCAGACACATGGGAACACCATCATCCGAAAGGTGCCCTCCAAGCCACACTCTGACCTGACTTGGAAACGTATCACCGTTCCTTCACTGTCACTGGGTCACAATCCTTGAAGTCCCTCCCTCATAGCATTGCAAGTCTACCTCCAGTAGGTTGACTGCTGCAGTTCAAAAAGTCATATTTCTGTACCTTAAACACATGTTGCAGCAGCACTCAGCAAGAGATGAAACATTCTGCATTCAAACTCTTACATAAAAAGGGAATAATCCCTGATTTTAAACAAAGCGGCATAACCAAAAAGTGATTGTATTGATTAACACGATCAAACAGCCACTGGATACAGACGCAAGGTGATTTTATAGTTAGCCTGGCATTGCCTGCAATCAGACCTGC
This sequence comes from Ginglymostoma cirratum, assembly GCA_024137785.1. NCBI lineage: Eukaryota > Metazoa > Chordata > Chondrichthyes > Orectolobiformes > Ginglymostomatidae > Ginglymostoma > Ginglymostoma cirratum. The sequence continues at coordinate 20,391,929 of JAHRHZ010000049.1, forward strand.
GTGCGCCATTCTCCCACATTTATACTGCTGTCAGAGAGCAATGGGAGGAACAATGCAGAAATTATCAGTACAAGTTTGTTTCACATGCTGGAGTTCTCCTTCAGTTTCAAAACAAAACATTCACTTTAAAAACAAACAGCACACAAGCCAAAAAAGTTGCTTCTATAGCACAGTAGAATGTTCACATTAAACATAGCATGGCAGATAATTTAGAGATAGTAAGAACTGCCGATGCTGGAGTCAGAGATAACACAGCATGGAGCTGGAGGAACACAGCAGGCCAGGTAGCATCAGAGGGGCAAGAAAGTTGACACTTCGGGTCGGGACCGTTCTTCAGAAAAAAAGAAGGGTCCCGACCCGAAACATCAACTTTCCTATTCTTCTGATGCTGCCTGGCCTGCTGTGTTCCTCCAGTTCCACTCTCCAGCAGATAATTTATATTTCCAGGTGAAACTGCACATTTGTTCCCTTTGTATTTTGACATCGAGTGTCATGCATATTTTAGAGTTTTGCTTCATCTCTAATCATAACAAATATTTTGGATGAACAATGTCCCCATTTGTTTGGCTTTACAGTTAAATTAATTTTGTTAAAACAATTAGAATCAATTTAGCAACCGATAACAAAAACACAAACTGCTGGAGAAACTCAACAGGTCTGGCAACATCTGCGGCAAGAAAGCAGAGTTAGTGTTTTCTCAATTTTTGACTTGTGGAAAAAAAAATTGGCTGTAGGAATCTAACTAGTATTTGTAATCGTTTAAATGATGCCATGGTGAACAATGTTAGTTTGTACCAAAACAGTCTTTGTGGTTCCAGTTTTCCCATTTCATTATTGCCTTTCATTCTGCTGTGGATGCAGGTTCAAGCACCGGATAGATCAAATCACTAACCATATGTGCAAGTTTCAGCAGTGTTGCCACCTCATGTTATGACGCATTATTACCAAAGCTTTGGCAATTCCCACTTGCAACAAGAAAGCAAGCTTTATAGATCAATTAAAATCAATTAAACGATAGAAACATCTAAGTTAGGTGTAAGGAGAAGGAATCCCACAACCCACTCTCCTACATGAAATAAGTGTTTTCAAATCCACCCTCCATGACCTTTCCCCTCCCTATGTCAGATATTCACCCATCCTACACATTCTTGTGGTGTTTGCACTCACCCAACTCTGGCCAATTCTAATAGATTCACCATTAGCAGCACCATCTTCAGCTCCTGAAATCCCAGGTCCTAAATTCGGTCCTAGAACTTCTGTTTGCTGCTTTAAAACACATTTTTATGGCCATTTCTTTGCCACCTGTCTAAATATCTGCACACCTTAGTGTCAAATTTTGCTTGATAAGATACCTATGTGGCAACAGGATATTTTACTATGCTAACGATGTCATATAAGTAACAGATTTTGCTGTTGGCTGTTGTTCTTGAATCCAGGCATAGGAAGCACAGTGGCTAGCGCTGCTGCCTCAGCACCAGGGATCGGGTTCGATTCCAGCCTTGGGTGACTGTATAGAGTTAACACATTCTCCCAGCGTCTGTGTGGGTTTCCTCCGGGTGCTCTGGTTTCTTCCCACAGTCCAAAGATGTGCAGGCTAGGTGGATTAGCTATGCTAAATTGCCCATTGTGCCCAGGGATGTTTAGGTTAGGTGGGTTAGACATGAGAAATGTAGGGGAATGGATTGGGGTGGGATGCTCTTCAGAGGGGTTGTATGGGCTTGTTGGGCTGAATGGCCTGTTTCCACACTGTAGGGATTCTATGATTCTAAATCACTATGCACAATCAGACTGCAGTGCAACATAATAGACTAAGCGGCCTCTTTCTGCACTGTAATATTCTCGGATGGTGTAATTACTATAGCAGTATTCCAGTGATCCACGCATATTTTAAGAGATTCCGCCATTTGAACCCTCCCAAAATAAATCCCTTAGCTTTCTGAATCTTCCTCTATTATGAACGAAGATACTAAAACATTTTAAAAGCACATTTCTTTAGGAAATGCCCATCAGATTAAGTAAATTTGACCAATAGCAAATGTCCATTTGATGGTTACTCTGTGGCAAATAATTCCTAATTTAGATACATATTGGAATAATAATTATGAAACACTTAACAACTCCTGTAGAACATCAAACTAGTTTCATACATTGCCTTTACAGGACAAAAGACACATTTTAGATATTGTAGATGATAACCACCACGCTGGCTTCAGGAGGCTGAGTTCATACTCTGCCTATGTGGAAGATTGTTGAGATTGGGATGTTGTAATAAATAACATTCTTGAGCTCAGCAGTCAAAAATCAACTCGAAGGAACTGTTGAAGCAAGGATCCCTCATTCTCATTTTGTAGCACACTATGTCCATTCCAAAATCTCCTACGGGCATTCCCAGTTTTGCCTCGGTTGATTAAACGACCCATTCACTGCAGGGTCCCTTTTCCCTAAGAAGGTGGAATGTTTCAGCTGACAACTCCTGCTGTTGTCTGAGGTAATCGCCAGGCACTCTGCTCCCTCTCCTGTACAGCACTGTCACTCTTCTATTCACCCAATCCTCTGCGATTGGAAGGAACTTTGACTAAAGGGAAAAATGCTCGTCTGGCGTACTGGCACGTAAGCAGCTTTTGAATAAAATAAAAACACATATTTCCCGGTTCTATATAGTCAAACCAACCAACTGCAACATTTGTATATGCTCATATGAAGGGGCTAAAACAAACAAAGTCAAACTGGCCAACCATAATTTATTTGGCTACAACTGTTTTTCACTTTTGTTGCTGCCATTGTTCGTGCAATAAGATTGCAAAGTAGAAGTTTGCTGTTAATTTGGAAAACCTGCCAGAAGTCAGTTAACTATTTTTTGGAACTGCAACATAAGGCTACAAAGTTAGCCTCCTGTTTGCCATTATCAGCGAGGAAGAATGTGCCGTTAGTGAATCAGTGCAGTGAGTGCTTGGAATGAAATTAGTTTTCTCAACAAATCTTGAACAGTTGCACTAACGCACAAAAATAGGCCACTGATGTTGTGGGAGTGTCATACCAGAAGGGAAATCGGAGTTAAAAAAAACTGATAAGAAACAACAAGGGACAATCGCATCAATGTCGAACAAAAACAGAATGCAAAACAATTTTGCTCCACTGCAGCTTTGACCGCTTTTATATCTGACTTGGAGTTCCCCACCCAATTCACCCAAAGCTATAGAAATAGATAAGAAAACTAATCATGTGCATCCCTCCCACTCCTTTCACGCAGTTGATATGGTGACACTGGCACCGAGATGCAGGTATGTAGAACAGTTGCCCTTGCTCACTGGTTCTCACTTGCAGCAACTCTATGGGCATTGGCAGCCCTGCCACATTTCATTTTGGTGCCAAGTTTCAACAAGCTATCTGGCCACAGATGGCATCAGAATTAAAGCTTCTCATGTCCTAAGTTAATATCCATAAACCATGAAAAATGAAGATGTGATGAAACAGAGTTCATTCACATTTCCAAATGAGGACACACTAATTATGCTACATGCTTCCATGACCATAATGAAAGCAGAGGGCTGGGATTTTTGTAATAAATGAAGCCACAACTGTCTCACTGCATACTAGTTGCGTTACAATCAGATGCTACCGGAAGGTTGGCTTATGAAACAGAATAATAACACCAATGCAGTTGTGTGCTCACCTGGAGGTTCCTGCAGAATGGAGTGAGAGATTGTATCCCTTAGCTTCCCAAGTGTACAAAGTAGTAAGACACTGAGAAGTGTAAAGAAAGAGGGGTACACTGAAGTGCATGTCATTAGATCCTGTATTGACTATTTAGGTTGATATAGTGGGTCAAGGCAGCATATTGGAAATGGTCCCTAACAGTACAGTCTTCCAAAGGAGGGTCCCAATCCGAAACATTCAGTCTTCCTGCTCCTTAAATGCTGCCTGGCCTGCTGTGTTCCTCCAGCTCCACACTGTGTTGACTCTGACTCCAGCATCTGCAGTTCTTGCTATCTCTGAGCACATGGGAAACTTGTTTTTATTAACCAGGACACACACTACACAAGGAAGGAGGGTGAACCTGTCAAAAATACTAGTTAGAACACGTCAGAAGTACAGTGTTCAGCTTTGGTCACTGTGCTCCGGGAAAGGTGTGACTACACCAGAGAGAATGCAGAAGAGTAATGAGGAAGTTACCTGGCCTGCAGAATTTTATATGAGGGAAGACTAAATAGGCTGCTCTCTTTGGGGCTGAACGGGCTGAGGACAGTCTGAACTGAAATGAAATAAAACAATGAGGATCTATATAAAGTGCAATGGAAATGCCAATTTCTCATGATGAGGAGTATATACATCAAATCTATGCCCACTGATTAAGAAGTAGAAGGTTCATCAGGGATTTCAGAGAAAAGTATTTTGTCCCAGACAGTAATGAGGATCACTGTTCAAGTGGCAGAAATGGAACCCTGATTACTTTTAAAAGTTACTCAGAAATGATCTTGAAGTGCTGAAAGCACCAAGGATGTGGACTTTATAATCAGAAAGTGCGATGCAGCTGGATTGTTACTTGGCAGCCACTAGGAAAATGATTGGCCAAATAGCCCCCTTCAATGCTGTAAATTTCTACGAATCTAGGAAGGAGTGTTGTTTTGCATCTGGCTGCGTTTTGCCTAACCTGACACCACTTGATGCAGATAAAAGTTGTCTGAAATGGAAAAAGCTCTGCCCCCTGGCATTGGCAATCCTCGCTTTGATGATCAACACATGAACACAAGAAATCAAGGCTGCATGCTCAGATCAGTGCAGCAGGCAAATATTTTGTAGTATCTGAAAGTTAGCTCTATTCCTAACTCCCAAAAAGGAATGTCTCAAAATGTTTTCTGCAGAACGTGAGATATTGTAATGTACAGCCCATTAAGTTTCATCCCACATTACAGGCAGCCCTTCATATTTACAATATGATTCTGCCAGGAACTAACCTCCATTCACTATAGGCATTTCGCTTATAGGAGAAGTGTAGATACTAATGGAAACAACTTTGTATAGTGAACACGAGTAAAGACGTTAAGAGATGGATTATTGTTGCTTGCAACTGAGGTTCACTGGACTTGAAGAACGTCAGTACATTTCTGGGATCTGGCATTGATGTGGGTTGGATGTTGAACTTATATAATGCTTCAACAAAAACAAGGAAATAACACTTGCCATAATAAAAGGAGAATTTTAAGAGTTGGAACTTTTTCTCCCCGCACTGACACAACAGGTCTCAGTGAGCTGGAGGAGCATCCTGTGGTGGCCTGTCTACTGTCTCCTGGTACCCAGGCCTTGCATTCTACACCAATGTGTAAACAAACCTGGTTTCAGGAAATGCGGCTGGTGAACAATGTAATAGGCGACTGGAACTTCAACTCCAAAAATCTGAAGCGTTGTGTCAAAAAAAAATTCCACCATCTTTACATTCCATGCGATAGTTAAAAATGAATCTGAATTTGGCAACACAAAATAATTCCAACAAGAGCCTCATTATTCAGATCAAATAATGGAGCTTATTACATCCATTGGGCTGGATGAACACAGCAGGTCAAGCAGCATCATAGGAGCAGGAAAACTTGACGTTTCGGGCCTAAACCCTTCATCAGAAATGGGGGAGAGGAAGAGGGTTCTGAAATAAATAGGGAGAGAGGGGGAGGCGGATAGAGGATGGATAGAGGAGAGGATAGGTGGAGAGGAGGCAGACAAGTCGAAGAGGCGGGGATGGAGCCAGTAAAGGTGAGTGTAGGTAGAGGGGTAGGGAGGAGATAGGTCAGTCCAGGGAGGACGGACAGGTCAAGGGGGCGGGATGATGTTAGTAGATAGGAGATGGGGGTGGGGCTTGAGGTGAGAGGGAAAACAGGTCAGGGAGGTGGAGATGAGCTGGGCTGGTTTTGGGATGCGGTTGG
>JAHRHZ010000049.1:20401665-20544589 GCA_024137785.1 Ginglymostoma cirratum
CCAACCGCATCCCAAAACCAGCCCAGCTCATCTCCACCTCCCTGACCTGTTTTCCCTCTCACCTCAAGCCCCACCCCCATCTCCTATCTACTAACATCATCCCGCCCCCTTGACCTGTCCGTCCTCCCTGGACTGACCTATCTCCTCCCTACCCCTCTACCTACACTCACCTTTACTGGCTCCATCCCCGCCTCTTCGACTTGTCTGCCTCCTCTCCACCTATCCTCTCCTCTATCCATCCTCTATCCGCCTCCCCCTCTCTCCCTATTTATTTCAGAACCCTCTTCCTCTCCCCCATTTCTGATGAAGGGTTTAGGCCCGAAACGTCAAGTTTTCCTGCTCCTATGATGCTGCTTGACCTGCTGTGTTCATCCAGCCCAATGGATGTAATAAGCTCCATTATTTGATCTGAATAATGAGGCTCTTGTTGGAATTATTTTGTGTTGCCAAATTCAGATTCATTTTTAACTATCGCATGGAATGTAAAGATGGTGGAATTTTTTTTTGACACAACGCTTCAGATTTTTGGAGTTGAAGTTCCAGTCGCCTATTACATTGTTCACCAGCCGCATTTCCTGAAACCAGGTTTGTTTACACATTGGTGTAGAATGCAAGGCCTGGGTACCAGGAGACAGTAGACAGGCCACCACAGGATGCTCCTCCAGCTCACTGAGACCTGTTGTGTCAGTGCGGGGAGAAAAAGTTCCAACTCTTAAAATTCTCCTTTTATTATGGCAAGTGTTATTTCCTTGTTTTTGTTGAAGCATTATATAAGTTCAACATCCAACCCACATCAATGCCAGATCCCAGAAATGTACTGACGTTCTTCAAGTCCAGTGAACCTCAGTTGCAAGCAACAATAATCCATCTCTTAACGTCTTTACTCGTGTTCACTATACAAAGTTGTTTCCATTAGTATCTACACTTCTCCTATAAGCGAAATGCCTATAGTGAATGGAGGTTAGTTCCTGGCAGAATCATATTGTAAATATGAAGGGCTGCCTGTAATGTGGGATGAAACTTAATGGGCTGTACATTACAATATCTCACGTTCTGCAGAAAACATTTTGAGACATTCCTTTTTGGGAGTTAGGAATAGAGCTAACTTTCAGATACTACAAAATATTTGCCTGCTGCACTGATCTGAGCATGCAGCCTTGATTTCTTGTGTTCATGTGTTGATCATCAAAGCGAGGATTGCCAATGCCAGGGGGCAGAGCTTTTTCCATTTCAGACAACTTTTATCTGCATCAAGTGGTGTCAGGTTAGGCAAAACGCAGCCAGATGCAAAACAACACTCCTTCCTAGATTCGTAGAAATTTACAGCATTGAAGGGGGCTATTTGGCCAATCATTTTCCTAGTGGCTGCCAAGTAACAATCCAGCTGCATCGCACTTTCTGATTATAAAGTCCACATCCTTGGTGCTTTCAGCACTTCAAGATCATTTCTGAGTAACTTTTAAAAGTAATCAGGGTTCCATTTCTGCCACTTGAACAGTGATCCTCATTACTGTCTGGGACAAAATACTTTTCTCTGAAATCCCTGATGAACCTTCTACTTCTTAATCAGTGGGCATAGATTTGATGTATATACTCCTCATCATGAGAAATTGGCATTTCCATTGCACTTTATATAGATCCTCATTGTTTTATTTCATTTCAGTTCAGACTGTCCTCAGCCCGTTCAGCCCCAAAGAGAGCAGCCTATTTAGTCTTCCCTCATATAAAATTCTGCAGGCCAGGTAACTTCCTCATTACTCTTCTGCATTCTCTCTGGTGTAGTCACACCTTTCCCGGAGCACAGTGACCAAAGCTGAACACTGTACTTCTGACGTGTTCTAACTAGTATTTTTGACAGGTTCACCCTCCTTCCTTGTGTAGTGTGTGTCCTGGTTAATAAAAACAAGTTTCCCATGTGCTCAGAGATAGCAAGAACTGCAGATGCTGGAGTCAGAGTCAACACAGTGTGGAGCTGGAGGAACACAGCAGGCCAGGCAGCATTTAAGGAGCAGGAAGACTGAATGTTTCGGATTGGGACCCTCCTTTGGAAGACTGTACTGTTAGGGACCATTTCCAATATGCTGCCTTGACCCACTATATCAACCTAAATAGTCAATACAGGATCTAATGACATGCACTTCAGTGTACCCCTCTTTCTTTACACTTCTCAGTGTCTTACTACTTTGTACACTTGGGAAGCTAAGGGATACAATCTCTCACTCCATTCTGCAGGAACCTCCAGGTGAGCACACAACTGCATTGGTGTTATTATTCTGTTTCATAAGCCAACCTTCCGGTAGCATCTGATTGTAACGCAACTAGTATGCAGTGAGACAGTTGTGGCTTCATTTATTACAAAAATCCCAGCCCTCTGCTTTCATTATGGTCATGGAAGCATGTAGCATAATTAGTGTGTCCTCATTTGGAAATGTGAATGAACTCTGTTTCATCACATCTTCATTTTTCATGGTTTATGGATATTAACTTAGGACATGAGAAGCTTTAATTCTGATGCCATCTGTGGCCAGATAGCTTGTTGAAACTTGGCACCAAAATGAAATGTGGCAGGGCTGCCAATGCCCATAGAGTTGCTGCAAGTGAGAACCAGTGAGCAAGGGCAACTGTTCTACATACCTGCATCTCGGTGCCAGTGTCACCATATCAACTGCGTGAAAGGAGTGGGAGGGATGCACATGATTAGTTTTCTTATCTATTTCTATAGCTTTGGGTGAATTGGGTGGGGAACTCCAAGTCAGATATAAAAGCGGTCAAAGCTGCAGTGGAGCAAAATTGTTTTGCATTCTGTTTTTGTTCGACATTGATGCGATTGTCCCTTGTTGTTTCTTATCAGTTTTTTTTAACTCCGATTTCCCTTCTGGTATGACACTCCCACAACATCAGTGGCCTATTTTTGTGCGTTAGTGCAACTGTTCAAGATTTGTTGAGAAAACTAATTTCATTCCAAGCACTCACTGCACTGATTCACTAACGGCACATTCTTCCTCGCTGATAATGGCAAACAGGAGGCTAACTTTGTAGCCTTATGTTGCAGTTCCAAAAAATAGTTAACTGACTTCTGGCAGGTTTTCCAAATTAACAGCAAACTTCTACTTTGCAATCTTATTGCACGAACAATGGCAGCAACAAAAGTGAAAAACAGTTGTAGCCAAATAAATTATGGTTGGCCAGTTTGACTTTGTTTGTTTTAGCCCCTTCATATGAGCATATACAAATGTTGCAGTTGGTTGGTTTGACTATATAGAACCGGGAAATATGTGTTTTTATTTTATTCAAAAGCTGCTTACGTGCCAGTACGCCAGACGAGCATTTTTCCCTTTAGTCAAAGTTCCTTCCAATCGCAGAGGATTGGGTGAATAGAAGAGTGACAGTGCTGTACAGGAGAGGGAGCAGAGTGCCTGGCGATTACCTCAGACAACAGCAGGAGTTGTCAGCTGAAACATTCCACCTTCTTAGGGAAAAGGGACCCTGCAGTGAATGGGTCGTTTAATCAACCGAGGCAAAACTGGGAATGCCCGTAGGAGATTTTGGAATGGACATAGTGTGCTACAAAATGAGAATGAGGGATCCTTGCTTCAACAGTTCCTTCGAGTTGATTTTTGACTGCTGAGCTCAAGAATGTTATTTATTACAACATCCCAATCTCAACAATCTTCCACATAGGCAGAGTATGAACTCAGCCTCCTGAAGCCAGCGTGGTGGTTATCATCTACAATATCTAAAATGTGTCTTTTGTCCTGTAAAGGCAATGTATGAAACTAGTTTGATGTTCTACAGGAGTTGTTAAGTGTTTCATAATTATTATTCCAATATGTATCTAAATTAGGAATTATTTGCCACAGAGTAACCATCAAATGGACATTTGCTATTGGTCAAATTTACTTAATCTGATGGGCATTTCCTAAAGAAATGTGCTTTTAAAATGTTTTAGTATCTTCGTTCATAATAGAGGAAGATTCAGAAAGCTAAGGGATTTATTTTGGGAGGGTTCAAATGGCGGAATCTCTTAAAATATGCGTGGATCACTGGAATACTGCTATAGTAATTACACCATCCGAGAATATTACAGTGCAGAAAGAGGCCGCTTAGTCTATTATGTTGCACTGCAGTCTGATTGTGCATAGTGATTTAGAATCATAGAATCCCTACAGTGTGGAAACAGGCCATTCAGCCCAACAAGCCCATACAACCCCTCTGAAGAGCATCCCACCCCAATCCATTCCCCTACATTTCTCATGTCTAACCCACCTAACCTAAACATCCCTGGGCACAATGGGCAATTTAGCATAGCTAATCCACCTAGCCTGCACATCTTTGGACTGTGGGAAGAAACCAGAGCACCCGGAGGAAACCCACACAGACGCTGGGAGAATGTGTTAACTCTATACAGTCACCCAAGGCTGGAATCGAACCCGATCCCTGGTGCTGAGGCAGCAGCGCTAGCCACTGTGCTTCCTATGCCTGGATTCAAGAACAACAGCCAACAGCAAAATCTGTTACTTATATGACATCGTTAGCATAGTAAAATATCCTGTTGCCACATAGGTATCTTATCAAGCAAAATTTGACACTAAGGTGTGCAGATATTTAGACAGGTGGCAAAGAAATGGCCATAAAAATGTGTTTTAAAGCAGCAAACAGAAGTTCTAGGACCGAATTTAGGACCTGGGATTTCAGGAGCTGAAGATGGTGCTGCTAATGGTGAATCTATTAGAATTGGCCAGAGTTGGGTGAGTGCAAACACCACAAGAATGTGTAGGATGGGTGAATATCTGACATAGGGAGGGGAAAGGTCATGGAGGGTGGATTTGAAAACACTTATTTCATGTAGGAGAGTGGGTTGTGGGATTCCTTCTCCTTACACCTAACTTAGATGTTTCTATCGTTTAATTGATTTTAATTGATCTATAAAGCTTGCTTTCTTGTTGCAAGTGGGAATTGCCAAAGCTTTGGTAATAATGCGTCATAACATGAGGTGGCAACACTGCTGAAACTTGCACATATGGTTAGTGATTTGATCTATCCGGTGCTTGAACCTGCATCCACAGCAGAATGAAAGGCAATAATGAAATGGGAAAACTGGAACCACAAAGACTGTTTTGGTACAAACTAACATTGTTCACCATGGCATCATTTAAACGATTACAAATACTAGTTAGATTCCTACAGCCAATTTTTTTTTCCACAAGTCAAAAATTGAGAAAACACTAACTCTGCTTTCTTGCCGCAGATGTTGCCAGACCTGTTGAGTTTCTCCAGCAGTTTGTGTTTTTGTTATCGGTTGCTAAATTGATTCTAATTGTTTTAACAAAATTAATTTAACTGTAAAGCCAAACAAATGGGGACATTGTTCATCCAAAATATTTGTTATGATTAGAGATGAAGCAAAACTCTAAAATATGCATGACACTCGATGTCAAAATACAAAGGGAACAAATGTGCAGTTTCACCTGGAAATATAAATTATCTGCTGGAGAGTGGAACTGGAGGAACACAGCAGGCCAGGCAGCATCAGAAGAATAGGAAAGTTGATGTTTCGGGTCGGGACCCTTCTTTTTTTCTGAAGAACGGTCCCGACCCGAAGTGTCAACTTTCTTGCCCCTCTGATGCTACCTGGCCTGCTGTGTTCCTCCAGCTCCATGCTGTGTTATCTCTGACTCCAGCATCGGCAGTTCTTACTATCTCTAAATTATCTGCCATGCTATGTTTAATGTGAACATTCTACTGTGCTATAGAAGCAACTTTTTTGGCTTGTGTGCTGTTTGTTTTTAAAGTGAATGTTTTGTTTTGAAACTGAAGGAGAACTCCAGCATGTGAAACAAACTTGTACTGATAATTTCTGCATTGTTCCTCCCATTGCTCTCTGACAGCAGTATAAATGTGGGAGAATGGCGCACGCAGGTCTGATTGCAGGCAATGCCAGGCTAACTATAAAATCACCTTGCGTCTGTATCCAGTGGCTGTTTGATCGTGTTAATCAATACAATCACTTTTTGGTTATGCCGCTTTGTTTAAAATCAGGGATTATTCCCTTTTTATGTAAGAGTTTGAATGCAGAATGTTTCATCTCTTGCTGAGTGCTGCTGCAACATGTGTTTAAGGTACAGAAATATGACTTTTTGAACTGCAGCAGTCAACCTACTGGAGGTAGACTTGCAATGCTATGAGGGAGGGACTTCAAGGATTGTGACCCAGTGACAGTGAAGGAACGGTGATACGTTTCCAAGTCAGGTCAGAGTGTGGCTTGGAGGGCACCTTTCGGATGATGGTGTTCCCATGTGTCTGCTGCCCTTGTCCTTCTAGGTAGTAGTGTTCGTGGGTTTGGAACGTGTCCGGGTCTTGATGGACTTCCTCTCAGGCTCTTAAAAGAAGAGGCTGTGAGATAGTTGATGCACTGGTTTTAATTTTCCTGAAGCCCTTTGATTTGGGAAGGTTGCATTAGGTTGGAAGATAGCCAGGTCACTCCTCTATTCAAAAAGGGAAGCTAGGGGCTGGGGGGAAGAAGCAGAAAATTTACAAGCTCCTAGACCTAATGAGATGCATCCAAGAATATTAAACAAAGCAACTACAGAGGTACCAGCCCCACCACACCCGGCACTTTTCCTTGTAACCGCAGGAAGTGCTACACCTGCCCCCACACCTCCTCCCTCACCCCAATCCCAGGCCCCAAGAAGACTTTCCACATCAGGCAGAGGTTCACCTGCACATCTGCCAATGTGGTATACTGCATCCGCTGTACCCGTTGTGGCTTCCTCTACATCGGGGAAACCAAGCGGAGGCTTGGGGACCGCTTTGCAGAACACCTGCGCTCAGTTCGCAACAAACAACTGCACCTCCCAGTCGCGAACCATTTCAACTCCCCCTCCCATTCCTCAGATGACATGTCCATCCTTGGCCTCCTGCAATGCCACAGTGATGCCACCCGAAGGCTGCAGGAACAGCAAATCATATTCAGCCTGGGAACCCTGCAGCCCAATGGCATCAATGTGGATTTCTCAAGCTTCAAAATCTCCCCTCCCCCAACCGCATCCCAAAACCAGCCCAGCTCATCTCCACCTCCCTGACCTGTTTTTCCTCTCACCCCAAGCCACACCCCATCTCCTATCTACTAACAATCATCCCGCCCCCTTGACCTGTCTGTCCTCCCTGGACTGACCTATCTCCTCCCTACCCCTGTACCTACACTCACCTTTACTGGCTCCATCCCCGCCTCTTCGACTTGTCTGCCTCCTCTCCACCTATCCTCTCCTCTATCCATCCTCTATCCGCCTCCCCCTCTCTCCCTATTTATTTCAGAACCCTCTTCCTCTCCCCCATTTCTGATGAAGGGTTTAGGCCCGAAACGTCAAGTTTTCCTGCTCCTATGATGCTGCTTGACCTGCTGTGTTCATCCAGCCCCATGCTTGTTATCTCAACTACAGAGGTAGTTGATGCACTCTAATGATCTTCCAAGAATCCTGAGATTGTAGAAAAGTTTGAGGGGGTTGAAAAATTCCCAATGTAACATCCTTATTCTCCTTATAAAAAGGAAGGATGCAAAATGACAAGTCATCTTGGCCACCATTACTGATTCTTTCCAGATTTATTTATTGAATTTAAATTCCACTAGATGTCAGGGTGGGTTTTGAACTCTCCTGTCCAGGGCATTAGCCTGGGCCTCTGGATAAATAACACAGTAACAGTACAACTAGGTCACTGTCTGCCCACATTGGTCTTTTAATTCCCAGTACTGCTTTCATGCTGTGGCCAAATTGTCTTTCCCATCTGGATGGATGTGGTGGCATTACGGTAATGAAAAAAAATATGAATTGTGAAATTGTATGGAGAAAACTTAATTTACCTTTTGCGGGTAGTGTTATTATGTCCAGTTGGCAAACATGTCAATCTCAGACGTGAAGAAAGACTGGCAAAATGTTTTATATTGCTGATGGACCTAGAAACATTGAATCCAAACTGACCCCTAATCTTGCCACCATACTCCGGTAAATTTGAGATGGGTACATCAAAATGTTTTGATTAACCACGGAAGTGAAGGGTTATGAGGCAAACAGAAAAATGGAGTTGAGGCCAAAGCCGGATTAGCCATTTGAATAAAAGCAAAATACTGCAGATGCTAGAAATTTGAACCAAGCCCGCAGAATATTGAAGAAACTCAGCAGATCTGGCAGTATCTGCGGAGAGAGAAATAAAGTTAACATTTCCTCAGAACCTGAAGAAAAGTCAAACTGGGCCGCAAATGTTAACTCTGTATCTCTCTCCACAGATGCTGCCAGACCTGCAGAGTTTCTCCAGAATTCGGTGTTTGCATACGATCTTAGTGAATGGTGGATCAGGTTCGAGGCCAAATGACCTATTCTTGATCCTAAGTCCTATGATTTTATATTTGGATTGTAGGGGGTGGGGTGTTTTGGAATCTTGCCTTTCCAAACTTGATAGCTAGAAACTGATATGAGCAGATTTACAATTTTATACTCCTATCAAGTCCTATTCCCTCTCACCTTGGTTACCATTTCTAATGCACCCTGTTTCACATGCCAGTTTTCCAAATTGCCCATTTAATAATAAATGTACCATGTGGAGACACCCTATTCAACAAGCTGGAAACTGCTGGAAACAAGCTGCATAAACGATGTTGTAGCAAAGCAGAAGGAGAGAAACCATTTGGAAATCATAATCTGATCCAGCAGAGTCAGCATAGCTCCATAGAAGGGAAGTTGTGTCTTACTAATTTATTAGAGTTTTTCAAGGAACTCTCAACTGGAGTGCACAGAGGGGAGCCAGCAGATGTGTTGTATTTAGAATTCCAGAAGGCATTCGACAAGGTACCTTACGAAAGGTTAATTCATAAGAGCCCACTGTGTTAGAGGTAGTAGATTAGCACGGACAGAGAAATGACTTGTGAGCAGGCAACAGTAAGTGAAAATAAGAGGTTCTTATTCAGGTTGGCAACTTTTAACCAGTGGGGTTCCACAGGGATCAGTGATGGAATGCAACTGTTCACAATATATATTAGTGACTTGGAGGAAGGAAGTGAATGTACTGTGGCTAAATTTGCATACAATACTAAAATATTTGGAAAAAGTCAGGTTGCGAGATGGATACATACAATTTTTAGAGATACTGAAGGCTAAGTACATGGGCAAAAGTTTACAAATGGAGTATAATGTGGGGAAAATGTGAAGTTCATTTTGAAACAGGACAAAAGAACGATTTTACTTAAGTGGAGAAAACTAGATACAACAGGTAACCAGGAAGGCTAATGGGTTATTGGCCCTTATTTCAAAGTGTTTGGTGTACAACGGTACAGAAGTCTTACAGCAACTCTACAAGGTGCTGGTAAGACCACATCTGCAGTACTGTCCCCTTAGTAAAGAAAAATATTGTTTCATTGGAGGCAGTTCAGAGAAGGTTCACTAGGATGCTCCCAGCCGTAGAGAGGTTGTCTTATGAGAAAAGGCTGAACAGGTTGGGACTCTACTCACTGGAGTTTAGAAGAATGAGGGGTGATCTCATTGAAGCGTATAGGATTCGTAAGGGGCTTGAGAGTGTAAATACTGAGAGGATGTTTCTCCTCTTGGGATAGCCTAGGACCAGAGGGCATAGTTTTAGAATAAAGAGATGAAGAGGAATTTCTTCTCTTGGAAGATTCTAAGTCTTTGAAACTCCTTGCCACAGGGAGCTCTGGGGGAAGAATCCTCAAGTATATTTCAGTTCGAGATTGATTCCTCTATTGATCATGAATGCAGGGAAAGTGCAGGAAGGTGCCTCTGAGTGGTGTCAGATCAGCTATGATCCTGTTGACTAGCAGAGCAGGCTCAGGGGCTGAACAGTCTATCCTTGCTGCTATTTCTTATGGTCTTGACCTTGGCTCAAGAAACCTCCCTTCGTCATGGAAACAGTTGTCCTCACTGCCCAATGATGTGGCTGTAGGATTGCCCTACTGTGATTCCTAGTGACACCCACACACAGACACACACACACAGACACAGACACACACACTCCATGTTGTTAAAAACTGACAACGATAACGATGGACTTTGGGAATTGATTGCCCCATGTCATAATTTTCAAACATGATTGTTTATCGTCAGGTTCTAATTTCTTTTCTATGATAAGTCACTTTGCTAGGAAGCACTTAATGCTTTACAAGTTTTCGAAAAAAAAAGTTCTCAGCATCTGTCTATCTCCTCCTTCCTTGAAGACACTTCTTAAAACATATCACTTCGACCAATTTTTGTGGTCATAGGTCTGATGTGTTGATTTTTGCTTAGTCCTTAAAATGACTCACCATGTCTTGCTGTTTTATGCTTTGAAAACTACAGCATAGGTAGAGTTCTGATATGATGCAATTATTAATTTCTAGGTTTCTTCCTTAAGTTCAGTAAGAAATATTGGTCAATAAGTAAGAGCATAAAGTTTTGTTCGCAAGAATGCACCCTTGTCTGCAGATACTTCTAATTTGGAGAATAGATTGAAATTACAATTTGCCTCAACTTATAGTCCCTAAAAACTGCTTTGGCCAGTCCTCCAACACACATGCGCCAAACTAAGTCCCATTATTTTGCAGATGTTGGTTTCACCAGTGAAGAGACTTCCCAATTCAACATTGTATTGTTGATTTGAACTCTCAGCTTTGTACCAAAGTCCTGATTTAGGAATCAAAATCATTTGAAATGATTAATGTTTTTATAATGAAGTATTTAATCATTTTTGCAGGTGTACCCCGACAACATCGTGGTGAAATATGGAAACTTCTAGCTGAGCAACACCAGCTGAGATATCGTTTACCTGTAAAACAACAACCAAAGGATACTCCATACGAAGAACTGTTAAAGCAGTTAACGTCTCACCAGCATGCAATACTTATTGATCTGAGTAAGTGTCCACTTCATTCACAGTTCCTGGCAATTTTTGAAATGAAATGTGTACAATCAGTACCAAGTAACCTTCCCTCGCTTCTAACTGCATCTGGTTATTTATATAGGTTTAAAGATTTGCGTCTATTTCATTTGGAATATTGTAGACTTAGACATGACCTACCAGAGATGAACAATGAAAAGGCTAGGTTGCATGTCCATTGTTCAAGAGGCGGAAGACCAGAGTTCATGAAGTTAAATAACACAAAAGTAGGAAAATACTATATATTGGTCAATTTTTCTTTTCCCAGAGGGTAGGGAAAGTTTGGGATTGTTTGCCATTTTGTGTGATATGTGTTGACCCTCTACATGCCTTTAATTGGGAGTTTGACTGGTTCTGGGACAGAGATTGCGTCACTGCAAAGGTAAGTAAATAACGCGAGCTTGTGCATTAGCAATATGATCAGATGGACTGGTTTTTATTGGTCTTAGAACTCTGAGAGAGACTTTTTTTAAAAAAGAGTTTCTCTTTTGCTTTATTGGTCTTGTGTTCTTTTCTAAGACATGGTATGGCTACAGAGAGGGCAAAGTCCTCAGTCATGATGATCCAAGCCTTACGATTTGGGTGAGGCTCAATGGACATTTGCTGCCCATCAGTTTTCATGTTTTTATGCTCAGTAAAGAGAAACAATGTTTTTTAAAAAAGCCTTTGGCACTCTTTGGGACTGGTGAATGGTTTTGGATTTCCATGGAGTGGAAGACCAGAGGTGCCCATTTTCTCTTCACATTTATTGGTCATGGTTGACTTTACTAATGAGTGAACAGGATATTAGGATTAGCTTTACCTTGTATAACGAAGAATTAGCATGTGCCCAGTGAGACACCTTCCATGTTTTTTCCAGATTATTCTTGAGTACCACGCTACTGACAAAGTACAGGTTGAGTAATGAGAATGTTCTGTTCGTCTGAGGAATAAAGTACCCGTTTAATAGAACCTTTACGGTTGCAAGTACATTTTCTCATATCAGTCACAAGGACTTGAAACTCGGGAGTTAGAATAGCACTCTTAAGAGAAAATGTGTAGCCTAATTGGTGTGCTTTTTGAAATGAAATTATGATCAAAAAATGGTTGATGTTTAACTGATATCAGGAGGAGCTTCCAGTCTTCACTATAACCATTGTTAAAAAGTAGGAAAACTAAGGAGTTTAGTAGAAGGCCAAGATGTTTTATAACTTCTACAGCCTGAGGAAATGAAAATGAAAACCAAGTTGAAACCTTATATGATTGGAAATGAAATTACAATATGCAGCAAGGTTTGCTAATTTTTGAGTTCCTACACAAATGTATTTGCATCCAATGTCATGTTTTGGCTCGCGTAATTTATCACTCCACACCAATTAATGGAGCGTGCAAGGACAGAGCCTGTGTCAAATGTGACGCCTAAGGCTGTACTACAAAAGATGTACTAAATGTATCAGGGAATTCCTCAACCACTGAAGTGCATGTTCTGTTAATTCATTGCATTGTTCCTATAGGAATGTGTACAATTATTGTGTGTTAGTGGCAAATCTAGTTTCAGATGTTAAGTGTGATATCAGCCTGCGGAGAGTCTGGGGTAAAATGTTATAGTAAGCACACTGTCACGTTGTCATGCGGATTTTCTGCTCAAAGTTTTTGCGACAGGAACATTGCTATATGAGGCTCCTGATGTAGATTTGCATGCTGGTAGTTACTAAAATGAGTATCCAGATAATGTAGTGGGCAGAAAGGAATAAATAAATTTGAAGCAAAAATACACTAATTTGCCATTCCAGCAGACTTTTTAGTTTCTTAGTGAAGTTGACAATGCTGATATTCAGTGCTCTTTTGTATTTTTTAGTCTATTGATTTTTATTTTATTAGAATTTGAAGCAATGGAAATGTAAATACAACAAGTGCAATGATTGGTATCAAGAAGGTGTGATTGAAGCTATGGTGTGTGGCAATGAATGAATTCATCGCAGTGCCACATAATAGGATGTGGTTCATGCTGATGGTTCACCCCATGGTGAAATTGTAGTCGCAGTTGTCGCTGTTATGAGGAAGTACAAACTGGAGGGCAGGTGCTTCCCCACAGCAAGGAAAAAATAAAGGGTGGTGTCAAAATGGGGCTTCTCTTATCTTGACAGTGCCTGATGAAGGACCCACCCAAAATCTGTATTTTTTTCCTCTGCCGTTCAGCTGCTTTGTCTTCATCGTTTTCTGTTATTTTCAGAAACCCCTTACTTTTTCCCTGAAAAGAGATTCCAGAGATGCTGGTTTTATGAAGAGATGATTTACTAATTGGGGAGTTCAGAGATTAGTGAGAGAAATAGAAAACATGCATCAGTGAAGGAAGCTGCTCTGTCTATTGTGTCAATGACGAAGAAACGTCCAACTTTATCTCACCTTCCTGCATTTGTTTCTGCAGACCCACAAGTTATAACTCTTCTAATAGACCTCCGAATACTTTTTAAAGGTGCTGAGAGTTCCTGCCTCTACTACCTTTTTAGGTTAGTGAGTACCAGATTCCTGTCTCCCTCTGAAAACATGTGTCCTTATCTCCCCGCTAATCCTCCTATCAATTAATCTAAATCTATGACTCTTGGTGTTTGACGCTTCTGCTGTGGTTATCAACATTCACCTTGCATTCTCCCCCTGTTTCAATGACAACGACCTCAGCCTATCAATCTTTACTCTTTGCTCGCGCTTTCAATATTACAACATCCTTGCAAATCTCTTTTGCATCCTCCACTGCAGGTACATCTTTCCTACAATGCAGTGACCAGAACAATATGGTGCATTCCAGCTGTTCCAACATAGCTTCCCTACTTATTTGTTCTATGCCTTGGCTAATTTTTGTTTTATTCACTCAGTGTATATAAATGGCTGGTTCATTTATTGCCCATCCCATAAAAAAGGAAAGCATATCCATATAGCTTACTAACTACTTCAGAATTCCAGAGTGTGGAAACGGGCTGTTCGGCCCAACAAGTCCACATCAACCCTCAAAGCATCCCACCCAGACCATTTCCCCTATAATCCACCTGATCTACACATCCCTGAACACTACAGCCAACTTAGCTTGGCCAAACCACCTAGCCTGCACATCTTTGGACTGTGGGAGGAAACCGGAGCACCTGGAGGAAACCCACGCAGACACGGTGAGAACATGCAAACTCCACACAGCCAGTCGCCCGAGGGTGGAATCAAACCTGGGATCCTGGTGCTGTGAGCCGCCATGCCTTAATAGAGAACAGTGTGTTTATATAAATATATAAGATAATGCACTACGGCAGGAAGAATAGAGGAGCTGAATATTATTTAATGGTGAAAGACTGCAGAAAGTGACAGCACAGAGGGATTTGGGAGTCCTCGTTCATGAATCACCAAAAACGAGCATCCAGAGGCGGTGCAGAGCTGGTTCATTAGATTGATGGAGAGACTGTCCTATGTGAAGAGGCTGAGTAGGTTTGCCCTGTGCCCATTGGAATTTCGAAGGGTGTGAGGTGACCTTATTGACATAAGTACGATCTTAGGGGACTTGACAGGGTAGATGTGGCAAGCTTTCTGCTTCTGAGAGTCAAGAACCATAGGGCATAATCACAGAATAAGGAGTCACACATTTAAGACAGAGATGAGGAGGATTTCTTCTCTGAGAGCAGTGAATCTATGGAATTCTTTACCACAGAGGGCAGTTGAGGCAGAGTCATCAAATATATTCAAGGGAATCGAGGGGTACAAGGAAAAGGCACAAAAGTGGAGTTGTGAATTGTCAGATCAGCCATTGTCTCACTGAATATTGAAGCAGAGTTGATGGGCAAAAAGCCCTACTTCTGCTCTTGGAGATAGTAAGAACTGCCGATGATGGAGTCAGCTTGGAGCTCCTCTGATGCTGTCTGGCCTGCTGTCTCCTCCAGCTCCACACTGTGTTATCTCTGACTGCAGCATTGGCAGTCCTTACTATCTCTGAGTGAGCTATAACCCCACTGCAAA
Organism: Ginglymostoma cirratum; assembly: GCA_024137785.1. Taxonomy (NCBI): domain Eukaryota; kingdom Metazoa; phylum Chordata; class Chondrichthyes; order Orectolobiformes; family Ginglymostomatidae; genus Ginglymostoma; species Ginglymostoma cirratum. The sequence continues at coordinate 20,416,555 of JAHRHZ010000049.1, forward strand.
GCCTTTCTGAAGAAGGGTCCCAACCCGAAACGTCAACTTTCCTGCTCCTCTGATGCTGCCTGGCCTGCTGTGCTCCTCCAGCTCCATATTGTGTTATCTCTACTTCTGCTCTTATGGTCTTTAGGACCTGATGGTATACTTTCCAATGTTCCTTTGTACTACTTACATAGAAATTTCAAAAAGAGTAGTGCATCTTGTAGATGCTACCCCAATGTATTGGTGATGGAGGGGGTGAATGTTTAAGGAGGTGGCTGAGTCGCAAATGAAACGAACTGCTTTATTCTGAGGTGTATTAGTCCTCTTGAGTTCGGTTGGAGCAAGACTCAAACAAGCCAGGGGTAGGGTGAATTAGGCCTTGCAGACATTGGGCAGTCAGGAAGTTACTCACCACAGAATTCCTAGCTTCTGACCTACCTGAACTTGCATGACTGGCCCAGTTCAGTTTGTATTGATAATGACGCATTCAGCAATGATAATGCCACTGAATATTAAAGTGAATGTGTTAAGCTGTCTGATTTGAAAGGTGGGCATTGTCTGTTACTTGCCATTTATCAAGCCAAGCCTAAATGTTACTCGCTTTGTGTCTGTCGACAGGCAGAGCTTGGAAATCAGAAGCTGCATTCACCCCTTGTTCCCTCTTCCTGGCCTGGTGGCAACAATAACTTTGATACAGAATGGATGGGGTTGGGGATTGCTCTGCCTGGAAACCATGAGAGGTCAGCTTCATTGTCACTCTTTACTCCCACACCCTCCTGTCCTGGCTGCACACTTGACTGGCTGTATCCCAGTGTGCATGCCTTTCTGTGGATTTTCTGGGCCAGAGTTTAAGATTTTACTACAAATATTGGCAACATTGGCCCTAACTGCAAATCCTTCCTCAATCTTTGCCAAATACAGGAAACCTGAGTCGGCATTTTCCAAATTACTGCATAAGATTTAATGTTAATGTTGAAGGCCTATGTCAAAAAGTGTGTGGTTTTTCTTCCCCAGCAATGTCCCTACTGTTAGATAGGAATGTGAGGCTATCAAAAATTAATAATTCAACAACTTTGTTAATGCATCGTCTGGTGGAGAAGAGCTGTTTCCAGTTTCTATTCGACTTTCTTGCCAAACTGCTCAGTGTAAAGAGCTGGCCCAACTTTCAGCTCTCTCCGTTCCAGACAAGGATGTGATTCTGGCTGCTGCTCCTCTTTAGTATCACATGGGTACAGCCTGTGGAATTCATCGGTACTGTTTTATTACTTATTAAAAGCAGGAGTTCAATTTCAGTAGAATTATAAAGTGCACCTTATATTCTCATTCCTCAGTACTCCGATACAGTGCTGCATATGAAAGTATGCTGATTTATGCCAGTCCCTATGCTGCATGCTGCCATAGAAACAGGGTCAAACTGTGGGCATGCAATGGGAGGGGTGTACAGCTCCAGTTCCCTGACCTGTAACTCGAGCCAAACCAGCATACTTGGCTGACCTTCATAGGTGACTGTTCCATGACTACTTTTCAAAAGGAATTGTTCTAATTTACTGCTAGACAGTGCAAACTTTGCTTTGTAACACTTATAGAATCCCATTTTGGTTCATGACATGGAGCACCTAACTAACAGGTCAAAGGTGCTCCTGCCATAAATCTCTTCCTCAATATTTATCATCAAGATTGTTAAAATAAGCAGTTTCATTTACACTGGACAATCCATGTTGATGAGAGATTTTAACTTCCCTCAGAAACTCATCTAAAAAGACTGATACGTAACTCATTGCTAAACTTTGTGATTAATGAGACAACAGTGCTACAAATGACATATTTATGCCCGTGTTTGCTCCGTACATATTAGATAGGTGTGAGGTGTTACATTTTGGAAAGGCAAATCAGAGGAAAACTTATAAACTTAGTGGTAAGGTCCTGGGGAGTTTTGCAAAACAAGGAGACTTTGGAGCGCACATTTATAGTTCCTTGAAGGTAGAGTCACAGGTAGTCAGGATAGTGTTGAAGGCATTTGGCACTTTTGCCTTTATTGGCCAGTGCATTGAGTAAAGGAGTTGGGAGGTCATGTTGTGGCTGTATAGAGCATTGGTTAGGCTACATTTGGAATACTGTGTTCAATTCTGGTCTCCCTGCTATAGGAAGGAAGTTATGAAACTTGAAAGGGTTCAGAAAAGATTTACAAGGATGTTGCCAGGGTTGGTGGGTTTGAGCTATAGGGAGAGACTGAATAGGCTGGGACTACTTTCCCTGGAGCATTGGAGGCTGAGGGGTGACCTTACAAAAGTTTATAAAATCATGAGGTGAGTGCGTAGGGTGAATAACCATGGTCGTCGTCTTCCCAGGGTAGGAGAGTCCAGAAGTAGAGGGCATATGTTTAAGGTAAGAGAAGAAAGATTTAAAAGTGATTTAAGAGGCACCGTTTTCATTCAGAGGGTAGTGCTTGTGTGGAATGAGTGGTGGAGGCTGGTACAATTACACCATTTGAAAGCCATCCAGATGGGTACATGAATAGGAAGGGTTTGAAGAGATATAAGTCAAATGCTGGCAAATGGGGCTAGATTAATTTAGGGTGCCTGGTCGACATGGACGAGTTGGACTGAAGGGTCTGTTTCCATGCTGTACAACTCTGTAACTTTGTGTATTTCCTTAAGATTGCAAACCAATGATGATATGGATAGAAAAGTGGAGTAGTATCTGTATGAAGATTGTTGAATGCTGTAGTGTGGAGGGATCTGGGTGCCCTTGTACGTGAATCACAAATTGTAGTATGTGGGTACAGCAAATAATTAGGCAGACCAGTTGCTGGCTGTTATTGCAAGGGGCTTGCATTATAAAAATAAGGAAGCCCTGCTGCTGCTGTGTAGTCATTGGTGAGACCTTACTTGGAGGAATGCAAAGCAGTTTTGATCTCCTTGCATAAGGAGGGATATATGTGCATTAGAAGCAGTTCATTGGAAGGATTACTAGGCTGATTCCTGGAATGAAGAAATTTTCTTCTGAGGTACCATTGTGTCTATGTTTATTGGAGCTTAGAATAGTGGATGGTCATCCTAATGAACCCTTAGAAGATTCTGAGGAGCTGACCAGGTTGATTTCTGGGTGGATGTTTTCCTTTATGGGGACACAAATTAAAATAACATGTCTCCAATATAAAGCGGAGATGCATATATGTGTAGCGAGCAGGAGTAGGCTGTATGGCCCTTCAGACCAGTTCTGCCTTTCAGTAAGATCACGGCTGATCTGATTATTCCATGTTTTCCCCGACCCACACTAACCTTTCACTCATTCTTCTCAAAATTGATCTTCCTCTGCCTTTAAGATATTCAAAGGCTTCCCTCCCTGGAAAGTGACAGGAGTAGAGTTCCAAAGGTTCACAACCATGGGAGGAAAAGAATTCTCCTCATCTCTCCCCTAAATGGGGATACCTTATTTTTACGCAGTGATCCCCAGTTCTATGTTAGAAAACTTCATTACCCCATCTGTCCTGTCAGGGTCTTTTATGTTTCATTCAAGTTGCCTCTTACTTTTCTAACAGATACAAGCCTAATCTATCCAAACTTTCCTCCTAAGACGTACCATCAGTTCCAAGTATTAGTTCAGTAAACCTTCTTTGAACTGTTTCCAATGCGTTAACATTCTTCCTTAAATAAACAGGCCAGTACTGTACACAGTCTTCTGGAAGTGGTCTCTCAAATGCCGTGCACAATTAATGCATTGTCTTCCTACTTTCGTATTCAATTCCCCTCATACTAAACAATAATGTTCTATCAGCTTGCGAAATTGCCTGCTGCAGCTGCATATTAACCTTTTGCAATTCATTCACTAGGGCACCCACATCCACAAAACATCTGTGCTCTACAATCCCTAACCGTTTAGCTAATATGAAATGAGGAAGTTATTCCCTTAGCTCATTTTGTCTCTGGAGTTCTCTTCCATAGAAGTGAGTCGAGCCTTGGTTGTTGAAGATATCCCCAGCTGAGTTAGGCAGGTTTTTGATCGCCAAGGGAGTTAAGCATCGTGGGAGACACTGAAGAAGGTGGAGATGGAGCCACAGACAGGTCTACCACGATCTTGATGGGTACTGTAAGAAAGATCCTAGGGCTAGAAAAACCTGAACTGCTCAAATAAAACATAGGCATTGGTATGGTAGGCAAAGAGGTTAAGATCGCACGTGATGGAGGTGCATGTGGTTTGGGCACGACTAATAGTGAAAAATGTAACTGGTGGAAACTGTAGCCAGGGGATTTCCGTCACTGTCATTTTCAGGAGTATTTAAACTAGTCAAACAGGGTTGTAAGGAAAGCTAGATATTCTATTATCAATGACGTTATTTTAGTAAGCAATCTGCTTGCATTGTCAACCTTTTAGATGGGAATGCAAAAGTCTCTTTATGCTGCTAATATTTTGGTCTGGTGTTATGAATCGTCACTAACATGTATTTGTTTATAATTCTAGTCGTTAAATAATGCAGGGTGTAACATTGACCGCAGGTCGCTTTTAGCCTGGAGCCTGTGGTTTTAAGCAGTACAGCAACTCAGTCTTTGCACAACATGCAAAGAATTTGATATCTTAGTGGGCATTAGAATTTCCTTGTCAAATCTAATGAACTGACCTATATACGGAATGTCAAAGTTATTTGATCTGTGCAGTTTAAATGGAGAAGTCATATCTTATTGTAAAGTTTATACTTGTTAGTCTTTGTACATGTTATCACCTCACATCTCTTTGCCCCATTCTCTAACATCCCCCAACTCTGAATTTCCACGAGGGCGGGATCTTTATTTCCTGATACGCTTTTGGGAGATCGTCAAATGTTTGGAAAATTGGTATAAATAGCCACTTTTTATGCCATTTCTAAAGGGTTATGCGGATCTCCAACAGAGGTTCCACTGCTGTGAGATCGTAAGGGGGAGTTGGTGGAGTGCTGGTCATGTCACTACCTTCATAATGCTGTCTCGGGGTTTGAATCCAATGGCAGATTGTGACATTTGAATTCAACAATCGATGAAATCAGTATCCATTGTGTCAAATCCCCTCAGCATCTTTAACACGTTTTGGCAATATTATCTCTCATTGTTCACAACTCAAATGTGTGCAGGCCCAAACTGTTCAACCTTTCCTCATCGGACAACCGCTTCATTCCAGGAATCAGCCTAAAGAATGCTCTCTCAACTGCCTTCTATGTAGGTAAACCCCTTCCTAAATAAGAAGCCCAAAATGGTAAACAGGACTCTAGGATAACACAGCGTGGAGCTGGAGGAACGCGGCAGGCCAGGCAGCATCAGGGGAGCAGGAAAGTTGATGTTTCAGGTCGGGACCCTTCTTCAGAAAACAGGATTCTAGGTGCGGTCTCCCCATCACCTTGTGAGACGGTTTAAGGCAAACGTCCCATTTACCTGTCCAATTAACTCATTTTATGTGCATGTTCACTTTGTGTTTCATGTATAAGAACATCCAAATCTGTTTGTACTACAGCATTTTGTAGTCTCTCTGCAGTTACTTTTTATTCTTCTGACCAAAGTGGACAGCCTTGCATTAACTCAGTTGGCTGGATGTCTGGTTTGCAATGCAGAGTGATGGCCACAACGTGGGTTCAATTCCTACACTGACTGTGGTTACCATGAAGGACTGCCATTCTCAAACTCTCCCCTCGCCTGAGGTGTTCTCACCCTCATGCTAAAGTAGTCACCTTCCTAATGAGAGAGCAGCCCTATGGTCCCATAAGACTATAGCAAAAAAGTGACTTTACTTCTACTACTATATTCACAGTGGTCATTACATCCCCAAAGAACTCTAATGGATGCGCCAAGTGCTTTTTCGCTATCGCCCACCGCTTGCTTATATTTTGATTTTCTAAATGTTCAACTACTACCTATTTAATAATGGATTGCATCATTTACTCAAGGCTGCTTATTGTGAATGCCAACACTAGGTGGTGCAGTGCCTTGTCTGCAGGAACACAGGTTTACGGTCCATGACAGTGCAAAGTGGTGCAATGACAGTTGCCAAGAATCTCACCTGTGCCTGCTGTTGGAAGTTATTTTCTGGAACCGCCCAGTCTAGCCTTCCACCTGACCAAAAACTCACCGATTTGTGGATCTGACAAACAAACGCCCCCAGCACTCCCACTGCTGGGCACTTCCCCAGGAAGGGGACGGTCCCCTTGCCTGCAGTCTGTATCCTGAGCCCACCTCCTGCAGTGGACCTCCCCACATGGGCTGACACTCATTGTGGATAGAATGCAAAGACCTCAGCAACAGAGATGCCAACACTTCCTGGCATCTGTCATGGCCAGCTAATGTTAGGACTTCCTTCAACAAATGTGGGAGAAGGTGGGTGGGGTGGGAACAGGGAAGTGTGCAGGATCCACATAATCAAATCCAGGGGATTTGTTAGCTTTTCATCCCAATAATTTTCCAAATTAATTTTCTTTAATGATAATGTTTTTACATTCAGGTCGTCTTCTGTCTTGGTGACTTCTACCGTGAATACAGGTTACAAAGTATTTGTTTAAAGTTTATTTCCCAGTCCCTTACTAAAGGGACCAACGTTTACTTCAGTGACTGCCTTTGCATACTGTTGTGGAAACTTTACTCAGTAAAATGAAAAGAAATATAAAATCAGTCTTTTATTTTAGTCAGCTTTTGTTCATTTTTAAACTTTTCTTAACTTCTGGCCTCCCTCCAAATCATATTAGTCTGGGCAGTCCTGCATGCCTTTTAATTTGATGCCATCGCTAACATAATCAGCCATGGATGATCGTCCTCCTCATTGAGTCTTTCTTTCTAATTAAGATCTGTGTTTGTTGAGAATTATGAAGTGACTCCTTAAATGCCTGCCACTACTTTCTGCTGTCTTATCTTTAATCTATTTTTCGAGTCCACTTCATATCTTTCTAATTGCCTTTATACCAATTTAAGTCATTTATTTAACCCAGCCTTCTTGCCCTTGAACTGAATGTGCAATTCCTATATGTTTCGATCACTCTTCATGATGAAATATTTTACTATGGAATTGTTAAGTAATCCTACCTGATTACATATAACCAAGACTAAAGTAGCCTGTACTCTGTACCCCTATTGGTTCCACAATTTTCTTATTCTTAAAAGAACAATACTGAGTGTACTATATAAACCTTTCTTTAAGACTATCTTTACCAATCTGGTTATTCCAATCTGTATGATTACAGCCACTGATGATATATTTCTCTTCTCTTCTAACCTATTTGCTGGTACACTGTTGTTTTTATCCCTTCCTGTTGCACTTTTGACTATCATTACATATGTCACTACCCTGAACTATTGAAGCACTAAAGTGTTATGGCACAGAAGGAGACCATTCAGCCCATCATGTCTGAACCAGCTGTTTGTATGAATGTCACCACCTGGTGCCAATATTCAGCCTTGTCACATTTCCTTGCATGTTATTTTAACGAAATAATTGTTCATTGTCCTCTTGAATGCCTGAATTGAATCTGCCTCCACTACATTTCCATGCAATGCATTCCATACTGTAACAACTCATTGTGAAAATGTTTTGTCTCACTTCTCAATTTTTCTTTTTCCAAAATCACTTCAGGTCTTTGCCCTCTCATTCTTGTTCTTTTTATGGTTGCGAACGGTTTCTCTCTATCTACTCCACCCAGCCCAGTCGTGGTTTTGAATGCTGCTATCAGATCATCGCAGTCTCCTTCTGTCCAAAGGGAACAGTCCTAACAACATCAATCTAGTCTCATAATTGAAGTTCCTTATCCCGGGAACAAGTCTTGCAAATTGCACCTGCACTCACCCAAGTGCGTTTACATTCTTGCCTAGACCTTTCTTTTCAAACTTTGAATATTTTTCTCTTCAGTTGAATCCATACTATTTAATCTAAACCCTAATATAATTCATTATTTCTTGTGCCTCGGTTTAGTGATTTTGAAATGTCTGATACTTGATATTAGCATGTTTAAAGCAGTGCTCCTGTTCCGGAGAGCCTTGTTTCTGGGAATATCAAATGGCCTTAGTGGGTTATATCTGTTTCCTTCTCAAAAAGGTTATAAGTTTCTAGTCTATCGCTGTGCTGTGACACTGAAAGTTGGTAGACAAATTCTGAAAGCTGCTGGAATTCTTGTTGAACTTGCACTTGGCCAAGTTTAAAAAAAAATCCATTCTGCTTCAAGCTGAAAGAGTCGATTCATCTGAACATCTCTGATAATTCAGAAGCTTATAATTTTACAATGCCTAATCTATAACTAAATTGTAAAAGATGTGCAGTCAGCTTCAGTTGCCAATCAAAATAGATAATCCTGTGATGATATAAAAGGGTGGGGCATAAAGTATTGGACATAATTACATTACCACCCTCTCTCCTTAGGCAAACAAACATCATGTGCTGTTTTTTTTGGTTTAAAAAGAACCTGCATCCTTTGCATTTGTTTGTTTTAAATTCTTTGATGTACCTTAAAACAGTCTTTTTTTTCTAAATTACGCTTCCAATGTTTCAAAATTGAAAACGCTTTATTTTTCTCTAAAGTACCAATTCCCACCAATCAACCTTTTCATGTGAAAAAATCTTTTATTATTCAGTGATAAAGATTCACCCATACATTAAAATAATATTTGGAAGTTCACTCCGTCCAGAAAATGGAAATCCAAATTTGATTATCCAACCTTAATAATTCTGAAGTTAAACTTTTATCTAAAACTTATTTTCTTAAACCCAATGCACTGCAGTTCTTCTTAAGGTAAAGAGGAAATAAATTGTCCTTTGTCTTGATTCTTCTTTCTTCAATTGTTTTCATATGACTGTAATTAAAAACTGAAGAAGGGGTGAATTCTCTGGAGAAAACCTTTTAACATTCTGACCCCCAAACTAGGGTTATATTTCACCCTTTCACAGCTCCTTAAAGGGACAGAACACTATAATCTTTTAATCAATATCCATTTCACTACAACACTCTTTTTGTCTGGGAGAGTTATAATATAAGTGTTGCCTTGGCCCCGGAGGATCATATAGCTGCTCTCTCATTGGAGAGCGATGACTGGTGATGAGTTTCACTTTAAGCTAACTACAACTCAAGCAAGGGGCAATATTCAGAAGTCAGGACCTTCATGATGACCTCAGCCAGTGTGGAAGTTGTATCCATGCTACAGTAACACCCCAACATCAATTACTTCCCACAACTTGAATTTGCATGTTAGTAAATTGACACAGACACACTCAATAATCACATCCACACTTTCTTTCATCGCCCCACTCTCAAAGTGTAAGAGAAATCCCCAGATCATTAGCTGTGGTGGGCAAATCAGAGTTCAAAGTCATTTAAAATCTCCACTGTAAAACAAATATGTGTTAAATAACATCTAATAACCAAGAAAAGCATAGACTCCCAAATGGGGGCAGCACGGTGGCTCAGTGGTTAGCACTGCTGCTTCACAGTGCCAGGGACCTGGGTTTAATTCCATCTCTCAAGCGAATATCTGTGTGGAGCTTGTACATTCTCCCCTGTTTGCGTGGGTTTGCTCCGGTTTCCTCCCACAGTCCAAAGATGTGCAGGCTAGGTGGAATGGCCATGCTAAATTTCCCAGCGTGTCCAAGGATGTGTGCAGTAGGTGGGTTAGCCATGGGAAATGCAGGGTTACAGGGATAACATAGGTCTGGGTGGGATGCTGTTCAGAGGATCAGTGTGTACTTGATGGGCTGAATGGCCTGTTTCCACTGTAGGGATTCCATAATATCAGATCTGGCTGTGGAGAGTTGACATTTAGTTCTGTGACTGCAGGCACTTAGGGAAATCTGTTACAGTAGGAGACTCATTTCCCAATAAAATACATAAACCGAGCTTTCACAGATTTCTCTCTTTTCTGCAGCATAAACTAATTGCTTGCCTTTCAACTTACTTTCTTACTTTCTCCTAAACATTTTCTTTTTATCTTGAACGTTCTTTTTTATTTCTCAGTCTTGCTTGTGGATTGCTGGGAATGTCTAGTACAGAAAATTTCCCTTTATGATCAGACATGTAAGCAGCTGGGGTATAGGGTCTCTGAAAGGGGAGCGCACCTCCTTCTCATATTAGCTCCTCTCAAGTCACCAATACTTGTTGCCTGTCCAGCTTCCCTTTTATAAATTCCAATGTCCTAACCTTACACAGAGTGTGATTGGCTTCCCTGTAGAATTGTTAAATCACTTTTCCTATCACTACTCTGGTATCACGCAGCTCCTGTGGCAGCCATCATTATACTTCCTGTGAAAGTTCCTGCCTGAGCTTCTGTACGTCAACCAAAATAACACCTGCACGGGGACTAGATGTGCCGTTCTGTTGCATTATGGTAGCTGTCTGTTCAGCTCCTAACACTGAAGTACGAACTTGCCTCTTTAAAACACCTGGCAACTGATCTTCCTGCTGCAACTGTTCAGTTTCCTGAGTCAGTCTTTCTACCTCTGACTTCCCTTATAGGCAAATGTCAAGGTAACACTTGCACAAAACTGCTATCCTTCTGTTGTCTTTCTCTTTGACCTGTTTCACCATTCCTTCTGATTGTCATAGGCTCCAGACAGATCCCACCTTGTCTCAGTCATTTTACTTTACATGTTGTTATTTTCTGCCAAGACTTCAGTGGGTGATCTTTCAGGTCTCCAGCCTAAGATTCACTGTGACAAGGCTGATGGTTTAATGGTTCTCTCTGCAGGAGCCAGTCTCCCTTCATTTACCCGCCAGGATGGGAAACAGTCCCTCCCGTTTTACTGTCCTGGTTCTCTCTAGGAAGCAGTCTCCCCTGTTGTACCCCAGGAATCTTTGTAAATTCACTTCAACTTACCCTGTGAGAAAGTCACAATTGTACCACCTGTTTACGCAAGGAACCTGACTGCAATTGTGCAGGCCTTATGTCTTCAATTTCTAGAATCCCTACAGTGTGGAAACAAGGCATTCGGCCCATCGAACCCACTCGGACCCTCCGAAGGGCATCACACCCAGGCCCACACCTTTACCCTATCCCTGTAACCCTGTATTTCCTATGGCTAGTCCACCTAGCCTGCACATCCCTGGGCACTGTGGGCAATTTAGCATGGCCAATCCACCTAACCAGCAATAACAAGGTGTAGAGCTGGATGAACACAGCAGGCCAAGCAGCATCAGAGGAGCAGGAAAGCTGACGTTTCGGGCCTCGCGGTCTTTGGACTGTGGGAGGAAACCGGAGCACCCAGAGGAAACCCACGCAGACACAGGGAGAACGTGCAAACTCCACACAATTGCCTGAGGGTGGAATTGAACCCAGGTCCCTGGCACTGTGAGGCAGCAGCGCTAACCACTGAGCCACTGTGCTGCCCCACTGCATCACCATATCCATAGACCTGTTCTCTGCTTTGCATTCTCAAACTGACTGTCCATTTTGAATGCTGACGTCCCTGTCTGATAGATAGTGAAGTAAACATACTCGTCTGTTCTTTGATGTCATCAGTTGATTCACTATCACAGCCTGATGTTGTGAGGACCATGCTTGTGTTACAATTTGCAATGGTATAAACAGCCTTGTAGACTTTATTGAGGAGAATGTGCTAGGGACAGGCTTCCCTGGTTAACAAGGAGAACTAATTTTAAAAAAAACAGAAGATTTGGCACAGTTTATAACTCCCAAAGTAATGTGTAGCCCCTCTTCTTATCTCAGCCAGCTCGGGTCTGCTGATTTCAATGCAGCTGAACCTCCGGTTTCTCCTCATTTCATTGGTCTGAGTGACAATGGATAATTATTACAACTGAAATCAAGCATGATGATGGTTAAAACTGTCATGTACTTGAATTTTTAATGACAGAGATTCATAATGTTGCTTTATAAACTTAACTGAGATACAGGAACAGCAAAAGTATCCAACATGAGCCAACACCTTTCTGGCAATAAAGGAGATGATTGGGGAAAATATTGATCCAAATTGAACACAGTCTATATTTCAGTGAACTTTATTTTTTAACCAGTATATCACTGAACTCGTTACCATAAAACACATTTATTGACAAAGTTGCACCCACCCAGTTTCAATACATTTCACCAGCAGCTTTAAGATGAAAATTGCATCGTACTTCAGCGCAAGCTTGGCAAAGATCATAAACTTGCCATGATGTTTAACCTGAAGACGTCCTTGGGAGTGAAGCAATTGGTGTGTTATTAAAGATTAACAAACATGAATGTTTGAGACATATATAAACAGGTGCAATTAATAAGCTTGAAACAACATGGAGCAGAGGTCCAGTGTATGAAAGAGCAAATGTTCTAAATGTGTTTTGAGAAGGGTGCGTTCGCACACAGAATAATTTGTTATTTATACTAGTGTGAACTCCACCTTAACCACGAAAACAAATTGCAAAGAGGGTCGTGAAAAATGACTTATACAAAGGCACTATATTAAAGCCATAAACTAACAAAGTAAACCTAAGTTTAACAGGCTGACTTTTTTTCTCCTTTTCCAAAGCAAGTGTTGTTAAAGCATGTTCTTGTTGTCCCATTTTTGCATGTGTTTAAAAATAGGGCTTCCCATCAGCCAGTCAAAATAATATGTTATTAAAATTAAAGCACACTGATCAACGTTAAAACATCATATAAAACATGTATGTAACTGATGAACTTGTACTGTTATCTGGCTCAACTGCCATAGATGTATCTGCCTGTGACAACATTGGCAGGAGTGGGAAGACAATCCTTTTATTGATGAAAAGCTGATAGACCAGGGACTGGATAACAGGTACAATTTAAAAATCGATGTCCAGGAGGTTGTTTCAGGATCCTGATGCTGCAGGGACCACTTGAAATTTTTGAGCTCTAATCCTAACCCTAAGCCCATTGCAGGATGAAACAAGAAATCCACTTGCCAAAAATGGCCCATTAAGTTCCTCTAGGAGAGCAGGTGGAGAGGTTAAGGAATGGAAGTAGAGAGATGATTACTGATGTGGCTGGGAAATTGTTTGAGTGGCAGGCGACAGAAAGTAAGGATATTGGGTAGGCCCTCAAATTGGCAGGATTTGATTAGGGGTGTCCCAAAGGATTTATGTTAGGACCTCAAATATTAATTATTTATTAACAACTTGGTTAATGATGTAGAAAGTCATAAACTCAATTTTGCTGATGACATAAAATGGCAGCATAGACAGTGTAGGTGATGGCAAATGGGAAAAACTTTGGCAGGTGTACAGCAGATATATCCAATGTAAGCAAGTTCATTTTGGACTGAAAGGATAGATCAGGATATTTTCTTTATGGTATGAAGTTACATAGACTGGATGTCGAAAGAGACTTGGGGGTTCAGGTGTATAGATCTTTAAAATGTCACAAACGGGAGAAAATATTCAAGAAAGCTAATGGAATGCTGGTCTTTATATCTAGAGGACAAGGATCTAGAAGTTATGCTGCAGCCAGACAAAACCCTGGTTAGGCCCCACTTGGAGGACTGTGAACAGATCTGGGCACCAGACCTTAGGAAGGATATGTTGGCTTTGGAGGGAGTACTCTGTAGGGTTACAATAATGATCCTTGACTTCAGGTGTTAAGTTATGAGGACAGATTACAGATTAGACCTGTCTTCTCTTGAATGTAAAAGGTTAAGGGGTGAACTGATCAAACATTTCAAGTTTTGAACAGGAAATGACAAGGCAGATAAAGATTAAGTATTTCCACTGATTGGAGATTCTAAAGCTAGTGGTCATAGTCTGAGAATTAAGGCCTGACCATTTGGGAGAGATGTTAGGAAGCACTTCTGCACACAAAGGGTGCTGGAGGATCGGTACTACCTTCCACAGATGACAGTGGATGTTAGATCAGTTGTTGATTTTAAAATCTGTGAGATTAATTTTTGTCAAGCAGAGGTGGTTCACGGATGTGGACATCAGCCAGGTATATGGGCTTAGGTCACAAATCAGCCATGATCTTGTTGAGTGTTGAAACGGGCTGTAGGGTTTAAATGGCCTACTCCTGTTCCTATGACTTTGGGGACAAAGGGTATGCACAAGAGTCCAGAGTTGTTGGATTGCAGAGTGCAAAATCAATATAAGGTTGTGGGAAGGTTAACAGAGCAGGACAAGGCATTTCAAGATGAAGTTTTAAAATTAGTTGGGGCAAAAAAAGTGTAATGTCTACCGGCTATGACCGTTAATGAGTGGATAAATAAGGCTATGGGCAGCTGAATTTTATATGGAAAGGTAGAAAGAAAAGTTTAATGAAATAGCACAGGAGCAATCAGTCACTATGGCAAGAAAGACAGGAAGAAAGCCATGTTGACTATGGATAGGAGTTTGAAGCTCAGTGTTAGACTGAGGAGTTCATTATTTGAAATCTTAATCTGTTTTCCTCTGCCCTGGACAGAGGTACCTGGATCGGGAGTAACAGATTGTGCTTTGTGGTTTGTGCTTTGAGAAGGATCAGACCTGCAGAGAAGGGATTGTTGGATTTGTTTTGTCCATTGTCAATTTGGAGGAATTTTAGTCCTTAACCTTAAACTGGCAATTTAACAGCAGAGGAAGCATTGAGGGAAATGGTGGAGAGGTGTGACTGAATCTTATCCCTATCCAGATGGAAACTGAACTTGCCGCTGTAGATCTTATCACCAAGAGATACAATGTTTAGGAGGAGGAAGACGGCACCAAAATGTTCATAATTCAGGTGTGGCGGGGAGGGCATGCATGTGACTGTGTGTGGGGTTGTTGGGGGTGCGGGGGTGGTGGGAGCAATGTGGTGTTGGAGGTGCTGGCGAAGGAAGCAGGGATGCCATTGCTGGAAGTGCTCTGGCCACGTCCAGGCAGGTAAGTCTCTAGAATCATTCGTGTGTAGCTTGATAGAAGAGAAGCAAAGGGGGATGTGCAGGTGAACATCTGCTTGATGTGGAAAGTAGTCTTCGGGCTGGGGATGGGGTTGAGGGCGGAGGTGTAGGGGCAGGTGTAGCACTTCCTGCGGTTGCAGGGAAAAGTGCCGGGTGTGGTGGGGCTGGAGGGGAGTGTGGAGCGGACAGGGGAGTCACTGAGAGCGTGGTCCCTCTGGAAAGCAGATAAGGGTGGGGAGGGAAAAATATCTTTGGTGGTGGGGTCAGATTGCAGATGGCGGAAGTGTTGGAGGATGATGCATTGGATCTGGAGGTTGGTGGGGTGGTACATGAGGACGAGAAGGCTTCTGTTTTGGTTGTTATTGCGGGGAGGGGGTGTGAGGGATGAGTTGCGGGAAATGTGGAAGACACGGTCAAGAGCGTTCTCGACCGCTGTGGGGGGTGGGGGAGTTGCTGTGGGGGCATGGGATGTTGCGGTCCTTGAAAAACGAGGACATTTGAGATGTACGGGAGTGGAATGCCTCATCCTGGGAGCAGATGTGGAGGAGGCGAAGGAATTGGGAATAGGGGATGGCATTTTTGCAGGAAGGTGGATGGGAGGAGGTGTATTCTAGGTAGCTGTGGGAGTCGGCTTGAAATGGATATCGGTTTCTAGGTGGTTGCCAAAGATGGAGACAGGGAGGTCCAGGAAGGAGAGAGGGGTATTAGAGATGGTCCAGGTGAACTTCAGGTTGGGGTGGAAGGTGTTGGTGAAGTGGATGAACTGTTCGAGCTCCTTGTGGGAGCACAAGGTGGCACTGATACAGTCATCAATCTAATGGAGGAAGAGGTGGGGTTTAGGGCCAGTGTAGGTACTGAAGAGGGATTGTTCCACATAACCTACAAAGAGGCAGGCATAGCTTGGGCCCATGTGGGTACCCATGGCCACCCCCTTTTGTCTGTAGGAAGTGGGAGGAATTGAAAGAGAAGTTGTTGAGGGTGAGGACGAGTTCGGCTGAGCGGATGAGGGTGTCAGTGGAGGGGGACTGGTCTGGCCTGCAGGACAGGAATAAGTGGAGGGCCTTTAGGCCGTCTGCATGGGAAGTGCAGCTGTATAGAGACTGGACGTCCATAGTAAAAATGAGGTGTGGGGACCGGGGAATTGGCAGTTCTGGAGGAGGTGGAGGGCGTGGATTGTGTCACGGACGTAGGTAGGGAGTTCCTGGACCAAGGGGGAGAAAATGGAGTTGGGATAGGTGGAGATGAGTCCGGTGGGGCAGGAGCAGGCGGAGACAATGGATCGACCAGGGCAGTCAGGTTTGTGGATTTTGGGAAAGAGGTAGAAGCGGGCGGTGCAGGGTTGGGGAACAATGAGGTTGGACGCTGTGGGTGGAAGGTCACCTGAGGTGATGAGGTTGTGGATGGTTTGGGAGATGATGGTTGGTGGTCGGGGTGGGGTCATGATCAAGGGGGCGGTCGGAGGACGTGTCGGAGAGTTGGCATCTGGCCTCGGCGATGTGGAGGTCAGTGAACCATATTACAACTGCGCCTCCCTTGTCCGCGGGTTTTATGGTGAGGTTGGGATTGGAGCGGAGGGCTGCACGTTCTGCGGGGGAGAGGTTGGAGTGGGTGAGAAGGGTGGAGAGATTGAGGCGATTGATGTCTCGACAGCAGTTGGAAATGAAGAGGTCGAGGGAGGGTAGGAGGCTTTGGGTGGTGTCCCTTGGGGAGGAGGGACTGTGTTGGAGGCAGGAGGAGGGGTCAGTAGAGGGAGGGTTAGGTTCACGGTTGAAGTAGTAAGCGCGGAGGCGGTGGAAAAACTGCTCAATGTCCAAACGTGACTGGTTCAACTCCCCCTCCCATTCCTCAGACGACATGTCCACCTTGGGCCTCCTACAGTGCCACAACGATGCTACCCGAAGGTTGCAGGAACAGCAACTCCTATTCCGCTTGGGAACCCTGCAGCCCAATGGTATCAATATGGATTTCACAAGCTTCAAAATCTCCCCTCCCCCAACTGCATTCCAAAACCAGCCCAGCTCGACCCCACCTCCCTAACCTGTCCTTCCTCCCACCTATCCCCTCCTCCCACCTTAAGCCCCACACCCATCTCCTACCTCCTCACCTCATCCTGCCCCCTTGACCTGTCCGTCCTCCCTGGACTGACCTATCTCCTCCCTACCTCCCCACCTAAACTCACCTTTACTGGCTTCATCCCCGCCTCTTTGACCTGGTCTGCCTCCTCTCCACCTATCCTCTCCTCTATCCACCTTCCCCACCTCCCTATTTATTTCAGAACCCTCTTCCCCTCCCCCATTTCTGAAGAAGGGTCTAGGCCTGAAATGTCAGCCTTCCTGCTCCTCTGACGCTGCTTGGCCTGCTGTGTTCATCCAGCTCCACACCTTGTTATCCCAGTAGCTAGGAGAATGTTGGTTTTTGTGCAGAAGATTGGAGGGGTGGAGAGTGAGGGAAGGAGTAAACTATAGAAGGGGATACAGCCCAAAGAGAAAGAAGAACAGTTGGACAGACAAAGGCGTGTATAACGATCTGGCTAGGAGGGTGAATAGCTTTTAATAGAGACTGTTAGTGGCTCACAGTGGGTTATGTTTAAAGCAGACTATGTGACAGCAAGACCTGATGTGTGGGGATAGGGATAAGGACATGGGAGAGGTCCAGTCCTAAAGTTATTGAACTCAATATTGAGTCCGCAAAGCTGTGGGGTTCCCATGCGGAAAATGAGATGCTGTTCTTCCAGCTTGCGCTGAGCTTCGCTGAAGCTCTACAGCAAACTTGAGACACAGTTGTTGGCCAGGGAACTGGAAGCTCAGGGTCTTTTCTGTGTACCGAATGTAGATGTTCTGCAAAGCAGTCACCTAGTCTATGCTTTGTTTCCCCAACGTAGAGGAGACCAATTGTGAGCAGCAAATGCAGTAGACTAGATTGTGGGAAGTGCTGGTAAACCTGGAAGGTGTGTTTGGGGCCTTGCATATTGAGGAGGAAGGATGTAAAGGGGCAGGGGTTACACCACCTCCGGTTGCAGGTAATGGTGCTTTGATGCTGTGATGGGTGTGTGTTGGGAGTGGAGGAAGAGTAGACCAGGGTGTACCAGAGGAAATGGTCCCTGCAGAAAGCTGACAAGGGAGGGGAGAGGAAAATGGTTTGGATGGGTGGGTGGGTGATTGCAAACCGGATTCAACAGACTTGTATAGACGATGGGGGAAATTGTCACTCAGCTAGTCCCACATTTCAGTGGTAACTAGGCTTCAAAGTACTTAATTAGCTTTGTGTCCTGTGATTGTGTAAAGTGATCTACATATGCAATATGTTTTAACTTTAGCTAAAGTAATACAATATTGTAGGTTCTGAGGGTAAAAATAATGCAATAATCGTGGAGGAAAAGCTATGTTTATCGTCATCTAATCACTTTTCACCTACTGATTCTTGGCTAATGTTTCATCTGTTGACTTTCTCCATTACCTCAAGTTCACAAGGATCCTGTTATTTATTCTAATTTCTTTCTCTTTCATTCCAATGTTGACCTAACCCCTTTCTCATCATCTAACAGTATCTATTCTTTAGTTCATTATTACAAAGTAATCATTGACTACTTTCTGATTGTACGCATTTCTTTTGTCTCCAGTTGGATCACTACAGTTTGATCTTCTGAGATGGAATTATGAAATTTTTTTGTTTCTTTTTGTTGTCGAACGTCACTGTTAAAATCAAGTTTCTTACCTCCATCTGCGATATAAATGATTTCCGTGTTGGGAATAAACAAATGAAGGGCATGTAATTCTGTTTGGTGTTTCTTTTTAAGAAATTATTTCTAGAAATGACCTGGTCCCCCACCTCCCTTTCTGTCTCACTAGGACCTTCCTTTAAGCATTTGGGCATATTATTAACTTTAGTATTCACATATTTTCTCGTGTTGCCAACTAAGGTGTGAATCCAGAATGAGACCTTGTTTACAATATAAGCTGAATGTCTGAGAAATTTTTATCTTGGGTGGGGAGCAAAACCAGACTGACATTACCCCTTTGTTTTCTGCTTTGTGCTTTTGCACGACCACTAAGTTCCAGACTTTCTGCCTGTTAGAGATTGCTTCTATAATCACAGGCTGGAACAAGTGCTGGCTTCACAGCTTATCAGCATAAGGCTAGGTGGTCGACCCTGATGCAGCATTTACATTCCACTTTGTGAGGTTAAGAAAGGGGGATAACACGTAAGTGTTTGATTTGTTAATACTGCTGCTATATACCCGACCCACATCACCGGTCTGTTGAAGTGTAAAATGATACATGGCTTACTAATAACAATACAAGTGCTAGATATGTGGCAGGTAGCACCATGTTTCCATATTTGGGTTATGATGCAAGTGCACTGAATTGCTGAACTGCCTCAACATAAAATAGGCCTGAAGAAAAGGTGCAGGTCAGTCTGATTGCAAAACAGATGACCTGTGCTAAGCATGGCATTTCTTGTGGTTACATTGAATCCCTAGTGTGGAAACAGGTCATTCGGCCCATCGGGTCTCCACCAACCAACCAAAGAACATCCCAGTCAGACTCATTTCCTACCCTGTCGTTCATACCCTGCATTCCCCATGGCTCATCCACCTAGCCCGCACGTCCCTGGACACTGTGACAACTTAGCATGGCCAATCTACCTAACCTGCACATCTTTGGACTGTGGGAGGAAACCAGAGCACCCAGAAGAAACCCATACAGACGTGGGGAGAATGTATAAACACACAGTCACCTATGGAATTGAACCCAGATCCCTGGCACTGTGAAGGAGTAGTGCTAACCACAGAACTACCATGCTACCCCTTTGAGCAATAGTGCCACCCCAGTTTGGATGTTATTGAATGGGCTTATACTTTTGGGAGCATCGTAATGGACTATATTTTGGACAATGGGACAGCTGTAAAGGCCATTATTTGGGCTGGCCTGTCATAGATATTATCTATTACAGATTGACAACAGTGCTATCGTAATGGAAGTACCAGTTGCTGATATGCTTTGAGAGGACAATTGTTCCTTAAATACTCTTTACCTGAGTGCGTCTACATTTGTCTAAGTCGCTTCCCTAATGTTTTCAGAAATTCAATCCTAAGCTCCTGATGGAAATAAGTGAGCATTTTCACTAAATTTTAGGGTCTGCCTCATCTGCTGTGGTCCATTTTATATATGCCAAATGTTGAACTTGAATCAATTAGCTAAATTATTCATTGTTCTGTTAGTCTAACAATTTGTGTAGTGAAGCAGCAATGGAATATTTGCGTGAATTATGCTATTATTAAATCTGTTTCACTTTTTCCAGCTGTGTAATTAAACAATAAAGTTGTATGGCTTTTTTTTTCCGGGAAGGAACGTCACTTCTTGGTGTAGTGATGACAGGGTGGTGGGGTTTTAAAATATTCGTACCTTCACGTGTTAAACTGTCTTGTCTTACAGGTCGTACTTTTCCAACACACCCCTATTTTGCTGCTCCATTGGGTGCTGGCCAACTCTCTTTATATAATCTCTTGAAAGCCTACTCCCTGCTGGATCCGGAGGTGGGCTATTGCCAGGGCCTTAGTTTTGTAGCAGGAATCTTGCTGCTACACATGAGTGAAGAAGATGCTTTTCATACGCTGAAGTTTCTCATGTACGACATGGGCTTGAGGAAGCAATATCGACCGGACATGATTATTCTACAGGTACAGTAGTTACGTTATGCTTGTTCTTCAATCCTGATCTGAATTAAGGTTTTAATTATTAAGTGACTAAAAGTGACTGCGGATAAAAATAGCTGTTATTTTCTTAATTTTAATAGATTGGTTAAAATTAACTATTTTACATTCTAACGTTAGTTCCATCATCAAATTCTCATAATTGGGAAGGATAAAGCAGGGTAAAGATATATAATGTTCAACAGTTGTAGGGAATAATATTTATAACTTTTGATAAGGGGTATCAGAGGGAGATACAAACAATTTAGATAGGAGAAGTGGGCACATAACTGGAAGGCTACATCACTTTCATGAACCTTTGAAAATAATCACTGTTCCCTCTAAGTGGTGGAGGGACAAGGGGTTTGGTGATGGTACTAATGATCAGCTTTGATTAAATTGGGAAGAGGGCAGGTTGGGCCTTCACTGAGGTTTATAGTTGGTACCGCACGGAAACTTGGCTCTGAAATTCTGTGGACCCAGCATTCTCCAGAAGGGTCCGCTATTTATAGATTTTTCCCTCAGAGCTCAGCTAGTGACAAAAGAGGAGCAGGAGCCTGCTTGAACTATAATGGGTTTTCAAGGCCTTTAATTTCACTACCTTCCATATACAATTACAATCTACTTGGAGTTAATTTGATGTGCATTACTAAAATCATCTTATTTGGGTTTGCAGATACAGATGTACCAACTTTCACGACTCCTCCATGACTATCACCGCGATCTGTACAGTCACTTTGAAGAGAATGAAATTAGTCCCAGTCTTTATGCTGCCCCATGGTTTCTCACCGTATTTGCCTCTCAGTTTCCTTTGGGTTTTGTGGCCAGAGTCTTTGGTAAATGTCGCTGTTTATTTTGAATTACAAAAAGAGAAAAGATACGGCTGTTGCTGGAATTCAGTGGTTTGACAAGAGAAAAAGATCACAGCACGAATTAAATTCTGCCAGATAGTGCAATGGTGCTGGTATGAAGTTATCAGTTATGAGCAATAAGCTGATTGAAATTATTTCATCTGAACTGTCGTTCATTATTCTTATTTTATAATAAAAAATCTATAACACCCTTTTTAATTCTTTAATTTTGCTCTGAATTGTTTCAAGTCACAAGTTGTCACAAAATGATGCAGCAGTTTGCATTCCTAATGACTTCATTAAATACATTTTCATGCTTGTTTTGTAGATATGATTTTCCTTCAAGGGTCAGAGGTCATCTTTAAGGTAGCCCTAAGTTTGCTGGGAAGCCACAAGCCACTGATTCTACAACATGAAAGTCTGGAATCAATAGTTGACTTTATAAAGTGCACTCTGCCTAACCTTGGACTCGTGCAGATGGAAAAAACGATTAATCAGGTATTAACTTAATTACTTGGTTGATTCAAAAATGTATTGTTTTGCCCTTCGAGATTTTCTCACACTTTTGCTCAAGAGTTGGGCAGGATATAATTAAGACAAGCAGCTGTCTGCAGTTTCAGCTAACAGAGAATTTCTTCGCAGAATGACTGTGTTCTATGCTGTGCGACTTGTAAACTCTCAGGGTGTTCTCACTTAAGGTTAAAATACGGATTCCCATTAGTGTTAGCATCAGGTTGACAATGTTTCAAGATTGTTCCTGTGTCTCGAGTTCACGATCAATCTGTGGGATACCATGGTCAACAACCAAGGAGAGACGTGCATTGGGGATGTTTAAAAGAAGCAGACGCAGAAAATGCTGGAGAAATTCGGCACATTTGGTAATATTTGTGGAGAGAGTAAAGTTAACGTTTTGAGTCTGGTATGACTCCTCTTGCTGGTGATTAAATGAATGGTGATGTGTCAGTATGAGTGGCTGTTTGATGACCACATGTACTAGCCTCCTGCTGGCCCTCCAGCTTCACAAGTTGAACTGAATTGAGTTAACCTGTGCAGTCTGGCCATTAATTGGCCAGTTGAGGGAAGTTCCCAGCCAGCTTATCGTTTCCTTCATAGTATGGGCTGTTGACTCTCATTTGAACCTGATAATGGGCTCTCCAAAGCCCACTGAGAAAATCCTGCCCCCAAACCAAATGTCAGACTAGCAACTGCCAGGTTGTACAGGACATTGGTGAGGCCTATTCTGGAATACTGTGTCCAGTTCTGGTCACCCAGTTATACAAAGGATATTATCAAGCTGGAGAGGGCTCAGAAGAGATCTACCAGGATGTTGCCAGGTGTGGAAGGTTTGAGTCATAAAGAAAGGCCGGATAGCTTGGGACTTTTTTCACTGAACGTAGGAGGTCGAGAGGCAACCTGAAAGAAGTCAATAAAATATTGAGGGCTATAGATAGAGATAGTGGAGTCACCTTTTCCTAGGGTGGGGGATTTCGAGACTAGGGAGCACATTTTTAAGGTAAGAGGAGAGAGATTTTAAAAAGTCACGACAGGCAAATTTTTTACAGAGGTCGGTTCGCATGTGGAATGAACTTCCTGAGGAAGTGGTGGATGAGGGTACAATTACAACATTTAAAAGACATTAGGATAGGTACATGAATAGGAAAGGTTTAGAGGCATATGGACCAGGAGCAGGTAAGTGGAACTAGTCTAGTTTGGGATTATGTTCAGCACGGACTAGTTGGATTGGAGGTTTCCGTGCTGTACAACTCTATTGACAGCACTAATAAGGCCTCAAGAATAAATTTCCCACATAATCTTTTTTTTCTGATTGTGTCTCGTTTTTGCTGATGACAGGAATATTTGGTCTCTGCTATCTGACTGAGGAATGAAGTAGGGGAGGGGCATCTGTGGTGGAGTTAAACATCCATGTGCTACAGAGGTACATCTCTGACCCAAGGACTGTTCACATACCAGAGACAGGTTCTCAGCTTCTGCTGGAGAACCAGGCCAGACTGAAATCAGTAACCGGCTGCAGGCTGCTCTGCAATTCTTTGTTGGGGCCAAGTAGCCTTGCTTTAATATAGTGCCTTTGACCAGTGGATATCTCAAAATGCTTTACAGCTAACAAAGTGCAAACCTTTTATTGACTGGCACCAACGGGACCAGGAGTATGCCTGTTGACCAAATACTCCGGATAATCAAGAGATTTGCGTAACCACAGTGAACCCTGACTGAGGCATCAACATCCCTCAAAAAATCTTTGATTTTAGGTGGTGTTGTTGTTGTTTTGGTAATAGAAACGTAGTGCAGGAGGGTATGCATATCACTGTTCAACTTCACTTGCAGCACAAATACTTGGCATTGCAGTGGATCGTGGTATTTGAAGTGTATAACTTCTGCCAGTTTATCGAGCGTGCTGCTTGATGAGGTGCTGGTTAAAACAAAGCTTGATATAATTTTTGATATGTAATCAGTACTGTAATGTAGGAAGCACTGGAGCCAAGTTAAGCTCAGCATCCTCCCCCAGATAAAAATCTGACAAGGGAACCAGGTAATGTCTTTTTATGAAGTTGCTTGAAAGATAAATACTGGTCAGGACAGCGGGAAGAACTCCTCCACTCTTTCTCAACATAGTGACATAGGATCTTTTACGTCCATCTGAGAGGGCAGGCAGAATCTGGGTTTAAATATTTCATCTCATTTAAATATCTTTATCAGTGTAGCACTCCGTCAGTACTACCCTGGATAGTTGCCTTGATTTTTCTTGAAGCTGTACGGTCCAAACCGATGTAAACGTAATATTAGCAGGAACACGTTACAACTTAATCCACATTTATTCCATAGTGGTTTGGAAAGAATCCAAGAAAAGACTTTGGATTACAACTCACTCCTCCCTGGCTCCTGGCATATCCTGTTGAAACAGTGCAGCAAAGTCTGACGCCTTTTAATTTTTAAATCATTCTTGTTTTGTGTTAAGTGCACAAGCTTATATAGCATGCAGCAATTGACGGATCTGAACTATGTTAGTTCTGTGATGTGGCTAGTTGTTGAATTTAATCATACTGCTATGTAGAAGCAGTAAGTGGTGGCTGACTGCTTTGCCACGGGGAAGGGGAGAGAAACGCAACATGTTCTTCTGTACCTTCCAGGTTCTAATTTGAAGGCGGAGGTCAACATACAAGGAGAGGAAGAGAGATGTCAGGTTTCAGTAGAATGGGATAGAAGTTTATAATGCACACGTGTCCATGCAGAAAGGAAGAAATGAATTCAGTGAAAAACACGTCAATTACGTAGCATGTACCTAGCAGCATGTGAGCTTGCTAGTTATACTGGGGTGCGAAAAATAAATACAACAAATGTAGTTAAGAAGGAGCAGGAAAAAACATCTGAACCACAAGCAACTGATCAACAGATCAAGTACTGAATGGTCTGCTTTTGCTTTTGAACACTGAGGTGTGGCTCTCTGTGCGATGACAATGTTCACATCAGCTCTTCTACAAAAGTAAACCTGAGTGGCCACCTGATTAAAGCTGTATGTCCCTTTTTAATATTTCATATATTTCTCCTTAAATTTCAATCAAACAAAACCATAAGATATGTGTTTAGAACCTGCTATTGTAGCTATGTTCTTTCACTCATTTCCTCCCCCCCCCCCCCCGCAACTTAACCCTTCACAGTGAATTAGATTGTTATAATTTTTACAGGCTCTTTCCGATAATTGTTTGGTAACCATGTGCTCTGTCTAAGTTATAGACAGCTTACAGATAGTACAAAGTTTCACAGTTCTGTAGATTATGGTGAAGTGCATCATGGTGAGTTGCATTGTTTATTATAGAGAGCTCAGAAGTAAAGTGCAATTATTAGTTCCTCCTGTGAGGAAAATTATTCTCAGATATTGATGAATAGTTGTCCGAATAATTCATGGACCAGTCTACGAACAGCTCCCACCCTCAAATAAACTTTCCTATTTCTGTTTAATTGTGCCATGCCTTTCCCTGGAGCTTGCTGGAATTATGGGATGGAAATAACACAGCGTCTCTTGCAGGGAACAGGGAAAGCAACTCTGTACCTCTTTTACAGCTAATTTTCTCCTCATTCCTTCCTGTTTTGCTTTGTTTTGTTTTGTTTAAATGTAAGACCCTATTTTTGGATTTAACTACAGGTCCACCACTTGCAAATTTGATGCAAAATTCTCTCATTCTTCGCTAAAGGCTCTTTTACAATGAAACTATTGATTTACCCTTTCTTACTGCATAAAAAGATTTAAAGTACTAAATCTGTGGCTGGATCCTCAAAGTACTGTTCTGAAAAACTATCTTAATGCATTCAGAGAATCCATCCTTCATAGTATTTGCGCCAATTAGGTTCACCCAGTCCACATTTTGCTGTGATTATTATATTACTCTTGTTAGATGCACTTTAATTTCCTGATTTATAGAGCGCTGTTCATTACCACAGTGCTTGGTGGGCTGTAAACCACTCCTGTCAATGTTTGCTGCTGTTTGCTGTTTACTGTTTCTTAGCTCCACTTAGATGAATTTACATTTTGAATTTCTGATCCAAGATCCATTACCAAACTTGGTCAACCTATTGCCACATCTCTAATAGTAATTCAGACATTTCTGCTTGCTTCCATTTATGCTATCATTTCACCCACCTTGCTTTGAATGCCTTGTCTTCTGGACCCCTGTAAAGTTTGAACCCTTTGTCTGAGGATGTCAGTAAGAGACAATCAGCTCCTTTTAATCCAACCTTATTTTGTTTGCCTTGTTCTCTACCTCTAATTTAACAAATTTGCTTGATCCCTCACCATCACTGGTTAGTTATAAAACTCACTAGAACAGCTATCCCAGCTGAAAACCATTCCAACCTTGGCCAGACTGGTGCCAGCTGCCCAGAGCCGAAACCTATTTCTCCCAAATCAATCTTCGAACAAAACATTTAGTGTTCTAATCCTATTTACCTTCCACCAATTTGATCATAGTTCAGGTAATAATAGAGAACCTTTTGAGATTCTGCTTTTTTAATTTAACCCCTAAAAGCTTGTACAGTCTAAACAGAGCCTACTTCTTAGCCTTAGACGTATGTATGAGTTTCTATTTTTGTTTTTTCCTGTAGATGTATGTCTGTCTATCTTGAAAAAAACTGTTTCTTGTTCCTCCCACAATGAAATCTTTCCAGCTTAGAACTGCATCGCTGAAATCTGACAATGGGCAGATAAGCCAATATCCTGGGATTCTTGCTGTTGGCTATGCAGCGCAGTGTCTATTTCTTGGACTACGGTACCACCCCCCCACTCCCCACTGCTACCATATCCCAGTTAACTCCCTTCATTTGAAGGAGTTCCAGTACTTCATTGCTGTGGTCAGTTTGCCCATCCACCCTGCAGCCTCTGCTTCCGTAAATATCAGCTGCAAAATCCTCGGCATGTAGGACCTACATCCTTTTAAAAGTTCCCAGATCCAGATGCACAGATTTGCCAAAAATGAATCAGTTCTTCCTTTGACCGTGGCTTGTCAGTACACCAAATTTGACTGAAATCTGTCCCTTGGATTTTGACATATTATTTACAAATGAGGCTGATTAACAAACAAGTTTGAAAACATCCCCTGTTCTCACCTTCAGTGGCACATGTAATAAATCTGATTTAACAGTTACATCTCTCATCTTGCAAATTGACCTTTAAACATGGAATTAGGGCCTGTCATTTTGAACTTTGTTTTTTATAAATAATATAGGAAAAAGGGAAATAAGGGATGAATTTTCCAGTTAAGTTCCTGTTGCCTGCTAAACTGATTGCACAGTGATATTCAAGTTGTTGGGATATTTTTATTTATTAACATTATTAAATGGGCGGCTGCCATAAAGTTTTTCCCAGTCTGTTAAAATTGTTTACATATAAAGAATGTACTACCAGTAATTAAATCAGCTACATTTTTGAGTAAGGAAGAAGTTAAAGCTACAAAAGGAAGGAAACAGTTTACTACAAAAGCAGAAATTGCTGGAAAAGCTCAGCAGGCCTGCCAGAACACGATGAGGAAGGGTTACCAGACCCAAAACGTTAACTCTGATTTCTCTCCATAGGTACTACCAGACCTGCTGAGCTTTTTCAACAGTTTCAGTTTTTGTTTCTGATTGACAGCATCCACAGTTCTTTCGGTTTTCATGAAACAATTTACTAATCTTATAGCTCAACAAAAAAGCAATGGTAAAAGAGTTTTATTTGCTGTACTAAAAATGACCTGTGTTGATGTGTCTAGGTGTTTGAAATGGATCTTTCCAAACAGCTGCAAGCCTATGAGGTTGAATACCATGTTCTTCAGGATGAGCTAATAGATTCTTCAGCTGCCATGAGTGACAATGAACGATTAGAAAAATTGGAAAAAAACAACAACAGCTTACGCAAGCAAAACAGTGATCTACTGGAGGAACTTGAGGTTAGTCAAGTGAATTTTGAGCAAAATATTTGCAAATGTTCAGTTCTAATATCATTACTGAAGGTGGAGAATTGTTGCTGAAGTCTTGGCCAAATTTGAAACGAAAGGAGAAAAGGAGGAGGATGATTAGTTGACAAGTCTACCCAGACTGGCTGAACCATTGCCCTGGAGAAAGCAAAGGGAACTATATTTTCCACAAACTCCCAATCATCCAAAAAGGCCCAAAGCTTGAACATTCCTTTTTTTTTTTTCAGAAAGCAGATCTTTGTAAGGGAATGTATATTGCCTGTAGCAAGCATGTATGAGCCATGTTAGTAGACTGAATGGTCATCTTAAATTGGTTGGATGCCTGTGGAGTTGATCGCCAATGCCTAGGACATGCAGCATATGCACCTGGCATCACACCTACACTGAAAGTAGAAAGGCAGAGTTTCTCAGATATTTGAACAATCGGTTAAGCAAGCCATTTCATGCTTTACTATGCAATAACTATATCAGTATTTTCTATTAACAGAATACTGCAATTAGTCCAAAATGACACACTGCACATTTCACAATTGGATACTGTTGTGTATAACTTTCTTGTACAGTGTGATACCAGGTACATAGGCCCTCTATCCCAACAAATGGCTGTTTGAAGCATGGTACATGTTCCTTTGGTTGTCTGTAATAGGCAAAGTACAGACTATACTCAGGTAGCCCATGATTGCAAATCTCAAAGTAAAACCTCTGCTCTAGATATGGTTCTACAGTTGGGTAATGCTTACTGAATAATCCTGAGTGTGCTAGTTGGTGCACTTGCAACCATTTTTAAGATAATCCGTAAAGTTCATTTAACTTTATTAGAAGTGATATGCGTTCATTCATAGAGACCTGTTGTCTGCAGAGAGAATGAATACATTCAAGGATTGCATTTTATTGAGTGATTGGGAACTTATAGAGCACATAGTTCTCCATCACTTTCTCCATTGAAATACCTCAGATAATCAGAGTCAACTTAACAACTAATCAGCACCCTTTTCATCTGAAGTATAAATTATTGCAATTGTTTGAAATTTGGCACTCTTCCATTGGTCCTGATAACTGTGAGAAGCTTTTGGCAATATGTCACTTCTCAGTAGTATTCAAGTGCTGTACTATTGACCTCTAATACTATTGATAATGTGACAGTTCAGCAGTAAAATATACAAAAATCATACTCCAGGGCAACTATAGTAAGGAATTAATTTATAGCTTCATGCACGTGACAAGTCTCAAATTTTAAATGTGTAATTTGCAAGTAAGTACAGCTGGTGATGCAGTTCTATCCAAGGCAAGTTTGAGAAATTTCATTAGACTGCTTTTGTACCCTGATGACTAGCTGAAGAGTTGCTTTTAACAGAAGACCTTTTTCTTGCCTTCGCTGGGAAAACTGAATTACTCTAAGAATTAAAAGGCTGTGGATCTAGGGCCAAAAGAAGTGTTCAATAATACAATTGACAGATTATACCAAAAGAGTATTAATATTGAAGAACTTGGAGCAAAGACAGGGTATGGTAGCTGGGTTTATAATCTTGCTACCTGGACTAATATGGACCAACGACCCTGAGAAATTAGTGCAAATCCCACCACGGCAGAGAAGAACTTAAATATAGCTAAGTAAATAAATCTGGAAAAGCAATCTACTGACCACAAAACTGCTGGATTCACATGAAAGGACATCTGCTTCACTAATGACCTTTTGGGAAGCACATCTGCTGTCCCTAACCAGTCTGGCCTATATACAACTCTAAATGCACACCAATGACACTTGACACTTAACTGCCCTCAGCAGTGGCCTAGCAAGTTATTCAAATTGTACTGAGAAAAGTGAAACCCGTATCACATGAATGTTATTTTTAGTAAAACTAGAGTTCAGGAACCAACCAAGCATATTCTGATTGCATCATGTTACAAAGTTAAGAGTAATATATTTCAGTTCCTGCAGTCAAGTCCCACACGAGAAGCCTGAAAACAGGTTGATATTTTGGTGAGATTTAAACTGAGGCTTCCCTCTTCTGTGCCTGTAAAACATCTAAAACCTCATTTCAAAGAACAGCAAAGAGCTTTTCCTCGCCTGAACTGCAATAATCTGTCAGGGGACTACCTCGTCATTGTTTGTTGGATCATGTGTACAAACTGGGGGTCGCATTTCTCTTTGTTACAGGACTGCTTATCCATTGAAAAATTATTCCTTATCTGTAAGATACTTTCTTGACTGTTCAGAGATTGTGAAAGCTAGTGTATAAATATGTCTGTCTTTTCTTCATGAAAGGTTGCTCATACAAAAATTGAGAGCCTGGAAGCTACAGTAAAAGCCTTGCTATCCAATGAAGGAAGGTTGAAGCAAGTCATTTGTACTTTAGAGCTGGAAAGAGCTGCACTCTTGGCTGCAGTTGAAGAATTTCAAAAGCAGGTTCCCAGCACTGAACATGGTGACAACAGAACACAGTCTGAAGCACAAGAAAATGATTGTAAAATCTGATGCACTTTACATAAGAGAAAACAGATTGTTTTTAAAAAATGAATTAATTAAGCAAGTGGAATTTTCTGGTTCCTTCACAACAAGTACGATCCTTATTTGGGTCTATCCTAAGGCACAACAGTATCCAGCAATGTAGTGACAATATGAATCACTGGATCATCACTGTTAAAGACCCATCAACAAGAGATTCCTTTCTCCAAGAATTGTGGGAATTTATTAATACATAATGGTTGCATCCTGTTTTTTTTTATATATAGACCAAGTCTTAACCAATAGATTTGGATACAGTGTTTGAAGTGTTTGCCATAGTATCTTGTATACAGATACAGTTTAGAGTGAAATATACACTTGCAGCAAATTGCTAATGTCAAAATATTTTGACCTACAACATTACTTCCTGGATGGTCACTCCATTTCAGGTGATAGCAAACTATTCCGAACTTCTTTTGGCCATTAATTGGGCATTTTGCTTTACTTTCCATAATTCACTTTCTGTAAGCAGTGTTTTTGTTTGTAGGAAAAGCAGGATTTCATTTTTACGTTTCTTACAAAAGCATTTCTATACTTTGGTAATGTCTTCAGATTGATTCCATCTGATATAAACCATTTGGGCAAATAAAAAAACCCATTGGCCTAACGTACTGCAGCTCAGTTAATCTGGAGCAATCGCATCACTGAGCAGTGACAAAAGAAAACTGAGAAGCAAGGAGAGATCAGACTTCTCTATGGTAAATATTGCTTTGTCAAAATATTAAAAGGAAGATAGAAGAGGGAGAGATGGGGTCTTCGAATTGGTGCTAATAGGGTATTGTGTGAACTTGTTTCTGGGGCCATTAAGCATATTAGTGTATATTAATGTCCCCAACTGTTCTATTTCAGTATTATTTTTAATAAACACTGCAATTTATTGATTTTCTCTAATGCTGTGCTACCCCTGAGAGTCTGGGGTATAAATGGTCATTGGGCATCTGTGCATTGACAGTTGTAACTCCCAAGTTACAGCTGCTGACTTTACTTTAAATCTGCATCACACAGGCAAAAGTTGCACTGTGTTTTTATATTTTTTTTAAAGAATCTAGCCAAAAAGAATTGTTAGGATCACGTTGCTTTGGTTTTTCATCTCTCTCTCTCGTGTCATTCCCATATTGAAGTGGTGCAGTTGAACAGGGGGGGATAAGAAAGGAAGAATAAATTACGTGAATCATTCAAACAAAAAAAGCTGTTGGCATTAATGCTGTTCCACTATCCCTTCGAACATGTCTCCACTCAACAATTACAAGTCATTCTGGTTCTAGCTATAATAGTATTAGCAGTGAATCATTGAATCATACATCTTTTGGCTCACTAATAAAGTTGTCAGGAAGGCAGGGAATTAGGAAAAGTGAGACACCTTAAAAGTGCATTATTAGCTGATTTTTACATTTTTGGTTAAAAATAAATATTAAATTCATTTTGTGAACAATATTAATACCAGATTAAAGAATAAATTCAGAGCATTTCCAGAAAGTTACAGATGTCAATACAAATTAAAAAATATATGGACAAGTAGAAATTGCAACCAAATTAAATGGCATTTTTATAATACTTGCATAATTAGTAATATTTGATGTTACGGAAAATAGCTTCTTGTCTATCTTTTGTCAGTGCTAGTATGTTACCACCATATGAATAGAAAGTGCCCAAGAAAGGGGAAAATATTAACCATGGTTGTGTGGCAGTTATAGTTGATGACTTTCATCGTGCTGCTGACAAAACTAGCGTTAGTATTTACATCTGATGAAATTCTAGTGCCAAAAGCAAAACACCAAAGGTGACAATATTTTTTAACATGGATTTGCCATTCAATAGGCATTTCATTTAACAATGCAGTGTATAGATAAATTGATGCCATTGAATAGTGCTTGACAATTGTTTGAACTATTGAATGTGACCTTCTGACAACCAGTGAATGTGAAGAGTGTGAAAATGCTGAACGTTTGCTCAATAGACTTGGAAATCCAATTAAGCAACACTGTAACAACAAACTGATTTTTATTGAAAATCAGAATTTCAATACATTACTGTTTTTTTTTCTGTATTTTAAGCCAAATTACTTGTAATTTTGGAAACAATTAGGCAGTATTTGGTAGGGAAACTTGCTTTAGACAGAACTGGTTTCTACCAGGTTAAATGGATTGCTTGCTGTTCTCCTGTCATTCTTTTTCATCCTTCACTGAGGAACTCCAGAGTTAAAGGCTGAAAGGACATGTGACTTTTCTTTGTCTACTGATCATGTGGATACTCTCTTTGGATTACTCATAAACCAAATAGAAGAAGAATGATGTCAACATATGCCCATTAATTAGATAAATTGAACTGGTACATATCCCAGCTGCATATATTTTTCAATGAAGACTATTTTGGAGGAGATACATGACATTAGAATTGGACTGATAGCCTAAAGACAATAAAAGTTCTTGCTATCATTACCTGAAGGAACTCTTTAAAAGCAAAGGCAGTGTATGTATTGAACATCATTCCAATGTTGAGATTCCAATGTATTTGAACACCAGCATAATTAATTGTGCTTTACATGTTCATGTGCCTTCTTTGTATGATTCTGATTCCTCAGTTGTAAAATTGCATAATAGTGAGCCAAGCTATATGGCACAGGAAATGGTGTGCATTAAACGGATTGCCACAAAGCTGTGATTTTTTTTTTTTGTTGTTATCCATTCAGTGGGTTTCTTTGAATCACAACAGTTCACAGTGGGTCTCAGCCGGATTTCTTTATCATTAGCCATATGCCATAAATTAGCCAAAGACTGTCACCGTCTATTGTCTATCAGCAAATAAGTGACTAGCATTAGCGTCAGTTTTAAAATGTAACTTGGTGATACCCACTGATCTAAAAAGAAAATTAAATTTGGGTCCAATTTGTATTGATTGATAACGCTCCTGTGAAATTCAAAATGGCTGGTATATGCATCTCTCCCACTGTTGGATCTGCAGTATTGCGTTTAACTTTAGTGTAGTTCTCTGTTGAGAATAGTCCTACATTTCTACACTGTTACAGATCCAGTAAAAGAGCTTGACAAGTTTGGAATGTTTACACTGCCATCTCACTTTTTTTTTTTGTAATCTGCTATGTGGGCTCCAGTGTTTAAAAGTGGAATGTTGCTGCTGATTCTTTTTTAGTAGTAATTATAGATGTTATGTCTGTGATTCATGGCAAATGTGTCCCTGTGCCTAACTTCAGACACTCTATGGGGCATGGCAAGAGGGAAAGAGACGGATGCATCAAAGGAATTGGGCATGTGCAGAATTAGAATAAAATGCCATTCCTGTTTTTAGTTTGAATTTTTATTTAATAAACTGTTTTGAATCACTGTAATTTTTTTGATTCATTTGTACATCTTGGATCCAAACACTAATACAGTGTATAATTGCTGGGATGTATCCACTGGGATTCTCTGCTGTTAAGCCCAGGAGACTTTCTGTGGGACACGATGATGGGGTGAGTCCTTCAGTAACCAACCAATGGAAGGTGCTTATGATATTGCGGGGCATCTAAGGAAAAGCATTTACAGATCCAGTGAAGGTTGCTGGGATGGATTGGTTTTGAAACTCTCTCTCAAGGATGGGTAGAGATTGCATCCTTAAAATCCAAAGAAGGAGCCATAACATAGGGTCTCATTTGCAGCCATTCTTTCTGATTATAACATGTTTTCCCTCATTGCCAAACTGTTGGATCACTCATAATGAATCCTTGCAACTTGCTGTCATTGCGTACTCGTTCGGCCTGCCTTGAGGGAATTTAATTTCTTGCTTGTAGAAGTGAGGGTTTGGAGATTATGGGTCTACCTGCTGGGCCAACCTCTCCTGTGCTGTTCTTAATGTATTGGGTTCTTAATGGAAAGAGTGAGAATGGTCTCTGCTTATCATGAGATGCAGTCATGATAATAGGCAATATTGACAGTTGTCAATAGGCAGACTACAATGGCAAATGAAGGAAAGTATCTGAAACAAGGAATTGTATATGATGTGAGGCTTTCAGTAGGATCACTGGCAGGTAAAGTCTGAGGTTGTTGAGGCCTTGCAGTGCCTTGTGCATATTAATGTCAGATGTTTAATACTGTATATTGTGTGTAGCTAACTACTCTTACCTTTCCTGATCTGATAAGGTCATGAAAGTTATTGCAGTACTGAGTTGCTCTATCAGTGCAGTGGTTGAGGTGGCCCTTGGCTCTATCCATAGTAACCGAGAACTTAGAATTGTACAGTACAGAAGAGGCTCTTTGAACTGTCAAATCTGTACTGACCAAATAAAAAACACTCCCCTACAGTAGCTTTGGAGTATTAGAAAGTGCCAGGGGTAACTTAAAGCAATTAGGAAAGCAAAAATGGGGCATGAAAGAAACGCTGGAGGGTAAGATTAGGGAAAAACTCAAGATATGCTATAAGTATATCAAAAGGAAGAGGGTAGCCAGAGAAACAGTAGGAACCAAGGGAGCAGAGAAATCATGGGCCAAAATCAAACTGAAGTGCAATGAAAACAATGGGAACAGGACAAATAATGTTATCAAGATAAGCCTTAAGGCTTTGTGCCTAATGCACAGAGTGTTCTTAGTAGAGTGGATGAATTAATTATGCAAATAGATGAAAACAGGTACAATACATGCAGAGAATTATAGAGACAGGGTGGCGAGAGGTGGGAACTGAACGTGTAGGGGAATTCAGTATTTAGGAAGGAGAGACAAAAAGGAAAAGACAGTGTAGTTGAATTGATGATTAAAGTGGAAATTAGATTCCACATCATCAGAGCTGATATCTCTCCTATGAGTAGAGCTGAGAAACCCCAAGGGCCAAAAAAGTGTAAGTTGTGAAAAAAACCACCAAACTGTATGGTGATGTTAAGAATGGCATTAAAGAGGAAAGTGGAGATGCATGCAACAAAGGAACATCTGCAATTATAGATGACTTCAATCTGCATATAGATTGGGCAAATCAAATCAATAACAATACCGTAAAGAAGGAATTCCTGAGCAACGTTTTTGAGGAGCCAACGAGAGAACAGGCTATCGAGTATTGAGAAAGTAATAATTGACAGTCGCGTTGTACAAGGCTCCTTGGAATGAGTGATCATAACATGGTAGAATTCCACATCAACCTGGAGAGTAACATAGTTAATTCTGAGAGCATGGTCCTGAATCTAAATAGAGGAATATATGGTATGAGGCATAAGTTGACTATGACAGGTTGGGGAACATTGCTTAAAGGGATGATGGTGGAAAGGCAATGGCAAATATTCGAAGTGCCTGGGTGAACTGGAACAATTGTTCATTCCTCTCTGATGTAGAAGTAAAACAGGAAAAGTGGCCAAGCCATGACCAACAAGGGTGATTGGAGATAGTATTGGATCCAATGATCAGGCATACAAATTGGCCAGAAAAATGACAGACCTGAGGAATGGGAACAGTTTAGTACTCAGCAAAGGAGGACAAAGAGATTGATTGATTAAGAAAAGAAAAATAGCGTGCAAGTGCAAGCTTGTGGGAACATGAAGATTGATTGTAAAAGTTTTTATTAGTATGTGAAGAGAAAAAGACTGAAGACAAATGTAGGTCTTTACTGTCAGAAGCAGGAATTTATAGCTGACCAACTAAATACATACTTTGGTTCTGTGCTCACAAAGGAGAAGACAAACAAAATACCAGAAATGTTGGGGAACACAGGGTTTAGTGAGAGGATGGAACTCAAGGAAATGAGTATGAGTACAGAAATTCTGTGGGGAAATTTGGGATTGAAGGCTGATAAATCAGTTAAGATTACGTTTGCTAGAGTTTAGAACAATGAGGGATTCGTTTCATAGAAACCTATAAAATTCTAACAGGATTAGAGAGGATAGATGCAGGAAGCAGGTTCCCAAAAGAGTTGGATAGAGCACTTGGGCTAAAGAAATTAAAGGATGTGGGGAGAAAGCGGGAACAGGCTACTGAGTTGGATGATCAGAATGGCGAAGGATGCTTGAATGACCAAATGTCCTATGCTGCTCCTACTTTCTAAGTTTCTATGATTTCCATTTATCATTCACAAAAGTATTTCTCTCTGGCCCTGAAGGTGGTGCAGGTTTTTAAACCTTATTACAGCAGATGGCATTCCTACCACCCTCCTCTCAAACCCAAAACCTGGCCCAATGAACCGTACTGTCTCTGCAGAATGAGCTTCCAATCAGAGGTGATACTAGAGCAGGGAGTCCACCTTGCAAGCTAAATTAAGTTGATTGATGAAATTTCCCTGAAATTACAGTTGCATCAGATGGATTGTGAGAAGCCCTTTTCTACAATTAGCAGTTCCTTAAAGCTAAAAATCTCTATTTGATTTTTCAGTAGTTTTTTTTTATTTTGGTGAGTCCTCTTCACTGCCATTGAATAATAAAGTAAATAAAGCTCACATTGATCTCTACCAGTAACAAAGAAGTCCATCATAAATTAGGAACTATTGAGTTAGCAGCAAAGGAAATGGAGCATGGTACACAGTGCTACCAGTTTGTGTAGATGCTGGAGGGAATGAAGTTGAAGGTGTTTGGATGCCAATCAAACAGGCTGCTTTGTCGTGGGAGGCATCAACCTTCTTGAGTGATATTGGAGCTGCACTCATCCAGTCATGAGGACAATATTCCATTAAGTGTCTGACTTGTACTTTGTAGATGGTGGACAGGTGTTGGTGGGTCTTGGTTTGAGTTACACATGGCAGGATTCCTAGCCTCAAACATGCTCTTGTTGCCACAGTGTTTATATGGCTGGTTTAGTCCAGTTTCTGGTCATCAGTAATCTCCAAGATGTTAATGGTGGTGGAATTCAGTAATGGCAATGCCATTCTCGTTGGAGAAGATTTTTGCCCAATACTCACATGGTGTGAATATTACTTACCACTAGTTAGCTCAAGTCTGAATATTGTCCAGGACTAGATTCTTTTGGGGACAGGCTGTTTTAGTATCTGAGGTGTTGCAAATGGAACTTTAAATTGTCCAATCATTGGCAAACAGCCCCACTTTTTAATCTTATGATGGACGGAAGATCATTGATAAAGCAGCTGAAGTTAGGCCAGTTTGTGCCTAGGACATTTCTCCAGTGCTGTGGCTGATGTGACTGACCTCCAACTGCCATGAGCATCTTCCTATGTGTTAGGTGTGATTGCAGCCAGCTGGGAGGTTTTCCCTATCCTCATTGACTCCAGTTTTGCTCAGGATCTTCGATGCCACACTTGGTCAAATGCTGTCATCATGTCCACAGTAATCACATTCTTTTTCCCCTCAAGTTCTGCTCTTTCGTTCATGTTTGAACCCAGGCTGTAATGAGGTCAGGAGCTGAATGACCCTGGCGGAACCCAAACTGGACATCACTGAGCAGGTGCTGCTTGATAGCACTGTTGTTGACACCTTCCATCACTTTACTGATGATCAAAAGTAGACTGATAGGTGATAATTAGCCAGGTTGGATTTGTCCCTGCTTTTTGGGTACAGCACATGTGGGTAATTTTCCACATTGCTGGATGCCAGTGTTGTAAGTGTATTGGAATAACTTGGCTAGGGGCACAGCTATACTAGACCACAAACATTCAGTACTTTTGCTGAAATGTAGTTTGGAGCATCCAGTGTCTCCAACTGATTCATGAAGTCATGTGGAGTGAAACAAATTAGCCAATGCTTGGTATCTGGGATGCTGGGGACTTGAGAACAAGCTGACTTGACACTTCTGGCAGAAGATTATTATGAATGCTTTAAGCTTTATCTTTTGCACTGATGTGCTGGGTTCTCCCATTATTGAGGATGGGGATATTTATGGAGCCTCCTCTTCCAGTGAGTTGTTACAACTGGATGTGGTAGCACTGCAAAACTTAGATCTGATCCATTAGTTGTGTGCTGTTACATCTGTCTATCATTTGCTGCCTATGCTGTTTGGCACACAAATAGTCCTGCTTTGTAACTTCAATAGGTAAACACATCATTTATAGGTGTGCTTGGTGCTCCTCCTGGCATGCCCTCTTGCACTCTCTATTAAACCAGGCTTGACCTCCTGGCTTGATGGTAAGGTGAAGGATACATGTTGTGGTTTAGTACTGATTAAATTTTGCAACTGATTTTACCGATTTTTAAAAATGATAGTAGTGAACTTTTAAGAACTTCTCCAAAAATGGGGGATTTCCTCTGTAATTTTTCAAAGTTTATTTTAACTGTATTGTACTAGTTTAAATAATTAAGAACGAATCTAATGGCTCCATCGGGGGAGTTCCCTTGAAATAACGAATGGTAACATTTAAAGTGATCCCACAGATGTGTAAACTGTAAGTCTGACCAGTCATCAGTTACTTGGTTAAAATGCCATTTCTCCTGAAAATGGATCCCTCGGTGTCTGATGCAATTTACATGTGAGAAAACCTTTCAGTGTTCCCTTTTTATTGTATCAAAATCCCCTGGGATCCATCCAATTATTGCATACAGTTTTCCCCACTCCTCCAATTAATAAACTGCTTTGTGGGTCAAAGTTGGCATAATGTTCAGACAAGTAACATCACATTACATGTCTGTAGTGGAATGTTTTGCGGTTCTGCACAGCTGTTTTTCTTGAGAAGGGGGATAGTTGAATTTGAACCAAAATAACCCTGTTCTTAAGTTAAGTCTGCTCGCACTCTTCATCGACAGTCAATGCTTTTAATTTTTAATGTTGACTCAAACCTAGTTCTAAATGTGAGAATCCACAAGTTTACTATTTAGCGCAACAGCAACACATGCAAGACAAAGCCAGCCTGTTTTTTGTTAAAGCAGTGAGCTGTTGGGAATGCGAGTAGGGTGATGAGTGAATCAGTGAGGGGTAATCCTTTGTTTGGGCAAACAGGGCCTTTCTTGCCAAGGAAAAAGACGTCTGTATGGTTCCACAGTTGCTTTCTCCAGGGGTTCGTTCCAAGCATGCGGTGTCTGCCTAGGGTGGGGAGGAGGTGGATGCGAGAGGGGTAGGGGTGAGAACAGTGCTGAGGGGAGACAGAGTGAATGTCGCTGGAGGTTCCAAGGTGGGTGGGTTTTAGCCAAAGGCAGCTTCCAGGGGGAGTGGAGGGTGGGGGGGAGAATGACAGTGATCGACTGGGTGTGCAGCAGCCTTTTTGAGGTGACACGGGCACCAGCATTGCTGGTTTTTGGGCAGGTACCCGCTGAGTGGTGAGTTATTCTGGGAACAGCACGGTGTAAAGTGGGCCTAGAATTGGACATGAGGGATGCCATGGAGAGCAGTAGGTAGTTAATGATGTGAGTTTGGTAAGATATGGTGAAAAATCTCTCAGTCTCACCGGAAAAGTCATGGGAAAAAAAAACCTGGTGCACTTGGCCAAAGAAAATAAGATTCAATCCTTTTCTAACAATTTAATGTTGGTCACATTTTCTGTGGTTGAGGAGAACCAGTGATAGCAGTTTTGCTGTCCATTATATACTCAGCATTGTTTCCCTTCCATTATTGTTTTCACAATTTACTCAACTGTCAAAATTTGCTTAGCTGCTGTTATGTTAACCTTCAACTCAGAAAGTAATGTCTTGGAATCAAACTATAATAACAAAACACAATTGAGCAAGCTTTGCTTCTGAGTCAGTTGATTGTTTGGAAATAAAGATTATTGTATGAAAAACTTATTACCCAGTCCTCTCAGCCTGTGGAAGTAATAGCTTTGTTTCCACAGCAGGCATTAGTCAGCGCAGTGAGGATTGGTTTCTGTAGAAGCAGAAAGCTGTCAGCATTTAAGTGGCTGTTGCAAGGGTCTTACAGCTGGAACAGTGCAGGTAGGAGGTTTAACTTGAGGTCTTTGAGGCATAGACTTCCAGTTGGGTCCTGAAGCCTGACAGGAAATATTTAGAGTTTCTTGCAGGTTTCCTATCAGCTTTACCATTGCGGGCAGCTTTGTCAGTTGCCTCTGGTTAGAATGTCATTGGAGTTCCATGTCCATTAACAATATTGACATTCGCTGATGTTCAGGACTCCTTTCAGCATCTGCCTGGACCCTCATCCACTGTCCTCAAACAACAGCAATGAAATTGCAAATCAACAGCAACGGAGCATTATATGAAACTTGTCCATTTTAAATTTTCCTTCAATACTTTCCTCTTTCAAGGAGCACTAACTGAAGTAACCCTTATTAATTTCAGTGGAGCATAAAATTGAGCAGGTAAGCATTGTCTTATACCTCTGACATCGAAAGTTTAAACCAATGATGTGCGAGGGATATTTGAGCCCCGCAACTTCCTCTAGCCCAAGTCAACCCTCTTGGATTCAATTCCCTGAGGTCAGGACTGTGATGTGATAGCTGACCAGAAAAGCTTTAATCTTTATCTGGTGCTCTTATAACTAATCTTCCATTACATAGTTCTCATACTGCTGGGAAATTTTCAAAAAACCCTTAGTTGTGTACTCTCCCATGAATCTTCAGTTCATGGACACCAAAAATGTTTGTCTGAGTTGGGGCTTACCATGATTGACAAAAATTATTCACCTTCCCTGACTTCCAAGTACTGCTATCTGGATAACTCATTTGAATGAATTTTCCTACCTGTTCCTACCAAGACATATCTTGTGGCATCTTCATCTGCTTAAGGATTGTGTGGAATTCTATGTACTACACTTCAGAATGGAGCAGTCTGGAGACAGTGTGAAGAAGACTTTGTTGGAGTTGTAACAAGGCCAAGGGGAATTAATAGAGATTTAATAGAGGCATACAAATTATGGAGCATTTTGCTGGTAAATTGGGAGATACTGTTTCCAAACAGGAGGTTGGGTAACTAGAGAGCGCTGATTTAAGATGGGTGGCAAAGAAAACAGAGAAGATGAGGGTACATTTTTTAATGTAACAAGTGCTTATGATCTGCAATACACTGTCTGCAAGGATGGTAGAAGTGGATTTGAAAAAATCTTTAAAAAGGGAATTAAATTTCTCCCATGCAAAGGAAATAATTAGTGGACCATGGAGAAAGAGCAGAGAGGTGAGACTAATGGACAGCTGTTTCAAACAGACAAAATAGACATGATGGAAAAAATTGGCTTCCTTCCATGCTGTGCGATTCTAGAGCTAGAAATTGTCTCAGATATTCAATGAGTCTTAGTGTTGCCATATTCAGGTAGATCAACTTTAGGTGTGAAGAATTTTAATTTTATGATCTTACATGATTTTCTACTTTTGTCTAGTTGACATTATCTCAATGAAGGAAAACCAATGTCAGTTCTTCCATACAGCGAAATACTGCAAACACTGTGTTCTATGTGATACACCGGCATAACAAGAGGAGTTAAATGAGAGTCTATGTGAGAGCAATAGGAGGTGGTGAAATTTCCTTCTTCCTTTCAGTTTCACATAAAACTCATTAAAGTTAATGTTATTGCTTGTAAAGTATTTACAGTATAACCATTGAACAAAC
The DNA here is from genome assembly GCA_024137785.1 of Ginglymostoma cirratum. Taxonomy (NCBI): domain Eukaryota; kingdom Metazoa; phylum Chordata; class Chondrichthyes; order Orectolobiformes; family Ginglymostomatidae; genus Ginglymostoma; species Ginglymostoma cirratum. The sequence continues at coordinate 20,458,235 of JAHRHZ010000049.1, forward strand.
TAACCTATACCACAGAAAATATCGAGGATGTAAACTGATAGACTACATTATTCATAGCTTATACATGCAACCTGAAGTCCTAATCAGATGATTGTTTTATGCCACAACATCCTTAAGTGTGTATCTTAGGCAACTAGCAGCAAACCCATTCAAATTTACCAAATTTATTACAGTGTCTGTCTAAAGGTTGTAATCTCCATGACTGCAGTGCAAGTCCCTTATAAAATTTTGGCGTAATGCCAGCCTTATTTTCCTGGCTCACCCATTGCTCTACATGTGCAGTTATCATGAACCCATAGTTTATATTTGAGCAATGGTCGAACAGGAATTGGTTTGTCTGCACATACCCCCAACACCAGGATCATGTCGGTCGTCAAACAGAATTCCATTTGCTCACCTCACCTTGCTTTAATAGGTTTCTTCCTCAAACATTTATCAAGTTCTAACTGAGATTGACTCAATGCATCCTTTACGCTGCATGTCTGCACTGCTGCTCCAAGGGGCTGTGCATGGCAATCAGAGTGCTAACACTGTTCACAGCTTTGGCTCCCAGTTGTGGAAGTCACTGCTGCTCACAAACCTCAGAGGTCTGTGCAGAAGAAAAATACATTAGCAGGAACGCTGCTTAAGATAATTGCCCCATAACCTTAAAACAGCACAAAACATTTTTTGACCTCTCCCTTCATCTGGTGCAAGCAATAAATCAAACTTTATGCGATTGTTAATGATTCTGTAAAACACATAAATGATCTTGTACTATTTACTCTTTCTAACCCTCACAAAATTTTGAGCACTTTATTAGGTGCCTAAAGGAATTGCTCAAAAGCTGTCAGATTTGCACAGTTTTCAATCTGCTTTATTTCAAGGGAGAGCAATTGGTCAGTTATGATCATTTTATTTCACTACGACCAAACATGAGCTGGACGTGCAGTGAATAGCTGCATATAAACTAAAACATTCATCTGTAAGTGTTTTTGGTTTCTTTCAATTAGGCGAGAGAAATTGTGACGCATCTCTTACTTTTTTTAATGTCCAAAACTGGTGCCAAAATGCTATAATCAGTGAAGCGAGCATCTGCATTCATGGTATCCGTCTATGTCCCAATGGGCATCGCTAATTTTGACTTTAGTTAAATATGATAAGGGTGTGTGTTCAGGAGATTTTCACCCAATTGCATTGGCTTCAGTTTTGCTAGGACTCCTTGATGCAACGCTTGGTAAATTGCCTTGACTTTCATCTGACCTCTTAAATTCAGCTCATTTGTCTATGTTTGAGCCAAGGCTGTAATTGAATGAGGAGCTAAATGGTTAGGCAAACTACCAATAAACAGGGAGGGGAGTAAGTGTAGCTAGTTTATCTTATTTAATTTTATGGGGGGCATAATGGTGATGAATTTGGAATCTTTCGTGTAGCCTCATGTTCAGATTTACAATCTCAGGATGTTAACCATTCTGCTTGTGAAGGAATGCCAAAACCAAATTCCACCCCAATATTTTGTATCAATGTATGTAGAAACTACAGGATACACTGTAATTTGAAACAACTTTGCCTTGTTTTAAATTGTGCTTACTATCTTCCTTAACTATGTAAGTATTCCAATATCACACCCAGGTCCAGACAGTTTATTGATTGCATCTCCCGCAAAGGATGAAATCGAATATGCTGAAGCCAGTGGAACAAATGAGTCTCTCATAAAACATGGTGTGGAATTTATCTCCTGCTTTGCACAGCCAGGAAATGCCTTCAAATGCTGAACATTACAAAAAAATTCTCAATATTTCTGAAGAAAGGTCCTGACCCAAAACATCAGTTTTCCTGCTCCTCTGATGCTGCCTGGCCTGTTGTGTTCCTCCAGCTCCACACTGTGTTGTCTCAATAATGTGAAAATGTCAATGCCAATTTGAGACAGAGAATTGCATTAAGTAGCAGTTGATACTTACAGTAGCATTTCTGTCCTCACTTATTGAGGACACTTCCATGCTTATTATACAGCCCACTTGATTTCCATCCACCAACTCACATTAATGGGGATATGAGTAAGGCTATATGTTCTAATATGTGTCTAGATTGAAAATGGGACAAGTTTCCCATGTGACGCTTCTAACCTAACATCCCACTATACCTTATGGGAAAGTAGAAATCTGATTCTGCAACATGTAGTCAATTGAAAAGTTAGAGGACAGGTTAAAGGTGAGGTCAAAGCAAATGGATTGCGAGAAGATTTCTGAACGCGGAGAATAAAGGGAGGGTGGGGACAAAATGCTTTAAAAGTCTAAAAGGGTTATATTGATCAAATGTTCTGTGTCTAATTTTCCATCATTAAATAAGATTGTACATTCAAAAGCTGCATTTACAGTATGCTATTTATTTTAATAAAAATACTATGTCTTCTAACATTCATCAACAGTTTCTTGTTTTGTAGTATATTATTGCAAAAAAGTTGCTCTGCCAACAAAGTGTGTTTGGTGTTAGGATTTGTATTTGCACTTCAGCTAAATCATATAAATTAAATTCTTCACGAGGTAGATGCCTGCACAATTCTACATTTGCCAAGAATCCATTCCAAGGAGGTTGTCGTATCTTCTTACGAAAGGCAACTTATAGATTCTGAGGGGAGGGAACAGTTCTACCATGCCAATAATCATCTAGTTAGCAGAAGCTGAAAAATAATGTTATTGTTAGGATCTGAAGCTGTTGCACAAAAATGGACATTGTCATTTCCGGGTTTCCATTCTTGCTGGCACAGAATGACACACTTATCTGAATAAATAAGTGTAAATTAACAACATCTTGTATTTATAGAGTACCTTTAATATAGTAAAATGTTCTAATGTCCTTTGAAGGAGCATTATCAAACAACATCAGCTACATTGAAAAATAATAGGATGGACGACCAAATCTTTCATTTCAAGGAACTTATATGTGAGGGAGAGATACTTATGGAGGGAACACCAATGCTTGGGGCCTGAAAAGGTAAAGGCATGGCCAGCAAAAGAGAAACAGCTAGCAAAGGCAAAGCAATTAAAAGTGGAATGGCACAAGGGACTAGAATTGGAGGAAGGCAGAGATCTCAGAGGGTTGAAAGGCTGGAGTTCATGAAAGTCTCACCTTTTTTTACAAGCGTTAACACTTTTATTATATTTTTTCGTGTGATTCCATATATTGAGTTTAAAATTAAATCTGGATGATGAGTTTTGCTTTATTGAGGAGTGGAGTGAGATAGATATTCACATCATCCTATAAATAGTTGTTAGTTTCAAAGCAACTTGACCTATTTGTAATTTAGAAGTTGAATCTAATCAGATCTTATTTGTTTGGTCAGTGCTTCAATTTATTGAAGCCATTCAATACTATTTTACACTGGTCACACATCAGTTATCGTGTGAAAGTAGTGTTATCAGTGATTTGAATGGTATTAAAGAAGGCTGGGGTGTATATTTTATTTCCTAATTACCCTTTTCACAAATGTTATTACACACTAGTAGATACAGCTCTAGTGTGGTGGTAGTGTCACTACCTCTGGGCTGGTAGGCCTGAGTTCAGGTCGCACCTACTCCATATATGTGTTATAACATCTCTGAAGAAGTTGGTTAAAATATCTATAAACATGCTGTGGGATAAAGTTGAACCTGGTTTTCCTGGTCTAGATGTAGGAACACTGCCGCTGTACCACAGGAGCTCATGAAGTTATTTTCATCAGTTTTGTTCAAGGATTGTTTGATTAGCTTTACAAGTTTAATTTGAAGATGAGGAGTACCTATTAATATTGATATTTTCAAATCAACATATTCAAAGATGTGATACTCTCAACTAGATCAGTTGGGACTTAAACCTGGGTCTCCAGGGTCAGAGGTAGGGACACTGCCACTGCATCTCAAGAACCTGCCCCCCCACAGTTAGGGTGTCAAATAAACTGTCAATTCGTAACATCTGTTTATCTCTATAATTTGTTTATCACTGCCACCGGAGACCAATTTTACCAGCACTGTCTACAATGGCCAAAGGTGTGAAGGAGAAGTCATGCCGGAGAGAAAAAAAAATCACTTTTTTTTGAGGTTTACTTGCTAAATAACTCGCCAGATTTTCAGAAGTGGGGATGTTCGCCAATGATTGCACAATGTTCAGGAGCATTCATGTCTCCTCAGACACTGCACCAGTCCATGTCCAAATTACAACGAGACCTGGACAATAACCAGGGTTAATGAAGGTTTTATGATTCAACGGAAATTTAACTGGAACAGTCATATAAATACAAGAGACTAGGTATTCTGAAGCACTGACTCACTTCCTAAGAGACACAAGTCAGGAGTGTGATGGAATATTCTCCAGGACTGTACCAGATAAGGCATCCAAATAAAAACCAAAAGAACTACAGATGCTGTAAATCAAACAAAAATGGAAGTCATAGTCATAGAATCTCTACAATGTGGAAACAGGCCATTCAGCCCAACAAGTCCACACTGCCCCTCATAAGGGCATCCCACCCAGACCCATTCCCCTACCCCTGCATTTCCCATATTTAACACACTTAACTTATACATCCCTGGACATATGGGCAATTTAGCACGGCCAATCCGCCTAACCTGCACATCTTTGGACTGTGGGAGGAAACCGGAGCACCTGGAGGAAACACACACAGACACAGGGAGAATGTGCAAACTCCACACAGAAAGTCACCCGAGGATAGAATCAAACCTAGGGTCCCTGGCGCTGTGAGGCAGCAGTGCTAACCACTGAGCCACATTGCCAGAAAAGCTCAGTAGATCTGGCAGTATCTGTGAAGAGAAATCAGAGTTAACATTTCGGGTCTGGTGACCCTTCCTCAGAAGGAAAGATGTTGTGAAACTTGAAAAGGTTCAGAAAAGTTCTACAAGGATGTTGCCAGGGTTGGAGCGTTGAGCTATAGAGAAAGGCTGGATAGGCTGGGGCTATTCTTCCTACAGAGTCAGAGGCTGAGGAGTTTATAAAATCATGAGGAGCATGGATAGGGTGAAAATTCAAAGTCATTTCTCCAGGGCAGGGGAGTCCAAAACTAGAGGGCATAGGTTTAAGGTGAGAAGGGAAAGGTTTAAAAGGGACCTAAGGTGCAACTTTTTCATGCAGAGGGTGGCACGTGTATGGAATGAGCTACCAGAGGAGGTGATGGAGGCTGGTACAATTGCAACATTGAAATGTCATCTAGATGGGTACATGAATAGGAAGGGTATAGAGGGATATGGGCTAAATGCTGGCAAATGGGACTAGATCAATTTAGGATATCTGGTTGGCATGGGCAAGTTGGAACAAAGGGTCTGTTTCCAAGCTGTGGATCTCTATGACTCTATGAGAGAACTCCTTCACAATTCTCTACACGTAAAAGACTGTAGCATTATTGTCAGGAATGTTTTCTTATGAGAGAAGTATTATGATAGGTAGAGAGGCACAAGTAATGGCATTGTATCTCATAACCATCTGTTTATAAGTTGAGTTGTAAGGATAAATTTTACAAATCTGTATTTCCAGTTTGCAAAGTTTCTCCCAGCAATATCCCTTCAATAAGAATGGCTGTATGGAAAATTATTTGTTTCAAATTATGGAAATTGTTTTGAAACATACAAAAATGGAACGTTTTGTGCCAGGCAAGAAATTATGAATAATGACTGATTGATGTATGTCAACTCTTGATCAGTTAACTCATCAATAGTCATTCAGACTGTTTGCAGTATCATATCCCAAAACCAAAAGGAATTGCAATTAAAGAATAATTTCAACAGAGTTAACTTTTCAATAAATCTAGGATTATGCAGGCACTTATTTTCCTGCATCACTTTATGCAATGCAAGCAGGGGTGGCCATATTTGTTTTCTTTATTCATTCATGGAATATGGCATTGCTGAGTAGGCAGACAACTGCTGCATGGTCATCACTAGACTCTTAATTCCAGATTTTTTTTTAAATGTGAATTTAAACTCCACCATCTGCCATGGCAGGATTTGAACCCAGATCCCCAGAACATTATCTAGGTCTGTAGATTAACAGTCCAGTGATAGTTGCACAAGGCTATTGCCAATGGCTGGTATGATGGTGCCAACCACTCAAATTGACATACATTCAAGGATCGGAATAATCAGGTCATTCTAATTGACAGATAATTATAATATTACATTAAGATAAACACTGCCGCTGTTTATAAGTTGATTGGTGCTATGAATGCCTAAAGCAATGACTAACATTTAGTTGCCAAGGTTTCAACATGTAGGATATAATTGCGTAATTTGCAAACTGCTTCTGTCAAAACTGACCTTGCCCTTTCTACCTACACATAACAATAGTTACATTGAATTTAATGACGAAGTAGTTGTCCTGAAGTGTACTCATCTATGGCACCAACACCAGTTAAATGTAATATCAACACTGAAAGAGAAGGGGACAGATTGAAGCTTTGGCAGCTGATGAGCAATTAGACTCATTGTGTATATTTAGCACTTGCAATTTTTGTTTTTAATTATCTATTTCTTCAATTCCCTGCCAATATAAGGGTCTTAACTAATTAATAATGATAATTTTCCAGGGATGTTCAGGCTAGCTGGATTAACTATGGTAATTGCAGGTTATAGGGATAGGGTAGGGGTAGTAGGTCTGGGCGGGATGAACTTCGGAGGGTCAGTGTAGAATCGACGGGCTGAATGTCCTCTATTGCATTGTGGGGTTTCTATGATTCTATGATAACTCCATTGGCAAATTCATTTGCTTGAAAGTATTAACATTGAAAACCAAATAAACTTGAAATCAATATAATTAGTTGTTGCCAGTTTGCAAATATTCTCATCAGGATCGTCCATTCAAGAATGGCTCAATGGTGCGTTACTTGGCTTTCAAATTGTGGCAGTGATTGTGTTGGTTTTGAAACATAAAAACATAGAAAATTTTCTGTCAGGCAAGAAAATATAAATAATGGGAGATAACAAGGTGTGGGGCTGGATGAACACAGCAGGCCAAGCAGCATCATAGGAGCAGGAAAGCTTGACATTTCGGGCCTAGACCCTTCATCAGAAAATATAAATAATGACTGATTTATGTCAACCCTTGATCAGTTAACTAATCATTAATCTTCCTGTCCATTTTAAGTATTGTATGTGTGGTTGATCTTTATAAATTTTTATGCAGAATATTTTGTTGATATAACTAAATATTTTATGTTGTTATATTCAATCTAATGGCTGTTCACACTGACAGTTTAAACTTGAATGCACCTCTTTGAACAATGAGGGTAGAAGCTTGGATTATCTCAGAAAAATCTACACATTTATCCTGTAACATTACGATTTTGTGGTTTGAGTTAGTCACATATTTATCATATTTTAAGTTCACCACCAGGAAACTATCCCCCAGGTAAGATGCCTTCCACCAGTTGTTGGCAGCTTGGGTCCTGTAGTCTATATTACCTCAAAAAATGTTTCTGGACAGGTAAAGATACCTAGGGTGCAGGTTCATAATTCCTTGTAAGTGGAGTCGCAGGTAGACAGGGTGGTCAGGAGGCATTTGGCCCATTTGCTTTCATTGGTCATAACATTGATTACAGGAGTTGGGCTGTCTTGTTGCAGCTGTACAGGACATTGGTGAGACCGCTTTTAGAATATTGCATTCAATTCTGGTCTTCTTTCAATAGGAAGAATGTTGTTAAACTTGAGAGGGTGCAGAAATGAATTACAAGGACGTCCTTTATTCATTTTTTATTCATTCACGGGATGAGGGTGTCACTGGCTGGGCAGCATTTATTGCCCATCCCTAATTGCCCAGAGAGCAGTTAAGAGTCAGCCACATTCCTGTGGGTCTGGGAGTCATATGTAGACCAGACCAGGTAAGGATGGCAGTTTCCTTCCCTAAAGGACATTAGTGAACTAGATGGGTTTTTCCAACAATCGACAAAGGATTCACTGTCATCATTAGACTCTTAACTCCAGATATTTTATTGAATTCAAATTCTACCGTCTGCCATGGCAGGATTCAAACCTGGGTCCCTAGAACGTTATCTGGGTCTCTGGATTAACAGTCCAGCGATAATACCACTAGGCCATCGTTGCTGGGACTGGAGGATTTGTCTTATAGGGAGAAGCTGAATAAGCTGGGGCTTTCTCCCCTGGAGTGTCGGAGGCTGAGGGGTGACCTTATAGAGATTTGTAAAATCTTGAGGGGAATGGATAGGATGAATAGTCCAAGTTTTTTCTTCCCAGGGTGGGGGAGTCCAAAACTAGAGGATTTAAGGTGAGAGGGGAAAGACTTAAACAGGACCTGAAGGCTAACTGTTTCATGCAGAGGGTGGTGCACGTATGGAACATGTTACCAGAGGAAGTGGTGGAGGCTGGTACAATTGCAATATTTAAAAGGCATCTGGATGTGTACACGAATAAGAAGGGTCAGAGAGATATGGGCCAAATGCTAGTGAATGGGACTAGGTCAGATTGGGATGTTTGGTCAGCTTGGATGAGTTGGACTGAAGTGTTTACTTCCGTGCTATATAGGTCTATGACTTTTATGACTCTATGAACGATTGCGGATTCCAGCAGTAACACTGACAATGCCACTGGTAAAGACACAATGGGCCAAATCGCCCCTTTCTGCACTGTAACACTTCTGTGATTCTGTGAAAGCTACTTATAACGTATGGAAGGTGAGTGCCCCAGAAAGAGTTTGAAAAGCTAACTATCAGTGGCCCCACTGCTGGAGGAATTCCTGTGGGAATTAAAGAGCTGAGGACGACTGGTGAACGTGGTGCGAAACAGCATTAGTTAATCTGGGTGTCTATCAGAAGTGAAAACTGGCCTCATGATTTGCTGTGCGCGGTCATACAGTCAGCATACGAATGGAGAAATGAATAGAGTTAGCAATAGTGGGGGTTACACAGAAAGTAACAGAGCAATGGTGACTCAGTAGCAATTGAACAGAATATACAGCAGACTCCAAATACATACCAGACTTTTGCCTGTGCTATTTAATCATAGGTACAGGAGTATAGCACAGAGAGAAATTCAGCAGCCTATGAAACATTCATACATCAACTACTTGGATCAGATTTCTATTCTGATACTATTGCAAGCTACAAAAAAGAGAGCAATGACTTTCTTGACAGATGTAAGCCGAAGATCATTGGAGTTTGAAATACTTTTAGTTACAATTTCATACTGCCTTAAACTGGTGCATAGCTTTGGAAAATCAGGCAATTTGGGTCAGCCTACATAAATATTTATAGCTGGGGAAAATCAAACTAATTTGTGACCTATATGTTAAGTAAAGCAGTCTCTATTAAGTAAAGGTCCAATAGTGCTTACCCACTTGGCACACTTGCCATTGGGGTCTCCAATTCCAACTCTTGCTTCTGATTCATTCATAAAGCATTGTCAGGACTGTTGGGAAATAGTTCTCTTAAAAATAAATTGTTGACTCCACAAACTCATGGAACAATCTGCACAGGCATAAGTGTCTTAAAATGATTTTCATTACAGAACAGAGCAATTCTCATGAGAGAAAATTTAGATGGATTGATGATCAACAGATTCCCATCTGCATTATTTTATTGTAGAGTTCTTGTGGTTCTATTTTTTCAAAAATTATTACATATGCCCTGAAATTCCTGGATTGAGAGAGGATGTAAATTGGTAGATATGCCTTTGAAGGGTCTGGGCTTTTGAAAATGTAGACTAGGTACCTGCTCAAGAAAGACTAACCATTCTAGTAGTAGTTCCATTCAGTAATTAGAACATCATCTGTGTCGTATTTAACGATTTCTATCTTCTCATCAGCCCTTGAAGCTGTGTGCCACTGTATAATAATTATAGATTGCCAAGATCTGTTCAGCAAGGTGGAAGTATTTCATCAAACACTGCTCGACTGTGATCATTTGTGACGCTTTGTCATATCTTAAGAATTATGCCCGGTTCTGAAGGAGCAAAAAGTTGTTTTTGTTGCAAATGATAGTGCAAAGTGAAACATTTCTTAGTCACCGAGATTAGTTGGATGGATAACAGAGCAGCTTCCTAACTAACTAGTCCATAACAAACAATCCCCCTACTAGCAGATAGCAATTAAGTCCTCATGTGAACTTGGGCTTCTCAGAGGAGAATTCCATCTCGTCTTGTCCCTTTGTCAAGTGAGATTGTTGAGGATGAAGCAAGCAGTTGTGATGTGAAACTCTCTGCGTGGGATGAAGTGCATTACACCACTTGATAAGTCCATGCATCACACATCTATACTTCAGAGGAAAGTCAACAACTCTTGAGTCTAAAATTCTCCAATAACAGATGTTGTTGTAAATGTGGTTGCCTGTATAACAGTGCTAACCACAAACTTGCACTTGTTACAGGTGCAGCATGGCTTACTGCACAAACAACTATATGTCAGAACCCATCAGAAATGGCCTGGGAAAATGGCACTGCCAGAAAACAACCCTTCTTGGGCTATAGCTTTTTGCCACCCTTCCTGTTGTGCAACAATGATATCCAGCCAATTATGCAGGAAATGTCCAGTATTCGTGTTGGTTGGCTAGCACTAATGAGACCACCTACAGATTACATTCACCTCCTTTCAATTTCTTACTGCATACCTGAGACGTGGAAATCTAGTGAAAAGGTTTTTTGGCTCCTTGCAAGCGAGCTCATTGGAATGTGATTACTTAAGTCTTTGATGGACTGGCAATGTAACATTTGAAGACTGCTGAAACTGTTTACCCATATACCTCCCTCATCACCGACCATATTTAAGAACCTACCTAACTTAAGTGATGTGACTGCCTCCTAGTTGAGGATGTTTTTTTATTTGTTTGTAGATGTTGGCATCACTGGCGAGGCCAGCATTAGCCCTTTATTTAGAATGAAGTCAACTTGTCAATCAAGTTGCATTGGCCTTTCACACCTTATGTCTTATTGATGGGGCAGAGCGGCAGTAGATAAGGAAAGACAAGGAAGCAAATCCTGTATTCCACATCCCATGACCTCATGAGACAACCTGCCCTATGTGTCCGAAGATGAGGTCAGTCACAAGAAGTCCCAGGCCAATTGCTCATGACCCTGATTAGATGTCACCATCAAATCAAGGGACTGCCGATCATGCTGAGGGGCAATGCGCAGCAGGGTATGTATGTGGTTTTCAGGTCCCGGAGGAGGGGATATTGTGAATTTCTAAAAGAAAATGGGGTGGCACAGTGACTCAGTGGTTAGCACTGCTGCCTCCCTGTGCCAGGGACCTGAGTTTGATGCCACCCTCAGGCAACAATCTGTGTGGAGTTTGCACTTTTTCTGATGTCTGTGTGGGTTTCCTCTGGGTGCTCTGGTTTCCTCCCACGGTCAAAAGATGTGCAGGCTAGGTGGATTGGCCATGCTTGAACTGCTCACAGTGTCTGGGCATGTGAAGGCTGTGTTGATTAGCCATGGGAAATGCAGGGTTACAGGGACAGGGTAGGGAACAGGTTGGTTTGGATGGGATGCCCTTTGGAAGGTTGGTGCAGACTCAATGGGCTGAGTGGCCTGCTTCCAAATTGTAGGGATTGGATAATTCTACTGCCCAGCTGTTACTACAAGAAGGAGGTGGTGATATACTTTCTTGGCCAGCTGCAGTTCTTGGAGTTCATACACATTATTGTTAGAGAGGGATTGCCAGAATTTTGATACAGCAATGATATTTATTTGGCTAATCCAGTTAATTTTGTGGTCAACAGTGAACCTAGGGATGATGATAGTTGGAGGTGGGGGGGAGTTTGATAATGATAATGCTGTTGAATTGCAAGGGGAAGTGGTTTCTGTCTTCTTGAGTTAGTCATTCTCTGGCATTTGTGTGAGAGAAATTCTACTTGTTAGTAATCATGCCAGCATACAAGATGCATGAGAGTATGGACTGCATCATCATCTGGAGAGTTACAAACCATACTGAATGTTTTTCAATCATCAGCAAACATTTAACTTCTGACCTTATGATGGCTGATTGTTAAAACTGTTGAAGAAAGATGGCTCTAAGGAAGATCTGCAGTAATAGCCTGGGTTTAGAGGGTTGGCTTCCAACAACCAGAAAAATCTGAAATGAAAACCAAAAATGCTGGAAATTCTCAGCATCTCAGGTGACATCTGAGGGGTGAGAAGCAGATTTTTTTTTGAAACAAAAGCAAAAATTGCCTGAAATCTTGCAGAATCTGTGGGAAGAAAGCCCAGTTAATGATTTGAGCCCAGTGATCTTCACCAATACTCCAACTGCAGCCATTGCTATGAATGTGGTTGCATGTAAAACACTGCTCACCACAAACTTCCACTTTTCTAGGTGCAGTACACTTACTGCGCTGCCAACTATATTTAATCTTGTTTTCTCTAGGACCAGACAGCACAATCCCCAAATAAGTGACCTTACACTTAAGACAGAGATGAGGAGGAATGCAAAAGAAAAATCATGCAGCATGTCTCAATGACTACCACCCAGTGACTCTGACCTCCATAATTATGAAGTGCTTTGAGAGGTTAGTCATTGTTCACATCAATTCCAGCCACCCAACCTGCCTCGATACTTTTCACCTACCAGTGCAACAGGTTCCCAACAATGCCATTTCCCTGGCTTTACAGTCATCCCTGGAATATCTGGATAACAAGAATGCCCACAGCATGGTCCGACCTACTGACTACAATTCTGCCTTCCACACCATAGTTCCAAACAAACTCATCTCCAAACTCTGAGAAATGGTCTTATCTCCCCCTTCTGTAACTGGATCCTTGACTTCCTGACCCATAGGCCACAATCGATAAGAATAGGCAACAATACTTCCTCCACGATAATCTTCAACACCAGTGTCCTGAAAGGCTGAGTACTTAGCCCCTTACTACACTCCTTATGCTCTCACAAATGTGTGGCCAAATTCCGCCCCAAATCCATTTACAAATTTGTTGATGACATTGCTGTTGTAGATTGGATCTCAAACAATGACAAGACAGAGCACAGGAAAGTGATTGAGTGCATAGTACAAAGATAACAGTCTCTCCATCACTGTCAGCAAAATGAAGGAGCTGGTCATTGACTTCAGGAAGCGGAGTGGGGGACATTACCCTGTCTGCATCAGTGGTGCTGAGGTGGAGATGATGGAGAGCATCAAGTTCCATGAGTGATGATCATCAACAACCTGTCCTTGTCGACCCAGGTCAACATGATGGTCATGAAAACACAAGGCTTTTACTTCCTCAGGAGGGCTATTACCAATTTTTATAGATGTACCTTAGAAAGTGCATCAAAGCTTGGTATGGCAACTGCTCTTCCCAAGACCACAAGAAACTGCAGAGAGTTATGAACAAAACCCAGTCCATCATGCAAACCAGCCTTCTATCCAATGACTCCATGTGTACTTCCCACAGCCTTGGGAAAGCAACCAACATAATCAAAGACCCCTCCCACCCCTGTTATGCTCTCTTCCACCCTCTTCCATTGGGTAGAACATATGAAAGTTTGAATACACGTATGAACAGATTCAAGAACAGCTTCTTCCCCATTGTCATCAAACTTTTGAATGGACCCCTCAACTGTTAATCCTATCAATCTTCCTCTGCACCTTCTCTGTGGCTTTAAGACTGTCTTTATAACACATTTCTGAAGAAGGGTCCCGACCTGAAATGTCAACTTTCCTGCTCCTCTGATGCTGCCTGGCCTGCTGTGTTCCTCCAGCTCCACATTGTGTTATCTCTGACTCCAGCATCTGCGGTTCCTACTATCTCTGAGTGAGTTATAACCCCACTGCGAAGCCTCTTCCAGGGATGCTCACCTTGAAGAAGTTATCGTCCTCCCTCCAGAAAGACTTCGGTGCAACCCTCTGGTAATCCCTTCAGCCCTCAAACTCTTCGACCACATACTCAAGCAAACCCAGTACTACAGCCACATCTCCTTTCTCAGCACCTGCCTGCGGAACCAGATCATCCCCAACGGACTCCAAACTACATTCAGGCCATCCCAGTTTGGCCCTAATCATGACAACCTCTACCTGCACGATATCAAGATCCTCCAAAAATGATTTTCTCTATGGATCCTAAAGTACATACTCTCAGCAATGTGCTGGCATCCTCTGGCACTACAAAGAACCTTACCCGAGATCAGAACCAGCCTCTCCCAGACCTGCAAAGGACCTCTTCTGTTTTCCATTCTTTGCAGTATCCACAATTTCTGAAGAAAGGTCCCGACCTGAAACATCAACTTTCTTGCTCCTCTGTTGCTGTCTGGCTTGCTGTGTTCCTCCAGCTCCACACTTTGTTAACACTGTCATCTACACTCTGTTCTACCCTGATGCACTCTACAGTACAAATTGCCTGTAGAGCACGCAAAACAACTCTTTTCACTGTATCTCAACACATGCGACAATAAATCAAGTAATCAATTGAATTTCTTCTTTCAGAGGGTGGTGAATTTATGGAATTCTTTACCTCAGAGGGCTGAGACAGTGGGTCATTAAATACATTCAAAGCTGAAATAAAGAACAAAGAACAGTACAGCAAGGGAACAGGGCCTATGGCCCACCAAGACTGCACCAATGGTGCCTGTATGGCCTGTATTTTCCTGGATTATCCCTGTTGCCCTTCTTAAACAAAGGAACGCTATTGCCAATACTCCAGTCTTCTTGGACCTCTCCTGTATTTAAAGGAAATGCAAAGTACAGTGGCTCAGTGGTTAGCAGTGCTGCTTCGCAGCGCCAGGTACCTGGGTTTCGTTCCAGCCTTGGGTGACTGTCGGTATGGAGGTTGCACATTCTCCCTGTGTCTGTATGGGTTTCCTCTGGGTGTTCCAGTTTTCTCTAACAGTCCAAAGATGTGCGGGTTTGGTAGATTGGCCATGCTAAATTGTCCTGTAGTATCCGGGGGTTTTTGGGTTAGACATGGGAAATGCAGATGTAGGGGAATGGGCCTGGGTGGGATGCTCTTTGGAAGGGCTGTGTAGACTTTTTGGGCTGAAAGGCCTGTTTCCACACCATAGGGATTCAATGATTTCATACAATACTCCAACAATTTCCCAAACTGCCTCCCTCAGCATTCTGGTGAGCATCCACACGTCCTGTCTGCATTAATGCTTTTCAAAACATCTAACAGCTCCTCCTTTTTTATATCAACGTGCCCTAGAATATCAACATACCCCACCCGAGACCCATCACCCACCATGTCCTTCCCTTTTGTGAATACCGATGCAAAGTATTCATTAATGACCTCATCCATTTCCTCTGACTCCATGCATAAATCCCTTTCATTGTCTATGAGTAGATTTACCCTTTTCCTAGCTATCCTCTTGCTCCTAATATATATGAGCTCCTAAGCTCTTCCTGTGCAGTTACAGCACTGGCATCTATCCAAAAGTGTGGAAAGTTGCCCACACATGTCCTGTCCATAAGCAGGAAATGTCCATCCCGGACAATTACTGTTCTATCAGCCTACTCTTGATCATCAGGAAAGTGATGGAAGGTGTCATCAACAGTGCCGTCGAGCAGCACCTGCTCAGCAATAACCTTCAAGCTGACGCCCAGCTGAGGTTCTGCCAGGGCCACTCAGCTCCTGAACTTATTACAGCCTTCGTTCAAACATGGACAAAACAGCTGAATTCCAGAGGTGATGTGAGAGAGACAACCCTTGACATCATTTGACAGAGTGTGGCATCAAACAGCCCTAGCAAAACTGGAATCAATGGGTATCAGGGACAAACTCTCTGCTGGTTAGAGTCATACCAGGCACATAGAGAGATGGTCGTGGTTGTTGCAGGTCAATCATCTCAGCTCCAGGACATCTTTACAAGAGTTCCTCAGGGCAATGTCTAGGCTCAATCATCTTCAGCTGCTCCATCAATGATTTTCCTTCCATCATAAGGTCAGAAGTGGGTATGTTCGCTAATTTTGCAATGTTCATCACCATTCACAACTCCTCAGATACTGAAACAGTAATGTTCAAATGCAACAATGTTTGGACAACACCCAGGCTTGGGCTGAGAAGTGGTGAGTAACAGTTACACCACACAAATGCCAGGCTATGACCATCATCAATGAGAGATGATCTAACAATTGGTCCTCAGTGTTACCATCACTGAATCCCCACTGTCAACATCCTTAGGGTTACTATTGACCAGAAACTCAACTGGAATCACCACATAAACACAGTGGCTATAAGAACAAGTCAGAAGCTAGGAATACTGCAGCAAGTAGCTCACCTCCTGACACTCCAAAGCCTATCCGTCATCTACAAGTCACAAGTCAAGAATGTAATGGAATACTCCCCACTAGCCTGGGTGGATGCAGCTCCGACAGCACTCAAAAGACTGATACCATCCAGGGCAACACAGCCCATTCAATTGTCACCACACCCACAAGCATCCATTCCCTCCACCACCGACGCTCAGTAGCAGCAGTGTGGACTATCTACGACATGCGCTGCAGAAATTCACCAAAGATCCTCAAACACACTTTCAAAACTATGGTTACTTTCATCGAGAAGGACAAGGGCAACTGATACATGAGAACACCACCACCTGCAAGTTCCCCTCCAAGTCACTCACCATATAGACTTAAAATATATCACCGCTGTTGCTGGGTCAAAATCTGGAGCTCCCTCCCTAGTGGCATTGTATGTCAACCCACTGTAGGTGGACTGCCTCTCTGAACCAAGTCTCTGTTATTGCTACAATATTATAATTATATGTATTAGTTCAAGCTTTAAGTTCATTTGCCTTACATGTCATACACTTCGTGTTAAAACAAATACACCTCAGATTTTTAATTAGTGTGAGAATCAATGGTTATGGGAAAAGGCAGGAAAGGGAAGTTGATGGTTATCAGATTAGCCATTATCTCATTGCATGGCAGAGCAGACTCAATGGGCTGAATGGTCTCCTTCTCTCTTTCATTTTATGATCTTACAGAAGTTTAGCGCTGCATTACAGGAAGAAAACATTTGCAGGATGGCCCATAACACCTTACAGCTCAATGACTACTTCAAGTACAGTCACTTGTTTATTAGAATTGAAATAAATAATTGGATAATTTTGGATAATAAATCAATACTTTCTCAAGGTGAACTGCTTCAGAACAGTGTTGCCTATAATAAGTGTTGCAAGCTAGAACTATAAGATTCAATTTTAGGCTTTCAGATTTTCATCTACTGATGTTTCAGTTTTGATAGATTGTGTACGATGACTAACGCAGTGTTTTATTCTGAGATTCAAGATTTATTCCAGCAGTAAATTTATCTCTTCACCATCTTAATCCCTTTATGCAAATTGTTCCCAGGAACAATTGTGTTTTTTTTGCCATAAATCGAGTCATAAGAATGGCTGTTATTCATGATCAGAATTACACATCAGCAAAAATTTGTTTATCTGCTTATCTTTCAACTAACCATGTTGATCCAAGGAGTACACAATGTGCTGCCGATGAACTTTAAAGCCCTTTATCAGTTTGAAAAATTTGTACAGAATACCTGAGCCAAATGTTCACATGTTGACTTTTCCAGCTTATGTAATACAAAGGGATGTCTTGTTCTTTGTCATTATGCCCAATTGAGTTCACTGGATGCAAAATGTGGACACACTTTCTTTTCACCAACAATAACATTGCTCTGTAGTAGATGATTAGAAGGTTGAGACATGAAGTAAGCAGGGTGAGAAATAGCCTTATGTAGGCACACAAGATTTGTAAAGTTCCCAGGTTTCCTGTGAGTTTGTGCAGTATTCTACCGGAATAAGACGCAGGTAGGTGCACCCCCTGCATTTTTTGGAAAACTCAGTTCTCGCACTATCCTGATATCACATCACATGACACAAGGGTCTCAGGTTTTAGCAACTACAGTCCAGGCAGAGTCTATGTAATCTACTCAACCAGAAGCATGAAGTCATTAGGAGTATTGCTGCTGTAGCATTGTTTAATGGGCAAGTGACGCTGATTGTAGCTAATTTATGAATGTGGGACTCTGGAGTGCTTTTGGAGGTTCTCTTGGAAGTTCTTGAATTTGCTGCCCTACAAAGGGACAGCAGGAAAAGGGGACCTTTGCACACACAAGTGATGCAGCCCCTGGTCTGCAGCATGATAAGTATACAGGACAGAAATTGAGAAGAGGATAAACACTGAGCCATCCCCTGTGTCAAGCTGGACCCAGACTTTTCATTGTCCTTGAGGCCAGACAAATTTCAGAGTGCATAACCATCAGCACTCTCCTGCGTATATTCCAGTTACTTCTTCATCTGAGTCCTCTGTAACAGGATTAATTTGAAACCTTGGCCTCTAGTGAACTAATATGTGAACCATCTTTTATTTATTGGGCAGCTGCAGGCCACCTATGCCTGAATAACTCACCATGTGGTGATCCCAGATCTGTATTAGCTCTAACATGCCAGGGCCAGAGCTCATGGCTCTGAGAGTTACATCAGATACTGGGGCCTTTTCATCAATGCTGGGCTACTGCTGTCTCTTCTCTTTCTGTACACTGTGGGTGGACAGGCAGAAACTCTGAACTGCAATTCAGTAGGGGAGGTTAATGTGGAGGACTAGGCGATATTGAAAGCAAAAGGTTCATGGTCATTTACTCATCATGTTAGCGGGCAAGTTGAGGTGGAGCTGAGAGTCGAGAAGGCAGACAATGCAGGAAGAAACTTCTCCTCCTCAGTGTTGCTGGATGCTTCTCCTGCTGGTTCTGCTGTGTTCCTTTCTATACCACGTTGCATGCCACCTTTGCCTGTATGAGCAATGTCACTGGATGTGTAATGCTGCAATTGGTTGAATAGTTGTGTGGTGCAGTGAAAGATGGGTGTATAAAGTAACAGTTCTGAGAAAGTTAATATTGGAGATGAATGAAGCTCCATGAATCTAATGACATTACAAAGTGGAAAGGGAGCTGTTTAGCATGAAGCCCCGATGGAGACAGATGTGTCATCTCTGGTTGTTGATAATATTTGTAATAATATCTAATGAGGTAATGTAACCTGTACCTGTTGTTATCATGTAATAAATTATCTCTTGTTAAGAGAAGTGCCTCTTCTCTTTAAGATTCCAGAATGGTTTATTCTTTATCACTGCTTATTAGATAGGCCTTTAGACACACCATAACAAGGAAGAGAGAGGAGGGCTCTTATGGTGTAGTGGTGGTGTCTGTTTTTGCTATTGATATGCATTACACCACATTTTCCACATTATACTTCATCTGCTATACATTTGTCCACTCAACTTATCTATATCACACTAAAACATCTCAGAGAAAACAGAGTTAAGGCTTTGTGAACTGAGTCCACCTCTTAGCAGCAGAATAATATAAATTAGATTAAGATCACTCCCAGGTCAAGTAGACAAACATCTCACAACATTACACACATCATTGTATTTACAATTGGATGTCATAATGGTGAATCATATCTATTTTATAATGTAGGTTCAGATATACTTAAATCTGAAGTTATCCGTGTAATTTGCTCTCATTGTATATTTTGATACATTCACAATAAGATTACAGCTGCAGATATTTACCCTCTCACTATTATTGAAAAACGTTGGAAGTTAAAGCCATGTTTTCGCTTTGGTTGTTTTTGTTTCCATTTTATTCTGAGTGATAGTGTCTTAGGGTGGCACTGTGCTACAGTGCTGCCTCACAGTGGCAGGGATCCGGGTTCAATTCCACCCCTAGGTGACTGTCTGTGTGGAGTTAACACATTCTCCCTGTGTCTGCATGGGTTTCCTCCCACAGTCCCAAGATGTACAGTTTAAGTGGATTGGTTGCGATAAATTGTGCATAATACCCAGGGATGCGCATGCTGTGTGGTTTAACCATGGTAAATGCAGGGCCGCAGGCCTGAGTGGGATGCTTTTTGGATGAACAGAGTGGACTCAATGGGCTGAATGGCCTGTTTCCACACTGTAGGGATTCTATGATGCTTGAGTGCAGTATAATTATTTTTGAAATTTGGTTAGTCAATGGCAATCACGGTTTGCTTCCTCTTATTCTGATTTGTTATTGAGGGACTCATGACCCTGATGGAGGATGGGGTGTTTACTAGGTTTCATATTCAGGCTGTAGTGACTGCTCTTCAACTCCGTATGGGTTTTTGCTGCTCTCATGGGCCTCTGCCCCTCTGACTTAGGCTGATATGCAGGTCACCAGCCAAAACGAATATTTGAATTTGGGAGATGACAGATGAAATAGATATCATTGTGTTTTCAGCTTGCCTGCCATGTCTGAGCTAGTCATAAAACAAAAAATCCTTTTAAAACAAGAATCCAAATTTGCTGATCAGCTGTGAGACTCAACAAATTTCTTTAAGTTGTTCCTTAGAACCTATTGGTTTGACTATCTAATCAATTATCTCCTTATGTGGTTCAGTGACAAGTTTTGTTCAATATGAGTTCTGTGACACACTTAGGGATGTGTAATACCTTTGAAGGTCCTTTGTAAATATTGTTGCGACTTGTGAAAATTAACTATCATTACTTAACTTTCATCATTTGACTTTAATACCTGAGATATTCATGAACTAAAACAATTTTAATAAGAACATTACTGCTCTACAATGGCTGATGAGATCACACAAGTTGAGGCAACTCACATGAAATAGACAAAACTAGCTGCTTCCAAGTGATCGTTTTGATCAAGAGGCACTGAAACTTATGGAGACATTGTGAAATTTCCATCTCTTGTTTAGACCACAGGATATGCAACATTGGATAAAGAGAAAAAGGGATCCTTGTGGCAGATACCAAGGTCTCATAATAGTAGAAACCCTAGATGAATACAAAATGTGCAAGGGCAAGTTAAGAAGGAATGTAGGAGAGCAAAAGGGGGGGCATGAAAGAATAATGACAAGAAAATTCCTAAGTTATTTTACAAATACATTAAGGGTAAAAGGATAACTAATAGAAGAATTGACCCATTATGGTCCACAGTGTAATTTCCGTGTGGAGTAGGAGGATGTAGGTAGAGTTCTAACTGAATACCTTTGTCGGTGGTCACCAGTGAGAGGGATGATGTGGATACAGAAATCAGGGAGAAAAACTGCTTTATACTTAAAGGAATTAGTATAGGGAAGAGGTTCAGAGTCATCTGGCAGACTTAAAAGTAGATACATTTCTAAAACTCGATAAATGAATCCCAGGCTGTTGAGTGAGGCAAGGCTGGCAATAATTTTCAATATCTCCCTGGCAGGATAGGTGCCAGTGGACTGCAGGACAACCAATGGGGTACTGTTAATCAAGAAGGGATAAACCAGTCTAACCTCAGTGGAGGGGCAACAATTGGAAGCAGTTCTGAGGGATAGGATTAATCTACACTTGGACAGGCAGAGATTAATGAAGATCAGCCAGCATGGTTGTGTTAAGAGGAGGTCGTGTTTAACCAAATTGATTGAATTTTTTGAAGAGGTAATAAGATATGTAGATTAGGGCAATACATTTGACATAATCTACTTGGACTTCAGTAAGGATTTTGATAAGGTCCCACATGGGATGGAGAAGGTGAGAGTTCATGGAGTACAAGGAAATTTGTCTAATTGGATCCAGAATTGGCTGATTGGCAGGAAGCAGAGGGTAATGGTTGAGGTGTGTTTTTGTGACTGGAAGTGTCTAGTGGAGTTCTGCAGGGATCAGTGCTGGAGCCCTTGCTGT
Source organism: Ginglymostoma cirratum (assembly GCA_024137785.1). Classification (NCBI taxonomy): domain Eukaryota; kingdom Metazoa; phylum Chordata; class Chondrichthyes; order Orectolobiformes; family Ginglymostomatidae; genus Ginglymostoma; species Ginglymostoma cirratum. The sequence continues at coordinate 20,479,839 of JAHRHZ010000049.1, forward strand.
TTGTGATATATATAAATGATTTAAAAGTGAATGTAGGAGGGGTCATCAGTGAATTCACAGATGATACAAAAATTAGTAGGGCGGTAAATAACAAGGAGGATAGCCTTAGATTACAGAAGAATGTAGACAAACTGGTCAGATGGGCTGATCATTGGCAAATGGAATTCAATCTGGATAAGTATGAGGTGATTCCATTGGGCAGGACAAACAAAACAAGGACATATGTGATGAACAGTAGGACCCTGGGAAGCACTGAGGGTGAGAGGGACCTTGGTATGCTTGTCCACCTTAAGATAGCAGGACAGATAGATAAAGTGATTAAGAAGGCATAAGTATAAATGCTTTTATAAGCTGAGGCATAGAGTTTAGGAGCAAGGAGTTTATGCTAGAACTGTATAAAATGTTTTTGAGGCCTCAGCTGGAGTATTGCATGCAGTTTTGGAATCCACTTTACAGGAGAGATGAGGTTGCACCAGAGAGGGCGCACAGAAGATTTACCAGAGGTTTTAGTTATGAACAGAGATTGGATAGACTGGGGTCATTAGCTACCATTTCTGCCACCTCCAGCGAGATGTCACCACCAGACTCATATTCCCCTGCCCTCTTTTGTCAGCCTTCCGCAGGTACTGTTCCCTCCAGGACCTAGTCCACCTCTCCTTCACTCCCAGCACACGCCCACACAGCCCCATGGCACCTTCCTCTGCAACCACAGAAGATGTAACACGTGTCCGTTTACCTCCTCCTTCCTCAGTATCCAAGGGCCCAAACATACCTTCCAGGTGAAGCTGTGCTTTACCTACACTTCTCACAATCTAGTCTACTGCGTTCACTGCTAACAATTTGGTCTCCCCTACACTGGGGAAACAAAGCGTAAGTAGATGACTGCTTCACAGAACACCCACGTTCTGCCTGCAGAAAGAACCCTGAGCTTCCAGTTGCCTGCCACTTCAACACACCACTGTATTCTCTGGCCAACATCTCTGTCTCAGGCTTGCTGCAGTTCTCCACTGAAGTTCAGCACAACCTGAAAGATCAGCACTTCATTTTCCACTTGGGAACTCTGTAGCCGTCTGGACTGAACATTGAGTTCAGCAACGTTAGAGCTTGGCCTGGGTATCACACAGTCTGCTCTTGTACACAATCTATTGTGAGCCATTAACAGTCCCCATTAATAGCTATTCACTTTCCTAGCCCGATCATTATCCATTCCTTTGTCTGTCCAACTATTCTTCTCTCTCTTTGCGCTCTATCTCCACCTATATTAACTCCTGAACTCCTTCCGCCACCCTGTCTTCTGCATAAAAACCAACAGCACCTCATATTCAGCTTGGGAACCCTGCAGCCCAATGGTATCAATGTTGACTTCACAAGCTTCAAAATCTCCCCTCCCCCAACCGCATCCCAAAACCAGCCCAGCTTGTCCCCACCTCCCTAACCTGTCCTTCCTCCCACCTCAAGCCCCACCCCCATCTCCTACCTACTAGCCTCATCCCGCCCCCTTGACCAGTCCCTCCTCCCTGGACTGACCTATCCCCTCCCTAACTCCCCACCTACACTCACCTTTACTGGCTCCACCCCTGCCTCTTTGACCTGTCTGTCTCCTCTTCACCTATCTTCTCCTTTATCCATCTTCTATCCGCCTCCCCCTCTCTCCCTATTTATTTCAGAAACCCCTTCTCCTCCCCCATTTCTGAAGAAGGGTCCAGATCCAAAACGTCAGCTTTCCTGCTCCTCTGATGCTGCTTGGCCTGTTGTGTTCTTCCAGCTCTACACCTTGTTATCTCAGATTCTCCAGCGTCGGCAGTTCCTACTATCTCTGAAACAGCTCCACTCAACTGAGCTTCCCCAAAAGACAGTCCCTCCGTACCCAGTAGCAGCCTAGTGAACTTTCTCTGGACTGCCTCCTTTGTATACCTTTCCTTAGATAGAGGGCCCAAAACTGTTCACAGTAGTTGAGCTGTGGTCTAACTAGAGCCTTGTATAGTTCCAGCAAAATCTTCCTATGTTCCCTATACTCCATTCCCTTTGAAATCCATTTGCCCAGCAATCAATTTGCCTTTCCTATTACCAGCTGAACTTGGATGCCAGCTTCTTGTTATTCATAGACAAGGACTCACAAATATCTCTGTTCTGTAGATTTATGCAGTCTTTATTTATTTAAATGACATTCAGTTGTTCTACTCTTACTGCCAAAGTGTATAACCTCACATTTTCCCATGGTATATTCCATCTGTCATTTCTCCTTTGCCCATTCACAACCTGTCTTCATCCTTCTGGAGATTGTTTGTATCATCACCACCACTTGCCTTCTGATCTACTTTTGTGTCATCCACAAACTTGGCCATAGTACATTCATTTTCCTCATCCAAGTCACTGTTGTTGACAACTTATTTGAGAATCAATTTAACAGCAATGCTTATCTTTCACTTGTTCCTGGCAACATATTAATAGGTTCCTTGTAGAAAATAGACAAGATTATAGACGGAGAAACAAAAACAGAAAATGCTGGAAAAGCTCAACAGATCTGGCAACATCTGAACGTGGTGATTAGAATTAATTTTTCAGCTCCAGTGACTCTTCTTCAGAAGATTATAGAAGGTGCTGTTACGCAAATATTGACATGACTGTGGAATACTGACAAAATATGAATTATTAGTATGGAAACATGACTTTATGCCAAAAGGTTATAAAGCTTGCAGATGTGGGAATTTGTTCTTATTTCAATTAACAGTGCACTAGTCTTAAAAACAAATACGGTTCATTCAATTATGCAATATTTCCAGCTGTTAATCCTTTATTATCACTAAATTTATGGCTTTTTTAACACACACAAGAATTTGACTGGTATATTTTATTAAAGAAGGAATACAAACCTTAGATATTGTTTAAATTTGATTTTTTTTTATACAGGCTTAGCAAAATCATTTAATATGAGTTAACAGCAGCAATAAACCAACGCCAATTATGAAATCTAGGCTTACAAATCCTCAAAAACAATTTGGCAAGAATTACAAAATCTTTGCTGACATTTGTACATTTAAGAACATCAATTTTCTCAAAATTGAAAGAACAGCAAAACAAGAGTGCTTTGAACAAATGTTGCACCCTGGTTGAAAAAAGAGTAGGAATTCACTCAGCAACTACACACTCATCAGTTTAATTTCAACAAAGGCAAGTTTCTAGAAGAACAATTTAGAACAAAAGTAATAATCACTTGGATAAAAGCAAACGTATTAAGGAAAAACAACTCAGATCAGTTATGGTCAAATCATGTTCATCAACCTTGCAGAAGCTTTTTGAAGACCTAACAGAGATAGTGTAAAGTTGAAGAAGGATCCAGACCCGAAACATCAGCTTTCCTGCTCCTCTGATGCTGCTTGGCCTGCTGTGTTCATCCAGCTCTACATCTTGTTATCTATGTGAAGTTGATGTTGTGTATGTGGGCTACCAAAAGGCAGTTGTTAGAGTCCCCTTGTGAGCTAATATATAGTTCATAGAATCCAATGGATTGTAGCTACGTGGAAATGAAATTGGCCGAGTGATAGGAAACAGAGAGTAATGATTTGTCAGAGATAAAAGGTACTGCAGATGCTGGAGAATCCGAGATAACAAGGTGTGGGGCTGGATGAACACAGCAGGCCAAGCAGCATCATAGGAGCAGGAAAGCTTGACGTTTCGGGCCTAGACCCTTCATCGGAAATGGGGGAGGGGAAGAGGGTTCTGAAATAAATAGGGAGAGAAGGGGAGGCGGATAGAAGATGGATAGAAGAGAGGATAGGTGGAGAGGAGGCAGACAAGTCGAAGAGGCGGGGATGGAGCCAGTAAAGGTGAGTGTAGGTGGGGGGGTTGGGAGGAGATAGGTCAGTCCAGGGAGGACGGACAGGTCAAGGGGGCGGGATGAGGTTAGTAGATAGGAGATGGGGGTGGGGCTTGAGGTGGGAGGAGGGGATAGGTGAGAGGAAGGACAGGTTAGGGAGGCGGAGATGATTTGTCGATGTTTTTCACATTGGAGGAATGTGTGTAATGGAGTTCTCTAGGGGTGATGTTGGGAGCCTTGCTGTTTCTGATATTTATTAACAACCAAGACCTTAGTGTACAGGGCACAATTTACAAACTTGTGGATGACACATCACTTGAAATCATAGTGACATTTGTGGGGGATAGTGTGGAACTTCAAAAGGACATAGAGAAGTTGTTGGAATGGACAGACAAGTGGCAAATCCAGTTCAATACAGGAAAGAGTAAAGCAATATACTTTTGGAGAAATATGATTTAAAGAAAAAGAGTGCAATACTAGAAGGATGAAGAAGCACAGTGAGCTAGGTGTACATGTATAGAAATCATTGAAGTTGGCAGGACAGATTGAAATGTAGTTAATAAAGCATACAGTATGCCAGGCATTATTAATAGGGGCAGAGAATATAAGTGTAAGGAGGTAATGTTAAATCTGTATGAAACGTTTGTTCAGCCTCAACTGGAACATTGTTTTCAGTTCTGGATGCTGCAAATTAGGAGTGTAGAAAAGATTCATAAGTATTTGTCTAGGGATAATGGACTTCAGTTATGAAGGAAGATTAGAGAATTTCGGATTGTATATAATGAAAGGTTATTCCCATTGGTGGAGGGATTGAAAACAAGAGAACACAAACATAAGGTAATTGTCAAAAACGAAGCAATGGCATCTTGAGGAAAACCTTTTCCATGCAACGAGTGGTTAGGACCTGGGACGCACCATGCGAGAATGGGGTAGAGACAGGATAAACACAGGATTTTGAAGGGAGTTGGATTGTTATCTGAAGAGGAATAATGCTCAAGGTTAAGGTGAGAATTAAATCAAGGGATTAGTACTGAGGGAATTACTCATTCAGAGAGCTGGTACAGACATGGCAGGCCAAATGGCCTCCTTCTGTCCTGTAACATTTCCATGATTCTATGAACAATTTTAAATATTGGAAGTAACTTCATTTAGGATGATCATTGAACAATATCTGAAGCAATTTGTTCTCCTCGATGGATGAAACAAAAATAGCCCTCTTTTAATGCTGAGTGGGTGGAGTGAGGTGTAGTGGGCAGAATGGGCAGAAATGGAAGAAAAAGCAGCCTGACCTCCTCACACTCCACCCCCCTCCCAAAATAAACCTCCTCCATACCTTCCCCAAAGTTGGAGGAGAAGTCAGCTTAGCATGGGGTCACTGCGAGCTGAGCTGGCTGAGGGTGGTTTGTTGTCCATTGTGTTGGGAGGGCTCCAGCAGGTGGGGATATTGGGCCATGTCAAATCTGGTCATAGGGAGTCACATCCGGGGTGGTGAGGGGTTTTCGGGTTGGATGGTCGGATTGAGTCCAACAGCAGGGTACAAGGGTTATGGTGGGGGGATGGCAGCTCAGATCAAATAGGGGGAAGGGGATTTGGATCCCAGAGTGTTTCAGGTTAGGGCCTGGGGGATGTAGGTGGTCTGGGTTAGGTCTAGTTAGGTGCGCCTAAGTCACATATGGGATCAATTGAATAATTGGGAGTTAGGACTGTATTCTACATATTCTAAACACGTATTCCAACTCAGGATATGTATTTAATATTATAACTTTTCCTGAGTAACTATTTGATTTAATTTCATTGAAACCCTTCAAAGTCTTCAATTTATATGGAGACTTTTGGAGGTTTCCAGGTTTAGAGGAATTGCCCATTGGAAAATTCAATTTTCTGGGCGATTCTTTTGGAGTGCAGTACAATGTGGATTTCCCAGGATTCTCGTTTGCAGCTCCTATTTACACTGGAATAAAAAATGTCGGGTCATATAAGATCTGAATGACTATCCTCTGTATTGAATACACTGGCTCAGGACAGTCTATTGTTGTCACACTGTACTTGCAGAGCCGCTAGCTTTACTTGAATGACTGAACAATTGCCAGAACAATACATTGTTGCAACAAGACAGTAGCTTATTCTTCACAGGCCTTGTTAGCATTGTGAATACCAATCCTGTTTTTACTTATTAATCTTCATTACATGCTGTCAGTCAAAAAGAGTAAAAAATTGACAGTCCAGTATATCATTGAAACTAGTTGGCTCCTGTGGCAAATGTGTCATTGCAAAAATACTATGAATCATACCACTGATTTGGCTCCACAAAATAAGTAATTTGCTTCATTTTATCACCTCAGTTGTGGAAAACCGAATACAGGACATTTCAGACATGATGATAAGATGCCGTGGTTTGTTCAGAATTTTATCTTTAGAATTATCATTTTAATTTCTGATGTACCATCTGCTGTAACAGTTGTAAACTATTTGATTCCTGTTTATATATTATATAAAATTAACAAATGAAGAAATGACAATTGAATATAATCTAGTTGCAAATCCTTTAATACTTCAAGTCTCTAGAAATGAGTCACTTAACATATACACTCCACTTCATTTATCACAATATTAAGAGCATGATATTTTCATAGGAAGGGGCTAAAACAGAATTTATAAACAATGAATCACTGCCCTGTATTGTGGAATCCTGCTGCCATTTGAAGGGTAACAAAGGAGAATTATAATGTACCAAGAGCATTGAGTATTTTGTGAATACTAAATTGGAAAATGCTGGAAGCACAAGTCGGGCCAGTTTGCGAGTCTGAACACTCAGGTCGGTCAGACTTTGATTTTTATTGCTTGCTGCATCCACCTTTCTCTTTGCATTGCACCTGGCCATAGGTTTAAGCATAGAGATGAATATGGACATCTCTGCACAGTAAATGAATGAGCGTATTATTAATATATTCACGCACCCTGCATTTAATTTTATTGGCTCGTTTTTTCTAATGTTGCTTCAGCAACATGAAATCCAAATCAGTTTGTGTTCTTAAATTACATCAATTTAAGAAACCAGTTTAGTTCAGGTAAAATACTTCACCTCCAAATGTATATGATGCAGCATTCTCCTTTTTGTATTTTTCAGGGACACTGTCCTTGTTTTCTGTCATTTTTGTTTTCTCTAAGAAGTGTAAGAAGTACAAATTCCATCCAGTTCATTTTATACCTTTCTGATAGCTATGTCATAAAATGGGCAGCCTAATCATGGCAATCAATGGCAATTAATTAGTCTACAAGTAACCCAGTCCTGAGGGAAGGAAATGCTCAGAGGTGGAAGTCTTTGTGAACCATAAGTTTAAAGTAAGCTGTACCTTTGAAACATAAGTATCATGTGATAAATTGCTTATATACCATCTTAAATCTTACTTTACAAAAAAAAATTGCCTCACCTCGATTGATGACATCAAGCCTCTATGTTCCACAGGCAACCTGACCCCCAGGTTTGCTACTCACCCTCTGAAATAATAGGAGTGATTTTAACTTCACTCAATATCAGGAAACTGGCAAACCGAGTGAAATATTTTACGCTGGTCCTAATTTTACTGTCCATTGAAATCAATGAGGAGTACATTGGGTGACGTGTAAAGACAGCATTGTACCTGATCCTGTGTGTTTTCTGCCCAGAACTTTAGGTAACTTATACCCAAAGTGCTTCCACTGGTTAGGTTTAATTTTCAAGCTGGAAAGGATGAGAGGTGATCGCATTAAAACATACAAGATTCTGTTGGGACTTCTCAGGGTAGAGTTTGAGAGGTTATTTCTGCTGGCAGGGGAACCTGGGGACATTCTCAAGCTAAAAGGTGGATCATTTAGGATGACGATGAGGCGAAATTTCTTCACTCCAAGTATAGTAACTCTAGGATATTCTGCACCAGTGAGCTATACACATTGTATTGATCACTTTATTTAAGGCTGGACAACCAGAATTTTGGCCTATCAAGGAATACGGGCAATAGGTTGGAAAACAGATTTGAAGCCCCAAATCTCACTCGGTCATATTGAATCATAATATCACAGAGGTTTTAAGTGCAGTAAGAGGCCACTCAGCCCATTGAGACAATAATGGCTCTCCAAATGACCATCATGACTTAGGGCCTCGCTCCTTCCCTTTATATCAAGGGGAAGAGGATAATCAGGGAAAGAGTAGAACCCAGGGAGTTCAAGGAGGTAATCTGTGCATGGAGCTGGAGGGCATTGATGGGGTGTTAAATGAATACTTCATTCTGTTTTCACTCGGGAGAAGGAGGATGTATGTATAGAGTTTGGGAAGAGGGATTTAGATGTTCTTGAGCAGTTTGACATACGTAATAGATGTTTTCACGGGCTTAAAAGTGGACAAAACCACTTGGATCGGGGATAGTCATGCCTGAAGGTTTGTTGGAATTTTTTGCAGAGATGTACGGAGTCATAAATTCATACAACATGGAAACAGACCCTTTGGTCTAATTCATTTGCGCCAACCGGAGATCCCAATCTAACCTAATCCAAATTGCCAGCATTTTGCCCATATCTCTCTTAAGCCTTCCTATTCATATACCGATTCAGATGCCTTTTAAATGTCATAAATATACCAGCCTCCACCACTTCCAATAACAGCTTGTTCCATACTCACACCACCCTCTGAGCAAAGAAATTACTCCTCAGGTCCCTTTTGAATCGTTCCCCTCTCAACTTAAACCTAGGCCCTCTAGTTTTGGATTCCCCAAACCTAGGAAAAAAACCTGGGCTATTCGTCCTATCCATGCCCCTCATGACTTTATAAACCTCTATAAGGCTACCCTCAACTTCCAACGCTTCAGGGAAAATAGCCCAGTCTATTCAGCCTCTCCACATAACAGAAACCTCCAGACACAGCAAAACCCTTGGAAATCTTTCTGCACCCTCTCAGGTTTAACAACAACATTCCTATAAAAAGGGGACCAGAAATGCATGCAGTATTCTAAAAGTGACCTCATCAATGTCCTGTACAGCTGCAACATGACACCCCTACTCTATAAAAATGCACAGACCAATGAAGGCAAGCATGCCAAACATCTTCTTCACCTCCCTGTACATCTGCGACTGCTCTTTTAAGGAACTATGCACCTGTCTTCCAAGATCTGTTTGTTCAGAAACACTCCCCAGGGCCTTACTGTTAACTGTGTAAGTCCTGCCCTGGTTTTCCTTAACAAAATGGGACACCCTACATTTATCTAAATTACACTCCATCTGCCACTCGTCGGCCAGACCCCCTGACTGTGACCAATGTCAAGTGATTGTGGCCCAGCTTCTGGATTTTGTGTGAACTGTGCCCACAACTCAGAGCAGCCAGCCCTTCTCTGGACTGAGGACAAGACCCCAGTTTCCGACCTGGCCATTTGGTTGAATGTACAGCAGGAGTGTTTTTACCCCTCAGTCAGTTGGCACATGCTGTAGGTGCTAGGTTGGCATCTCAGTGTACCTTTAAACAAGATGTTTCTTATGCCATCACATCGCCCTGGTCATAGCTGCACTGCAAGCGTGACAAGCAGTCTGTCTCCATATCTGAGCTAAAGAAAACACACATCAATATGGAAATATCACCACCTTTAGCTCTGGCTGAAGCACCAACACCCTACAAGCATGGCGCAGCATGGTAAGGTATGGTAGCTAGCAGCGAGCTCAAATCACCAGGTTCACACTCTAACTTCCGTGTTGAGAATTCTTGGCCTCTAGTTTGTTCTCAGTGGGTGGGAGGATAGGGAGTTGAATATTAATGAGAGGGGATGTGCTGTTAATTAAGTCATTAACAAGCAAAAATCCCTCTTAATAGACAATTCACTGCTCCCTACTGAGTATCTTGCCTTAACACCTGGAATGTAGCTAAAGGATGCAATGAGTTTCTCTGGATCTTGACATATACTTCATTGGATTTCTTGTGAAATTTTACCACATCCCTCACCATAACCCACATCATTCAGGCCCCGAAATGATTTTCCCTTCAATATCTGGACTATTATTATATCTCATTGCTTGGAAGCATTCCAGTTCCGACATGTCCCTCTGATACTAATAATGTCCAATTTACCAACACCTGCAAAACATTCTAGCGCACATATTAGTTATCAGGTTTCATAGGAGATGTAATGGTGGTGTCTTTCCCTCCAAGCTACATAGCAGAGATTCAAGTCTCACTTTCTCCAAAGGTGTGCAGCAAAATTGTTAAGCAGGTTGTTTAGCAATATTTAGTTGTCAGACTTCTTACATTTATGCAATTTATTTTAACTTGCCCTATTTACCTTACTAATATTATTGCTTCATTTATCTCATTTAGCCACTTAAATTACCTTTATGAAAACAGGTTTTATATTTTCACTGATACACCTCAAGGCTTGTTCTAATCATATGGATTCTCTCTTCTATCTACAACAAGCACTCCCCATATCTAGTTTGAACACTGCACAGAACTTTAGCAATCCAGCTTGTCAACAATTCTACCTTAACTTATTTCAGTACAGTCTGTTCAGGCACATGTTTTCCCATTCTTTCACAAACCGAAACTCTGACTCGACAGCAAATTTTAAGCTGCACATTAATCTGCCTGGTGACCATCAGCACTCTTTCAAAGTATGTGCCTTGGGTAGCATTTCAGAAAATATTTCATTAAGGCTTCCTCTTATTAGAGCAAAATGAAGCACAAACGTCCTCTGGTCCACTACCTATGTTATTCCCACTTAAACGACAAATGATTCCTCTCCTGCTTCCTTTATCATTGTCAATCTGAGATATCAGACTCTAACAATTTCTGTGGCAGGCAAAGCCACATTCATTATTTGTGTTCACTTTGCACAAAATTCCAGCTGTAAACTGAATAATTGATGCTCCTACTAGCCTCCTATCTGTTCTTTTTTACTTCCCCTCTTCTCCAGTGCATAGGACATAAGAATAATTGAAAGGAATTTAGCCTCTCACAAGCTTATTTCAACCTTTCAGTTGGATCACGGCTGATCTGCTACTAACCCTTGAGTCTTCACACTTTTTCCAGATAAAGTCTTGGTGAACATCAGTGATAATGTTTCCAGGCCTATTACTTAACCCCAATGTTGAGCTCCTTTTTGATCGAAACCTCTTTCATCCTCTAGGTAGAAGGATCTCTTCTTCTAGTTTAACCTCTACCATGGTTGTTTCAAATAATTCAGCTAAAAAATCATCTCTGCCCCTAATAGAGATGCCCCTAATAGGGGCAGCATGGAGGCTCAGTGGTTAGCACTGCAGCCTCACAGCACCAGGGACCCAGGTTTGATTCCACCCTTGGGCGACTGTCGTGTGGAGTTTGCATATTCTCCCTGTGTCTGCGTGGGTTTCCTCCGGGTGCTCTGGTTTCCTCCCACAGTCCAAAGATGTGCAGGCTAGGTGGACTGGCCACGCTAAATTGCCTGTAGTGTTCAGGGAGGTGTAGATTAGGTGGGTTATGGGGAATGGGTCTGGCTGGGATGCTCTGAGGTTCAGTGTGGACTTGTTGGACCTAAGGGCCTGTTTCCACACTGTAGGGATTCTATATAGATTCTACATTTGATGCATGGTCAATTTCTCGTCTGGGGCAGGCAGCGGTAAGGCAGTGGTGCAAGAGTATCAGCCCAGCAGCGAAAGGTGGCACCTGGGGGTTGACAACTTCAACATTGGTTGGGTCCGGTGATGATGGAGGATGAATGGCTGTGTAGGCACTGTTGATGGTGATAAGCTGGCTCAGAACTGATGGATTCTCTTTAAGCTACATCTTTCCTTTCTTTTCCTTCTTCTTAAATTATTCAAAATGGCACTGAATCAAGGTGACAAATGAAAGTTTTTCACCATATTTTATTGTATTCTTACTGTAAAATAAACGTGACTACAAATCATTCATTCATTCACAAAAGAAGGCCGATCCCTGCAGCATTGGAGGCATCAGCCAGATAGCAGCTACTGTTAAGAAGGGAATTCCAGAACTTTGAACCAGAGACACTGAAAGAACAGTGATATATTTCCAAGTCTGGATCATGTGTAGCTTGGAGGGGAACGCACAGGTGGTGGTGTTCCCATGTACTGTGTCCTTGCTTTTTTTGGTAATGGAGATCTGGAAGGTGCTGTTGAAGGAGCCTTGCTATTTTGCTGCCATGCTTAAGTTGTTGGATGTAGTGCCAATCAAGGGGGCTGATGATGACAAGATTCTTGTGTGTTATTGGACCTTCACCCATCCAAGCAAATGGAGAGTATTCATTCACACACCTGACTTGTGCCTTGTAGATGGTGGGCAAGCGTTGGGCAGCAAAGAGCAGCCTGCTTGATTGGTACTGTCTTTAACATTCACTCCCTTCACCATCAACACACAATAGCAGCACAATGAACCATCTAGAAGATGCACAGTAGAAAATGACCAAAGTTCCTTAGTCAGCATCCTTCAAACCCATGACCACTTCCACTTAGAATGACAATGGCAGCAGATACATGGGGTACACCATCACCTGCAACTTTCCCTCCATGCCAGTCACCACCCCGATGGAAATATATCACTGTTCCTACAGTGTTGCTGCATCAAAATCAAAATAGTAACTAAGAATGGGCAATAAGTTGTGGCCCAGCCAACAATGCCCACATCCCATAAATAAATAAAGATATTCCCAACCTCTGACCTGTTCTTGTAGGGACAATATTTATATGAATAAGCCAGTTTAGTTTTGATATTGAGAGATTAAGTGATGGTGGTGTCAATGAATGTCAAGGGGTAATTGTCAGACTATCAATGTTACTTGCCACTTATCAGGCCAGGCTTGAATGTTATCCAGATCTTGCTTCATACAGACATGGACTCCTTCAGTATCTGAAGATATTGGAGATTGGAAACAAAGAAATGTGAATTCATAGCATGTGTTAGTATTAGGAAGAGTGCAACACTTTTAAAAATGACCAGGATCAACAGAAGGGCCAAGTGGGTTTAAGTAGCTATCTATTAATAATGCTGCCAACTGAGTCACGCTTGATAACCAAACGTCAATGTAGCAGTTGCTCTAAAATGGGACTCAGTTGATAGGACAGTTGCCTTTGATTTGGAAGAGTTTGGGTACATGTCGCACTCTGGAGACTTGAATGTAAAAGACCCGTGAATTGGCAAAGTGTCACTTATTTGACGAGGAGCTGAAGATCCTTTGTAACGAAGACAAAAAGAAGGAACTTTTTGTGATTTTTGCGATTTGAAGATAAATGGGAATCCACCGGGCCATCTCCTCCTTTTCCTTAGCAAGAAAACTGGTCCACTGTGCATTGACTTGTCCTGTAGCAAGAAATGAAGCTAATTATTATGCTGATGTATCAAAAGTTTATGCGTTTCTGTGAGGCACCGCGATATTGATTTACAGCATGTCGGACATGTACCAACAATGTGCTGCGTAGGGATGTGACATATAGCAGGAAAGTTGCCACAAATTGCAGGAAGATTGCATAAATTTCCATTACAACCAGTTAATGTGGGAGCAATAGCAGCTAGTGAGAGGATATGAAAGGGGAGATAGATTTTACATAGATCACTGTTCAAGAAGCAGATAGAGTGATATGTGGTTGAAGAGAATTGCTGTGAAAAGTTTGATGACCTGAAGGAGAGATTTCTAGCTGTATCTCTTACATTAGAATAGCAAGCCAGGTCACAAAACATGTTTCTACATTTTATAAATGCCTGGCTAAGAGGAATATGTCTGCATATCCCTCAACCTTAGCTCCAGCCCAATAATTTGGTGCAATGTTTGCCCTGGTACCTCTTTCCCACTGCAAGTGAAGTGAATGATTCCCTGAGCCCTTGCTTGTTCTGTTAGATTTTCCACCGTTCTTAACTATAACAATTGCAAGCCATCTGCAAAACAGAGGGCAGCCTTGTGATGAGACACACTACCTCACATTGACCAGACTCTTGTGGGCATCTAGTCTTATCAGAAGTCTATGGGGTCTGACCATTAAAATAGCTCATTATTGAACTATTATGCCTATTCTCATACATTTTAATGGGAGGGCAGTCTGATCAGCCCACTCCACCAGGGCTGGTTTAACGCCCAAGGAAGAATGATAGAGAGAGAGAAAGATAGAAAGATTGAGAGAAGGGAAAGAAAGGGCAAAAAAATTTCAAGACATCTACAATTTTTCCTTATCTGCAATCTGTGCCCATTTGGGATCAACTAGGCTTAAACAGAAACATCAAAAATCCATTCCTGTTCCAGTGAATTTGAACCACTGAATTTCTAGGTCAAGACTAAACACACTGGGCCCAAGCTTTCAGCAAAATTTCCAGGATGGCCTCAGAGATGTTGAGCCTCCGTCATCTCCTTGCAAGGTCATTGCCATAAGGAAAGAGAGTAACACAAGGCCTGGGAGAGTCGCTACGTTAGGATTCTCACATCTTCAGCCTTGAAAAGGAGCAGGTGGACAGCTGGTAAAGGTATGCTTTCAATGGCCAAGTTTGCCGGCTGAACTAATGGAGTAAGGTGACATCTTCATAGTGGAGTATTCCAGCTAAAACTGTAGACTTGTTACTACAAAACTAGCCAGTGAATTTTTGGGACTGAGAATTGACATCAAAAGAAGGCAGCAACGACATACTCACAATCACAGATTGTAATGGCGCTGTCCCATATATTTCATCCTGCGTAGGTTAAAACTAAATCATATGAATCATGGGTTCAAAGTGCCATATGAAAGACACCAATTATTGCGAGTCCACATGCTCAGTGGCCACATGTATGCCTTGTATTACATTCATGTTCATGCTGAGGGCGAAAATGCAGAATGAAGAATTTGCTTTATAAATATTTTACATGATATCAACTGTTGCACAAGGCCGGTTGCTAGGCGTGACTCAAAACAAGAACTAACATCCAAAATACTGTCAACTAATCTTCCTTAACAACTGTTTGCTTCTGGAGCTAGCATATAATATCCTGGCAATTGTTTTCTTTATTTGTAGGAAAAGTGTACCAACCAGTTTTCTTTTTTGGAATAATTCAACTAATGCAGATTTGGGCATGATGTAGTTTCCCTGATCTCCCACCAGATCTTTGGAGGGGATTAGGGAGACACTGTAGAGAAATGACATAAATGACTGTTTATGCTGATTCAGTTTCTCAGGACATTGCACTAAGCCAGGCTGGGGTATCAGGTGTGCTCACACACAGAGTTGGGACCCCATGATCTGGAGAATGATTCGAAATGCACAGCAACCTGCAAATGCCTATGGTATCCTCGCATCGGTAGTTTGCAGCTGTACAGAGTGCAACCCTTTCCAACTGTACCTCTCTCTCCGGCCAATTTTCTTCTCTTATCTTTTCTAAATAAGTTGTTTGCTTACCATTGAAAGCATTCACTTGTCTATCTCATCCAAGTAAATGTGCGTGAATAATGATGTGCTGACAAACCATGAACCACAACCAAATCTGATTTAATTCTTATTCAATAGTCACACACGCTCATGTCCTGAAGAGCTCACTGGATAATCTCAATGGCAGGATTTTCAGTTTTGAATCAAACCCTCAACATATAGGTCAAATGGGGATCAAAATCCATAATGAGTTGGAAACAGTTACACAACCATGATTTTTCTCAGTTGGCCAGAAGAAGCAACCACCAGTTGAGCTCTGAGGATGGATGGACTCTCAAAGAGCTGTCTGGCCAGTTATTGGACCCTTCTGGTGCCACAAATGCATGTAAATATAGTCTGGTTCAAGTAAGAGATGCCTGTAGTTTGTTTGGTAGAGTCAAACTGAAATGCTTGTTTGTTTCCTTGATATGTTACTATACAGAACTGAACTGCATTTGAGATTATGTATATACATAAAGATATTTTTTATGAATTAACTATACTTCAAAGCTAAAAAAACCTGTCGGGCTGGTAGGATGCTCTCCAGCATGGAAGGAGCTCCAGCGTGCTGTGTCAGTAAAGAGAGCGAGAGAGAGAGAGGAGGTTTCTCCATTTTAAGCTTTAAAACCAGGCAGCCTGTGATCAGGTAGGAATGGGAGGCTCCACAATCTTCATGGAGCACAGGTTAGTGGATCTAGTTGGCTCTAGGCAGCCACCATGTTTCCCACACTGCAGGAAGCTGCAATGCGACTGGAAAATTCTAACAGGCCTCTGATAAATTGGCTCTGGTCTTACCTGAATTGTCTGTGTACTGCTGATATATCAGTAGCTTTCCTGCCTCTGATAAAATGGTGAGCTGGTACGTTGCCTGACAGTATGAATTTTTATATCCTTCCACCTCTACTTGCCCTCACTTCAGTGAGTGCTTCTTCCTCAGGTGTAGATGCACTGGGCGTTTTCGGCTTTTGTAACCTGTGGACACTGAGATCACTTGCAGCACTCCTGCTTCCCTGCTGGTGCTGTTGTGGTAACGTCACTGGGCTATTGATCCAGAGACCAAGGAAAATGCTCTTGGACAGGGGTTCAAATCCCACAGTGGAAACTGGTGCAGTTTTAATTCAACTAATAAATCAGTAATGGTAACGACAAAACATTCATCATTTTTTTTTCATTGAAGTTCTTTTAAAGGGAGGGAAATCTGACATATGTCCAGTCGGTGTACATTGACAATAGATGTTGACCAAGCCTGGACACCCAGATCCAATGAAAGCACAAAGAAAATACTGATTGAAATCAACTAACTCATCACAAAGAAATCCCTAGACTTTCCTGAAAAAAAAGTGATTCTGATAATCACTGGATATAAATGTAATATGACACTTTTTATATCCTAAGTATAGGCAGGATAAGCTTCAGAATGGCCCCTGCTTTCCCCTTCTGCAAGAGAATTAACAGTCCACTCCCATTATACCAGCAGAGCAGGAACTGCGCTGAGAAATGTTTTGGTCAATATTTTGTTGCATTGACTTTTTCAATTTATTTACCAAAACATTTATTTATACCTTTTTCAAACAAGTTCAATTAAATATGATCACCATTGTACATACCTGACAAAAAATGTTATCCTGGGATTTATTGGATTTTAGTGGATTTGCACTTCTGAAGTAAGGACACACTTTGGTCAGATGTGTGGGAAGCGAATTGTGAAATGAGTTGTTGCTAATGATTGTGTCCCTGCTAAGTCTTAGCATGTCAACAGAAGCATGCGCTTGAGACTGAATATTTTTCAGCTGCCCTGATAACTCCAAGTCAGCAATGATCTTTCAGAGAACAGGTAGGATGGTTAATTTTTATTTAGTTCAAGGCATTGAGGCAAAGCTCATATGGAAAATACTGATTTAACTTAATTATTCAACCTGATTTTCTTTCTGCAGCCAAGCAGGCTGTGAGTGAAGTGGATTAAATAGATGATCTGATGGGAAACAGCAACATAGGTTCTGTTTCTGACTTCAAGAAGTTTATAGAAGTGGGCACGAGTCCAGTTTACAATGATGTCCTGCTACAGATTACACACTCACTCTAATGAGGAAATTCTTGCGCTGCTCCCAATGTGACAGGTGTGAAATGTCATACACGGGTGCATCAGGGTGAAGTTCAGTGTTTGCCATGTACCAGTAGTGTGAAGCCAGAATCACTTTCAGTTTCAGGCCTCATTTAGTATTGTGCTGGCAAGCTGCCAAAGGCTCTGTGAATGCTACCAGCCTGTTGTTGATCTTAGGATAGTGTGGTGTAGTGTTTTTGCGCAAAATGAGGTGGACTGGCAAAACGATGGCTCTGGAAAGCCTTCTGGCTCAAATAAAATGCACAGCAATACTTTAAATGGCCATTTTGCAAAGAACATCCAGAGATCTATTTAAAGAATGCTGGATAGTACTGATGGGAAGTATATGCATTCACTGTTACTGCAAATTCAAATAGGAGTTCAACAGCCATTTTAGTGCTCTGACTTACAGAGTTGAGTAGGTGCACCACTTGTTTTAGAATGAGGTACTGGCAGCACTTCAACACCAGTACAATCCAATTGGGCCGGATGGCCTGTTTTTGCATTACAGTTATCATTCCTAATTCTATGAATTTCCCTTCTTCTCACAGGTTAAAATTGTGGAGGTGGACATGTACGTCTTGCACAGACTCACCTGAAAGTCACATCAGGTTTGTCTTGGTTTTCAATCGGCAGAAAATTTTTAAACAAATTTGTTGGTTTTGACGATGGTTGCAAAATGATCCTGCTGTTTTGTGGCTGGCTGCGAAGGTTGCTGGCTCCCTGCCTGTGCATTTTGTTCTAAGTTGTGGGTACAAATGTATTTGCTTTGGAAATTATGGCAATTATCGCTAGCGGACTATTCCTGAGGAGCAACAGTTACTGTTTTGTGAAATGAGAAAGTAACCTCAAACACTTGACTTGACAATTGGAAGAAACAGGGTGACCTGCTCAAGCAAGAGGAATGAGTGAATACTGCTGTGGGAAATGCAGGAGAAAGGTTTTAGTTCCCTGACAAGGTTAAAAGTCTGTGGGTGGAAAAGAGTGGCAGAAGGTGCGAAACAAAATCAGTGCCGGCAGCAACAGTATCTAGGAAGATGGAATGACCTCTTCAGGATGTTGAAGGTTGACAGATGTAGTGTCACCTCCTCAATATCCTGAATGATACCAAGAGGTAAAACGCAGCAAACTTCCCCTTGTCCCTTACCTTGTCTGAAATATTCCAACAGCTGCTTTGCTATCACCTCCTCCTTAGCACAGCCTTGAGTCAATATCATGCCCGTTTGTACAATTTTAAACCATGGGAGTAAGCGAAATTCATAGAATTATGAATAGAATGCAAAAACAGACCATTTGGCTCAACTGGTCTCCGCAGTGTTAATGTTTATATTCTATATCAAATCCCTGCATGCCACTCTGCAGCTTAAACTTCCAGCTCATGAACATGATTTATCAACATGGGACATGGTTTATATTTAACAGCAGCAAAATTCGTCATTGTCACGAATGTCTCATGCAGATCTGGAACTTGCAGGGATAAGTGGGAGATGAGACAGCAATGGTGTGGCTCCGCTAAGGGATTCTACAGCACTGTTCCTTCCTTTGCATTTCATCTTAGGCATGCCCACAAGCAATGACCTCAAGCTCAGGAGCATTAGAATTCAGGTTTGTGAAGGGAACTGTGTTACATTTCCTCTTTCAGGCTTTGCATGAAGGGTAGGAGTGGCCACTGACATCTGACTTTAATGTTCTGTGGTGTTGTTTATGTACAAAGTGAAAGAAATTGTGCTTAAGCCAATGATGGGCTCTCTTGCCAGTGCTTCCATGCACCAAGTAAAGGATATTTTTAATGGTTTTGAGGGTGTTTTACATTGTAATGGAGTGTTTAGGAGTCCTGAGTGTTCTTTGTGGCCAAGCCTCAAAGAATCCTTTATTTGATTCTGAATGAATCTAGCAAGACAACATTGTCCAGATAAGAGAGGAGTTCCAAGATTCTGAAATACAAAAACATATAGATTGTGGTCACTGAAGAGACTACAGCTGAAAGACAGCGCAAGTAGCTGTTAACATGGCTTCTTACAGGTAGAGTTATTGCAATCTCATGCACTGTAGTGGTGAAATAAATACTAGCATCACTATTGACTCGTCAATGTAACTACAACACTGAAAGGTATAAATGATGTAACCAGCTTAAGTGTTCAAATGACTACCCAAGGTTTACTCCACACGTAACGTTAAATTTAACCAAAGAGTTTGCTTTACATTGAGATAACAAGGTGTAGAGCTGGATGAACACAGCAGGCCAAGCAGCATCGGAGGAGCAGGAAGGCTGATGTTTTGGGCCTAGGCCATTCTTCAGAAATGCACATTCTCCAGCATCTGCAGTTCCTACTATCTCTGAAACTGCTTTACATTGAATCAGGTTAGTGTAGGCCAGAATAGGAAAGTGAGCTGGTAGTACATGGGTGATAGTAAAATGTGGGCCATGACTCTCTCTGACTTCAAAACCAATCCCTGGGACTCAGTCCCTTCACTCCCTTTGGGGAGTTTCTCCCTCCATCATCCCAGCCTTATCTCTTGTCTCCAAAAGCCCATTCTCAGTCCCCCAACAATTGGAGCTGTCAGATTCACGGTAAAGAGGCTTATCTTCTCTGCCTGTCCTCAAATAGTTGAGGGTTGTGCAGACTTTCTGTGGAAGGTTGAAACCTAGAACATCACCAGGCAGAGCAGGCTAGAGGGGCTGAGCGGGTTGCTCCTCTTCGTCTAGCCTAATGGTCACTCAAGTCAGTTACCAGGTTGTTGTCAGTGATTTTACAGTCAAAGAGGAGATGTACCTAGTGACTGCGGCCATTCAAGTCAGACCACTGCTCACATACTGCCCTCAAAGGACGAGCTACAGTGGCATCTCGACCATTCACATTGTCTGAGCTGAAGCCATTGAATTGGTGGCTCAGTGGTTAGCATTGCTGCCTCACAGCACGAGGGACCCAGGGTCAGTTCTAACCTTGGGCAACAGTCTGTGTGGAGTTTGCACATTGTCTGTGTGGTTTTCCTCTGGGTGCTCTGGTTTCCTCCCGCAGCACAAAGATGTGCTGGTTAGGTGGATTGCCCACAGTGCCCCGGGCTGTGTAAATTAGGTGCATTAGCCATGGGGAATGCCCGGTTACAGAAATAGGATAGTGGGGTGACTCTGGGTGGGATGCTGTTTGGAGAGTCGATGTGGAACTTGTTGGGCTGAATGGCCTGTTTCCACACCGTAGGGGTCCTTACGTGATTATTCATCTAAGTGTTGAACAATAGCTGCTTACCTAGGCATGCAAAATATATGCTTTCTCCACTCGAGGTCCCATCCCTTTTTATTTGTAACTTCTCACCCTCTCATTCAGGCTTCACTTACTCAACGGACTTTGCAGCATAAGGGTTTACTCTTCATCTGACACACCAAGTCAATGTTAATTAGACCAAAATCATGGAACCGCGCCCATTATCATTCATGATCAGAGATTCTCACTTTGGGCCTTTTTATCATTCGTGTTCGAAATGTGTGGGGCAGCAATGGCCTTATCGTATTATCGCAAGACTATTCATCCCAAAACTCAACTAATGATTTGGGGATAACAAGGCGTGGGGCTGGATGAACACAGCAGGCCAAGCAGCATCATAGGAGCAGGAAATCTTGACGTTTCAGGCCTAGACTCTTCATCAGAAATGGGGGAGGGGAAGAGGGTTCTGAAATAAATAGGGAGAGAGGGGGAGGCAGATAGAGGATGGATAGAGGAGAGGATAGGTGGAGAGGAGGCAGACAGGTCGAAGAGGCGGGGATGGAGTACCTGGTTTGCTTCAGGACGTGGTCGAGCAGTTTCAAGGCCGAAGAGATTATGAGAGAGTTGCAGTGGGAGAGAGATTCCCTGAGGTTTGTCCGGAGGGAGGAGGGTAACTTCTTCAGGGTAGGCATCCTGAGAAGAGGCTTCGCAGTAGGGTTAAAATTGTATCAGAGATAAAAGGTACTGCACCTGTCTGCCTCCTCTCCACCTATCCTCTCCTCTATCCATCCTCTATCCGCCTCCCCCTCTCTCCCTATTTATTTCAGAACCCTCTTCCCCTCCCCCATTTCTGATGAAGGGTCTAGGCCCGAAACGTCAAGTTTTCCTGCTCCTATGATGCTGCTTGGCCTGCTGTGTTCATCCAGCCCCACGCCTTGTTATCTCGGATTCTCCAGCATCTGCAGCACCTTTTATCTCTAATGATTTGGGGACCTGGGTTTCAAATCCCACCATAGTAGATGGTGGAATTTGAATTCAAATAAAACAAAACAAGTATGTGGAATCAAGAACTTGCTGATAACCTTGAAATCATGGTCGATTGTTGGGAAAAACCTATTTAGTTCAATAAACTCCTTCAGAGACGGAAAACTGCTACCCTCACTTGGTCTGGCCAACATGTGACTCCAGACCCACAACAATATGTTTGACGCTCAGTTGCCTTCTGAAATAGCTCAGCAAGCCAATCAGTTGTACCAACTGCTACAAAGTCTCAAAGAAATGAAATTGGAAGGACCACCTAACTCTTGAAAAAGGCACGGGAAAAGACAATGGCAGGAACAGTCCTGTTAAACCTGCAAAGTCCTTCTTACTAACATCTGGGGCTATTTGGGAGGGTTGTCTCAAGTCTAGTCAAGTAACAGTCTGATATTGTCAACACTCATGGAATCATACCTTGCAGGCAATTTCCCAGACACCACCATCACCATCCCTGGATATGTCCTGTCCCACTGGCAGGATGGACCCAGCAGAGGTGGCAGCACAATGGGATACAGCTGGGAAGGAGTTTCCCTGGGAGTCTTCAAAATTGACTCTAGACCCTATGAAGTCCCATGGCTTCTAGTTAAATGTGGACAAGGAAACCTCCTGCTGCTTACCACATACCGTCCGCCCTCAGCTGATGAATCGGTGCTCCTCCATGTTGAACAATACTTAGAGGAAGCGCTGAGAATGGGAAGAATGCACAATGTATCCTGGGTTGGGGATTTCATTGACAAACACAAAGATTGGATGGGCAGCAGTCCTACTGATTGAGCTGGTCGGATCCTAAATGAATAGCTGCTAGACTGGGTCTGTGGCAAAAGGGAAAAACAAGCTTGACCTCAACCTTACCAACCTGCCAGCAGCAGATGCATCTGTCCATGGCGGTATCAGTAAGAGCAACCGCCGCGCAGTCTTTGTGGAGATGCAAGTCCCGCCTTCACATTGAAAATATCCTCCATCATGTGGTGGGGCGCTAAGACCGTGCTGAATGGCACCAATTTTGAACAGATCTAGCAACTCAAGACTAAGCATCCATGAGGTGCTACAGGCCATCAGCAGCAGGAGGACTGTACTCCAACACAATCTGTAACCTCATGGCCTGTCATATCCCCCACTTAACCATTACCATCAAGCCAGGGGATCAACCCTGGTTTAACGGAAAGTGTATGGAGGCATGCCAGGAGCAGCACCAGGCACTCTAAGGTATGAGGAGTCAACCTGGTGAAGCTACCAAAGAGGATTACTTGTTCGCCAAACAGCATAATGAGGAAATGATAGACAGAGCTAAGCAATCCCACAACCAATAGATCAAATCTAAGCTCTGTAGTCCTGCCATATACAGTCATGAATGGTGGTGGACAATTAAACAACTCACAGGAGGAGGTGGCTCCACAAATATCCCCATCCTCAAAGATGGAAGCATCCAACACATCAGTGCAAAAGATAAGGCTGAAGTTTTCACAGCAATCTTCAGCCAGAAGTGCCAAGTGGATGATCCATCTCGGCCTCGTCCAGTGGTCCCCAGCATTACAGAAAGCAGTCTTCAGCCAATTCGATTCACACCACGTGATATCAAGAAACCGTTGGAAGGTACTGGGTTCCGCAAAGGCTATGGGCCCTGACAACATTCCAGCAATAGTACTGAAGACTAGTGTTCTAGAACTTGCTGCTCCCCTAGCCAAGCTGTTCCAGTATAGTTACAACACTGGCATCTAACCAACAATATGAAAAATTAGCCAGGTTATGTCCTGTATAAAGAAAGCAGGACAAATCCAACCCAACCAATTACCGCCCCATCAGTCTACTCTCGATCACCAGTAAATTGATGGAAGGTGTCATCAACAGTGCTATCAAGCAGCACCTGCTCAAAAATAACCTTCTCAGTGAAGCCCAGTTTGGGTTCTGCCAGGGCCACTCAGTTTCTGATCTCATTACAGCCTTGGTTCAAACATGGACAAAAGAGCTGAATTCCAGAGGTGAAGTGAGAGTGACAGCCCTTGGTATCAAGGCTGCATTTGACCGAGTTTGGCATCAAGGAGCCCTAGCAAAGCTGGAATCAATGAGTATCAGGGAGCAAACTCTCTGCTGGTTAGAACCATCGCCAGAGCATGGGAAGGTGGCCATTATTGTTGGAGGTCAATCATCTCAGCTCCAAGACATCTCTACAGGAATTCCTCAGGGTAGTGTCCAACAATCTTCAGCTGCTTCATCACTGACCTTCCTTCAATCAATGTTGATGTCATTAAATCTGAAGCTTCTATAAAGGGACAAATGCTTTAGATTCAACATTTTGAGATGTATCTGGTGAAAATAAAAATGTAGGTAAAAGAATCTCTGAATTTGTAAGAAACTATAAATGTAGCTTTGCAATTTTGTGTTCTGTTAGATTAAAAAAAACAAAATATCTTCAAGAAGATCTGCTCAAAGAGTATTTGAAGAAAGCCTGATAGTAATGAAAAAATACTTGGAAGCAATGATAAATACATGCCTGTAATTTCTGCTGTAGTTTTGTGGGATGAAGTTGAATCTGTTCTGACTGTGTGGCTGCTGATTCTGATGCTGTATTTTTGATGTAGATGGTTGTAGTTACCATTAATCTAGCTGTAGACATGGAAGATGCAGAAGTTTGAAGAATGTGTGTGAAGCCTGTCAGTTATTTACAATAACATTCAGGATGCGTTGTCATGCTAACTAGCCACAATTGATGGCTTCTATCTTCAGGACTGGGAAGAAATTAATCTATTGGTTCATTGGAGGCTGGTGAAGTGCTCAAGATACTGTTGGTTCTATGAAAAATTCATCAGTCAAAATGGAAGAATTGCTTATCTCTTATGAGAAAGGAATGATGTATTTGGCATTGCCCCTGAGTGTGTTGAAAATTTACCATGGTGGAAAGAATTGGAGGAAGCTGTGAAAATTAGTTATTAAAGCGGCATGACTGTTGACCGAAATTTGTCCATGCATGTACTTTGTGAAAGTTTTGTAAAATAGATGGTGGTGACATTTTGGAGCAAAATGAGAACTTGCGATGGGTCAGAGCTGGTTGATGGAGGGATTGATATTGTAGAAGTCCCTGGTAACATTGAACTCACTGCTGTGGCTATTACAGATGTAAGAAGAGAGAGCTTGATTAAGAGCAAAGGACAAATGAATACTAAGCAGAATATTCCTTGGTCTTCATTGACTAGCTACAGAGAGAGATGATCCCATAACTAATTCAGTTGTTGCAGATTGACTATTTGGTGAAGTGGAGATGTTTGCCAATGATCACACAATATTCAGCACTATTTGTAACTCCTCCGATACTGAGGAAGTCCATGTTCAAATCCAACAAGATCTGGACAATATCCATGCTTGGGCTGACAAGTGGCAAGAAACAATGGGGTCACACAAATGCCAGGCTACAACCATCACCAATAAGAGACAACGTAGTCACCAACCCCTGACATTTAATGATTTTACCATTACTGAATCCCTTGCTATCACATCCTGGGGGTTACCATTGACCAGAAACTCAACTGGACTTGCCACATAAGCACAGTGTCTACCAGGAGAGAGGCTAGGAAGACTGCAGTGTGTAACTCACCTTCTGATTCTCTAAAGCCTGCCCACTTTCCACAAGGCACAAATCAGGAGTGTGATGAAATACTCCCCACTTGCCTGGATGGGTGTAGCTCCAACAAAACTCAAGAAGCTTGACTCCAACCTGGACAAAACAGCTTGCTTGAATGGCACCACATCCACAAGCAGCCACTGCCTCTGCCATCGATGCTCAGCAGAGTAACAGCAGTGTGTACTATCTACAAGATGCACTGCAGAAATTCACCAAGGACAGCACCTTCCAAAGCCATGATCGCTTCCATCTAGAAGGACAAGGGCAGCAGATATATAGGAACACCATCATCTCCAAGTTCCCCTCCAAGCCACTCACCATCCTGACTTGGTGAAATATCATTGTTACTGGGTCAGAATTCTGGAATTCTCTCCCTGATTGCATTGTGGGTCAACCTACAGCAGATGGGCTGTCGCAGTGCAAAAAGACAGCTTATCACCACCTTCTGAAGGGAAACTGGGGAACAACAGTAGATGCTGACCAGCCAGTGGCACCCACATCCTACAAGTGAATAAAAAAAACTAGACCATTATCTTTGTGCAAATTAATTTGGTGAGGAGGCGATGGTGTAGTGGTGTTATTGCCGGACTATCAATCCAGAGACCAAACATCATTCTGGGGATCCAGCTTCAAATGCCACCACAGCAGGTGGTGAAATTTGAATTTCAATAAATATCTGGAATTGAGAATCTAATGATATCCATGAATCAATTGTTGGGAAAAACCCATCTGGTTCATTAATGTCCTTTAGGGAAGGAAACTGCCATCCTCACTTGGTCTGGCCTACATGTGACTCCAGATCCACAGCAACATGGTTGATTCTTGTCTGCCGTCTGGGTAATTAGTGATAGACAATAAATGCTGCCTAGCCAGCAACATTCTCATCTCATGAATAAAGAAGAAAAAAAAAGTTAAGGTTATTCTCTGAATTTATTTGGAGGCTTGTCTGTTTGAAATGGGCATTTGAACTTTAGGTTTTTGCTTGCAAGGAGTTTTCAGTCTCTAATACAAAATTTTCATTAACAACATGAAGTCAAAGCATTACCATTGTCATGCTCATTTGAATAAAGCATTGAATGGGAACGTCTTTGGAGCAACTCCAACCATGTCAACATGACTAGAAACGTAACTGAAACTTTATCTACATCGGTATGCTCCTGTTAATTTGCATACAGCTTTAATTGCTGTCACCAACAGATCTTGATTTTCTGGTTCAAGAAAATTGATCTATTTACCAATGAAGCAAACAAATTTTAGCACCGCCTTTTCTAAACAGCAATTTTCATGCATGCAGGACAAATCAGTAAGGAGTATTGAATTACCTGGAGAAATGATTTGCATGGAAGTTTTAGGGCGTCAGGACTTGTTGGCTTACAGGATGTTGATTGAGCACCCGAAATCAGATGGTCTGTTTTTTAATGAGGTTTTATATTTTTGGAAGAAGACCAGACAATCATTCTCTAACAAAGATGTTCAAATTTTACTTTATGTGCACCTTTAAGAAAGTAAAATGCTTCAAGGTGCTCACGGGAGCATTGTCAAACAAAATATGGCACAAGGCTGCAAGAAAATAAAGACCAGGAGCAGAAGTCGACCATAAGCCTACTGAGCCTGCTTCACCATTCAAAATAATTATGGCAGATCTTGGGTTTCAACTCTATCCTTTGCCTGCTCCCCATGTCCCGTGACTCCCTGAAAAACCAGCAATCCCTATTTTCAATGCAGTCAATGATGAAGCCTCTGCAACCTTCTGGATCAGAGAATTCCAAAGATACACATCCCTTTGAGTGAGGAATTGTCTTTTCGTCTCAAAACCAAAACAATCATCCCTTATCCGGAGACAGTGCCCCCATATTTAACATTCCCTAACCAGTGAAAACAATCTCATGGCACTCACCCACTTAAGACCAATCAGAATCTGATTTGTTTCATAAGACACAAAGAACTGAATTTTATGTTTTGACTATGAGTTATTTTGAGGGATTAGTGCCCTGATTTGCAGGCAGGGACCTGAAGGTCCTGAAGGTGATGCAGAGACAAGATGTCCTCATCCTCCAGGACCAGGAGTGAAGGCCACAACACCAGACATGCCAACCTGGTCCGAGGATAACACCAATGCCAATGCAGTCTCAGCCATCTGCCTGATTGCATAGTAAAGTAGGAAGGTCAATGACCTTCTCCCCCTATCAGCATAAGTGCCATTATCTTCTCACTGATACCTCACACTCATTCTATCTCTGCTTAGTCCCCACCTTCCACAAGACTCATGCTCCAACACTCTCACTATTGCCTGCAGCATCTTCTCTCACTCGCTGTCACCCTCTCCAACCGCTGATAACACTAAGCCTGCATGCTCTCTGAACTGACTTCTCATTCACTTGGGACACCTCCCTACCTGCACCAACAGTACCTGTTGTGACAGCCACTTTCATCTCCCTTAATACCTGCCTCGCTTTCATTCCGGGAGGAAAACATCCCGCAATAGGACGGAAAGATTCAATATTGCTGGTGGCTGCCTATCGTTCACTCTTCCCCCTCTATTTGGAGAGCAGCCTGACTCTGACACCCTGTGTAGTTGACTAATCATGTCCAAGCCCCTGGACTGGCATCAGAGGCTACCCTTGACTTAAAATGCCAGAGCCCCCTGAGTGAAGGCTAGCCCCCTTGGCTTGACTGAGGACTGTTCACAAATAACAAGCTTCCTTCTTCTCTGCTTGTACTAAATGGCCAGACAAATCATAATCAATATGAGCCTGGTAGGTCTTGTTGAGTGAGCAAAGCACAAAAAGGCAAGTCAGTGCGGTGCAATGACTAATTGATTGATTGACTTATTGTCACATGTACCAAGGTACAGTGAAAAGCTTTGTTCACAAGCAGTACAGGCCGATCATAGCAAACAAGGGTGTACAGATTAAAAAGACTTAGAGGCATACAAGTTGCATTGCACAGGGCGTGCGCTGGACAAGATTAACATTAGCAAGATCAGCATTATTTGAGGTTAGAGAGTCCATTCATCAGTCTAATAATGGTTGGGAAGAAGCTGTTCCTGAACCTGCTTGTACATATGTTCAGACTTCTGTATCTTCTGCCTGATGGAAGAGGATGTAGGAGATCATTACCAGGGTGCAATGGGTCTTTGATGATGGTAGCCGCCTTTCCACAGCAGTGAGTTGTGTAAAAAGAGTCCATTGTTAGAAGGTTGGCTTCTGTGACGGTCTGTGCTATGCACACCACCTTCTGTAGTTTCTTACAATCCTGGGTGGAACAGTTACCAAACCAGGCTGTTATGCTGCTGGGCAGTATGTTTTCAATGGTGCATCTGTAGAAGTTGGTGAGAGTCCTAATGGACATGCCAAATTTCCTGAGCTGCCTGTGGAAGAAGAGGTGTTGTTGTGCTTTCTTTACTGTCGCATCTACATGGTAAATCCAGGACAGGTTGGGTTATCGTCACTCTGAGGAACTTGACACTATCCACCCTCTCAACCTCAGTTCCATTGATGCAGATGGGGTGTGATCTCCTCCTTTCTTTCCCCTAGCAAGACTAGGATGCATTTAGGTAGGCTCAGAGGGAATGAGACCAGAGATGCAGCCTGGTGCAGTCCATGAGCTTGGTGTGTTTTCCTTGCAGCAGTGTTACAGTGATTGTTACTGACACTACCTTGAAATGTAAAACATCCTATAATGTGCCATGAGGGTTCTTTATGGCTGTCACATATCAGATGTCAATGTCTGTGGACATTGTGTGCTTGTGGTTGCTGCCCATGGAGAATGCTTAAGACAGTAGTACTTGATGCCCAACATGGAGGTCCTTTGGAGCAAGCAGCAAGTTGTATTTACCAGTTCAGATTTCCATGTTGATATCTCCCAACATCTAGCTTGTTTGGCATGTTTATACAGTCATAGAGTCACATAGCATGGAAACAGACCCTTTAGTCCAACTCGTCCATCCTGACCATGTTCCCAAACTAAACCAGTCCCACTTGCCTGCATTTGGGCCATATCCCTCCAAACCTTTCCTTTCATGCACTCATCCAAATGTCTTTTAAATGTTGTTTCTTTTTCGCATTTTTTCGTGAACGATAGAAAAAACATCTCTCCAGATTGACACCCAACAAGCATGTGAAGGCCTCGCCAACAAACATTACATGAAAAAGAAATCTCTCCCTCTTCATGTCTTTTCTCTTCGTGTATTTTTTTGGACTACAAAAGTTCTGTGAAGTGATTTAAATTAAAAATTTTCTGCGTCTGCTGTATAAAAACCGTAAGAAGTCCACAAGAAAAGCCTGCAACTCAAGGGCAGCTGCAAGATCCGCATTACTCTCATTCCTCCATGTTTAGTAAGATAGGAAGCTGAATCTTAATGAGGTCAAGTTGGTTGTTAGCAATAATCCCTGTTAATCAGCAACTCACTGCAGCCTAGTGTGAAACTTGCCGTACTCCTTGCGAAAAGTACAAAAGATGGAATCAGATAGGCCTTGCCAGGAGTTTTTTTTTTGACTCTGCCACAACTCTTGCCATAGACCATGTTGCTCAGTCACCTATGAGTTTCCATTCAAAATATTTGCTCAGTGCTTCTGCCATTTCTTCATTCCCTGAAAAAATGTCTTCCTCTCTTTGTTTTGAAATGACCAACATTTACTTTTGTTATTCTTTCCTTTTTATGTGCATATAAAAGCTATTACAACTTAATCTTATATTTATGCATAGTTTTTTCCCTATACTCTATTTTCTTCCCTTTTTATCAACTTTTGGCATCCCTTTGTTGGTTTTCAAAACACTACCCAAACCACATACCTGTTACTACTTTTGTAACATTGTTTTTGTTTAATTTGTTACTATCCTTAAAATCCTGAGTGAGCCACAGATGTATCTTTCTTACTGACTTTTTCGTTTTTCAATAGATGTAGTTTTGCTGAACATTTTTAATTGTTTCTTAAATGTTTCCCATGTAGGTACTCTATTTACCCAATTGACCTTAATCAGTACCCTTCTCATATCTACGTACATTTTTAAAGTTAACGATTGTTGTTGGCATTTGGAGTACATAATTTTCATACTTAACATGGAATTCAATAATATTATGGTCACTATTTCCCAGAGGACCTTTTACCATGACATTACACAATGCTACATCTAAGATCGATTTAACCCTGGTTGGTATTACCATGAGAAATTGTCATGAAAACATTCCACAAACATATTTGGGAGTACTCTTCCCAATTTGAGAGTCCCAGTCAATATGAGGTTAAAGTTCCCACATTGCCTTTGTTACAAACTCCAATAATTTCTTGTTAAATGCACTTTCTAAAATTATAACCACTATTAGGCACCTACAAAATACTCCCAGCAATATTTTCTGATTTATACTATTCCTAATTTCTATCCATACGATGATCTTCTGAAGCCAGATGCTTCCTCACTAAGACTGTTATGCACCCTTTCATAGTAGACTGCCAACTCTGTCTGTCTCTCTGAAATAACACAGTGTGGAGCTGGAGGAACACAGCAGGCCAGGCAGCATCAGAGGAGCGGGAAAGTTGACGTTTCAGGTAGGGACCCTTCTTCAGAAACGGGGAGGGGGATGAGAGCTGGGAATTAAATAGAGAGAGGAGTGGTGGGGCTGAGGAAGATAGGTGGGATGGTGATAGGTGAATACAGGTAGGGCATAGCGGGGATTAGTCAGCTGGAAGGGTAGGACAAATAGATGGGAGAGAAGATGGACAGGTTGTGTCAGGTCAAGGAGGCGGGGATCAGAGAGACAGTTGGACGTGGGATGAGGCTGGGGTTGGGGAGATTTTAAAACTGGTGAATTCTATGTTAAGACCATCAGGCTGTAGGCTCCCGAGGTGGAATATGAGGTGCTGCTCCTCCAGTTTGCGAGTGGTGTCATTGTGACACTGGAGGAGGCTCAGGACAGATATGTCACCCAGGGAGTGGGAGGGGGAGTTAAAACGTTTGGTGACTGGAAGGTGTTATCATTTGTCATGTACAGAGCGCAAATCCTCCATGAAATGGTCCCCAAGTCTGTGCTTGGTCTCACCAATGTTGAGGAGGCCATATCAGGAGCAGCAGATACAGTAGACGACGGATGTGCAGGTGAACCCCTGTCTGATGTGGAAGGTTTGTTTTGTGCCTTGAATGGAGGTGAGGGAGGAGGTGTAGGGGCAAGTGTAGCACTTCCTGCAATTGCAGGGAAAGGTGCCGGGGGTGGTGGGGTTACTGGGGAGTGTGGAGCGGATGAGGGAATTGCAAAGTGAGTGGTCCCTACGAAAGGCAGGTAGGGGTGAGGAGGGAAATATCTCCTTGATCATGGGATCAGATTCTAGGTTGATGCAGAGGTTAGTGGGTTGGTATGTGAGGACAAGAGAGATTCTGTCTTTGTTTTTGTTGGGGGCAGGGGATTTGAGGGCAGAAGTACAGGAAATGCAAGAGATGCGGTTGAGGGCATTTTCAATCACCAGAGAGGAGCAAGTTGTGGTCCCTGAAATAGGAGGATATCTGGGATGTGTGAGAATGGAATGCCCCGTCTTGGGAGCAGACGCAGCGGAGGCAGAGGAATTGAGCGTAGGAGATCATATTCTTGCAGGAAGGTGGGTGAGAGGAGATGTAGTCTAGGTAGCTGTGGGTGTTGGTCGGTTTGAAATAGCTGTCGGTGCTGACACGATTTTGGAGACGGAGAGGTCCAGGAAGGAGAGGGAGGTATCAGAGACGGTCCAGGTGAACTTGAGGTTGGAATGAAAGGCGCTCGTAAAGTTGATGAACTGTTCAAGGTCCGCATTGGAGCATGATGCGGCACCGATACAGTCATTGATGTAGCGGAGGAAGAGGTGGGGGATAGTGCTGGTGTAGCAGCAGAAGAGGGACTGTTTCACATATCCTACAAAGAGGCAGGCATAGCTTGGGCCCATTCGGGTGCCCATGGCCACCCCCTTAGTCTATAGGAAATGTGAATTTCTGAAATGCCTGATTTCACCTGATGAAGGAGCAACACTCTGAAAGCTTGTGATTTCAAATAAAATTGTTGGACTATGACGTGGTGTCGTGTGACTTCTGACTTTGTCCACCTCAGTCCAACACTAGCACCTCCACATCATCTCTGAAATTCCATGTAACCTTGAATATTTATTTCCCATCCTTAATCACCTTTAATCAGGTGTGTGTCATGGTGAATAGATCTAAGTCATTTATCATTTACCCCTGTTTATGACACCGCCACACATAGAGATATTAGACCTGGCGCCCAAAAATTTGTTCAAAAAGCAGATTTTAAGGTGTACCTTAAGGAAGGAAAATGAGTTAGAGGGATGAAAAGATTTAAGAGAAACCTAAATCTCAGGGTCCAGACAGCTTATCGTATGGCCATCAATGATGGAGTGGTTAAAATCAGGGGTGTTCAAAAGGTAAAATTATATGCAAATAGATTTCTCATCATTTCTAGAGGTTATTTTGATAAGGAGGATGAGGCATTTGAGGGTTTGTAAAACATGCTCGAGAATGTTAAAATCAAGTTTAGCCGGGAATGATTGCAGGTCAGAGAAGAGGAACAGGGTTTTGTGCAAGTTAGGGCTTGAATGTACAATTTCTTGTCATTATGATACAATATACAACAGCAATCTGTTTTGATTCGCATGATTTTATTGTATTCCTTCAGAAGTATGAAAGTTATGGTATTCCTCAGGCTTCTCTTTTTCATATGTCTGTGGAATTTATAACTCAGTTTTGTGATTACTTAGTCACTACTTGCAAATTTAGTTCTTTTCTCGAATAATCTTTTCTTCCCAATACAGCCTTGCAATGCAATCTTTGGCATAGTATTTCAGTTTCCCAATAGGAACAAAAAATACAGCATGCATTTTTTTCTGCGAAGGAAGATATGAGCTGACCTTTTCACAAGACGAATCTTTCCTGAAAACAATAGTAGCTTGAATGTACATGCAAACACCCTGTGGTTCAAGACAAGGCACAACTCAAGTGCAAGTATTTGAAGAACAAGTGAAGACTTGATCTCTGAATTCTGAGCCAAGCAGTTTGACATTGGAACTGGGGAACTGTACTCAGCCAACACTGATAAGATGTGTGTTTCACAAGCTTGCTTCATGAAAGTGCCTACTCATCAGATATCCACCGTCATCCCTGGTGCCCACACTTCTTTAAAAGGCTGATGTATATCTGACCGAGTGTTGGCAGTCCAAAGCTGCCTTACTCATTTACGGACAGATTCAGAACATAGAACATAGAACATAGAACATAGAACAGTACAGCACAGTACAGGCCCTTTGGCCCACGATGTTGTGCCGAACTTTTACACCAATCCTAAGGTCTATCTAACCTCCACCGCTACCTTATACTATCATCCATATCCCTATCTAATAGCCGCTTAAATGCCCCTAATGAGGCCGACTCCACTACCCTCTCCGGCAATGCATTCCACACCCCTACCACTCTCTGACGTCTCCCAGATATCTACCTCCTTTCACTTTAAAACTATGTCCCCTCGTAAAAGCTACCTCCACCCTAGGAAAATGTCTCTGGCTGTCTACTCTATCTATACCTCTGATCATTTTGTACACCTCTATCAAGTCACCTCTCATCCTTTGTCATTCCAAAGAGAAAAGACCCAGCTCTCCTTTCCTCATAAGACCTTCCCTCCATTCCAGGCAACATCCTGGTAAATCTCCTCTTCACCTTTTCTAACGCTTCCACATCTTTCCTGTAATGAGGCAACCAGAACAGGACACAATACTCCAGATGTGGCCAAACCAAGCTTTTGTATATCTGGAGCATAACTTCACTGCTCTTGAACTCAATCCCTCTATTAATGAAAGCTAACACACCATACGCCTTCTTAACAACTCTATCCACCTGGGTGGCAGCTTTCAGGGAACTGTGGACATGAACCCCAAAATCCCTCTGCTCCTCCACACTGCCAAGAATCTTTCCGTTAACCCTGTATTCTGTTTTCAAGTTTGTCCTTCCAAAATGAATCACCACACACTTTTCAGGGTTAAACACCATCTGCCACTTCTCAGCCCAGCTCTGCATCCTACCAATGTCCCTTTGTAACCTAGAACAGCCCTCCGCACTGTCCACAACTTGACCCACCTTCGTATTGTTCGCGAACATATCAGAGAAGAGGAAGGATGGAACTGCAATTGTCTGACAGGGACCTGGATGTCCTGCTGCAAAGGATGGATGTCATCTTCCTGGAACACTGGCAAAGGAGGCACAACACCAGGCCCTGGCAAACTGGCCCTAAGTTGCCACCCAGGTCAGTCAGCTCTCAATAGTGCAGAGGGATGACCAGCAGTGCTGTATGAAAGTCAATGAGCTTCTCCACTGCGCCAGGGTAAGTGCCAGACTTCACTCTGATACCTCACAGTCACTCTATCTCTGCTACTGCACCCACCCAAGGCTCATACTCTGCCAATCTCACTGTTGCCTGCAACATCTTCCTTTACCCACTTTTACCCACCATCACCAACCACACCATTTACCCAGGATGGGTTCTATGCAGCCTGCTCACTCCCTTGGGACCCCTCACCAGCTTTCCCACACCTGCACTAGGACTACCATCTGTACCAATCACTTTCATCTCGCTCAATTCTTCCCATTTCGTTTTCCCGGGAGAAGACAGATCACAAGAGGCAGAGAGTCACCCGACATCAGGCTCCTCAGCCCCTTTGAGGAAGGAATCCCAGAAATTGCAGAAGGAAGACCAGGAAAGTTCCTGCAGGATGCTGAGACATCCACGTCCATCACCTGAGTAAAGCCTATTCTGCATTCCACTGCACCTTTCACATTAACCCCACTGTCGCTAACCACATGCTTTCTTTCACTTGTGTATTGCAGGTCTCACCTGCATTATCAACACTTCCATGAAGAAACCTGTGACACCCCCAGATGTCACCTTATCAACCTCTGAGGACGAGAGTACATGACCTGATCTGACCCGACCTTACAATAGGTGCATAAAATTGAAACTTATATTTTTTATAACTAACTAAAAGTGACAGATATCTTTAGTGATTTGTTGACACCTACTGAGACTTGCCCTGGTTATAAACAAACTATTAATTGCGCTTGAATAGATATATTCATAAGAAAGTGTTCGCAGAAGCACAGATACGTTCAATATAAAAATGCACCATTGGAACAATTGACTCACACAGCAGGCTGGCACCTTGTTCCCTCAGAAGCAAGTCTAGGCTGGAGTGAAACAAAAACAGAAATTGCTGGCGGAACTTAGCATTTCTGATAGCGCAATTG
The DNA here is from genome assembly GCA_024137785.1 of Ginglymostoma cirratum. Classification (NCBI taxonomy): domain Eukaryota; kingdom Metazoa; phylum Chordata; class Chondrichthyes; order Orectolobiformes; family Ginglymostomatidae; genus Ginglymostoma; species Ginglymostoma cirratum. Next base: position 20,515,254 of record JAHRHZ010000049.1, read on the forward strand.
CTGGACCCAAGATGTTAACTCTGTTTTCTCTCCAATGATGCTGCCAGACCTGCTGAGTTCAGACAGCACTTTCTGTTTTTGTTTCAGGATCTCCAGCATCTACAGTTCTTTGTTTTATTCCAGGCTGGAGTGAATTGACTTTTAGCAGAACTTCTTGTGAATGTAACTACGTAGCTATACGTAACTAACCCTAAGACAGAGTTCATAGAATCACTGATCTGGCAAAGTGCTATTGTAAATGCAGAAGCTTGAAATTAGTGACATTAAGGTAAAGTAGGCCATGTGTAGTGTCACTCCAAAGATGTATGTGAGGGTTTGTAGTGTGAATGGAGCTGCCAGCCATTTCCTGTGCTGCATACCTCTGTAACATGTTGTGCCTACAGCTAGGTGTGTATCCACCAAAAGCAGGGAGGCTGGATATATTTAACACTGAGTTAGACAGATTTTTGATCTACAAGGAATTCGAAGGTTGTGAAGGTTCAGTCAGATGGATGGAGTTAGATCAGATCAGCCATAATCTTATTGAATGGCAGGACTAGCAAAAGCAGCTGAATGGCACAGCCAACATAAGGGGCTGAATGGCCTGCTCCTGCTCCTATTTCATGATCTTACAATCTATTGCATGCAGCCCAATGTGTGAGAATTAAAGTGAGCAGAATGATACAATTCCAGGATTGCAAAATTGTCAACAAACCTACAGCAATGTCTTCCCTTATCCATGAAATGACAAGCATCATGAGGCAAAGTGGCTCCCGTCCCGAGGATACTTAAAGGGCCATTTCGCAAATTGCACTGGCCATTACTGGAGCTAGGGCTGCAGGGAGATGGTTCACTAATAGCCGTCAAAGACAGATCTCTGAGGTAGATGGTCACTGGGGACAGATTGTTCCAGTGTCTGGGGCTGGGGTCGCCCTGTACTGGGAGACATAGGCACAGAGGCAGCTTTTCGCATTGGGGGTCTTTCTGAGGGTCATAGAGAATCCATAAAGGAGGTTCCAAACTGGAAAACCTTTAGGCTTCACCCAGCAACCTTCTACAGGATAATGAAGGCCCCTCCCAACATGAACAAAATGCCTGCAGAAATGAAAAGAGGCATTTAACTGTTTTTGTAAGTGGCTCAGTTAGCCTTCTGATCGACAAACATAGGAAGTGAGCAGGCACCCATGTGCCTGCACCATTTGTCAGTCTTTCTGCTTCTCCGGCCATTCTCAAATGCCTGGAATAGCTATTAACCTTGTCTCTCTGTCCTCACCTGTAGAGCATTTCCATCAGTCTCTGGTTTCATTTCAGTATTTGCAGTATTTTTGTTCCATTATGGTGTGTTTGACATGGAGAGAAGGAAGCCGACAGAGCAATCTCTCCAAGATGGAGGAGAAGGGGGTCCTCATCAAGGGTCTTCCAGGATTGTCAGCCCAGATTGCAATGAGTCAGTGTAGTGCCCAAGGAAAGTACATTTCTTAAAGGAATTTGTTGGTAGACCTATGTCACCTCCTTCATCTCAAGGTGAAAACTTAAATCAGGCAAAGGTGACAAGGTGGCTGTAAAAAAATTGTGATTGCCTTTTCTTTCTACATCAAAGGATCCTTCTGGGCAGGAACAGACAACAGTAGCAATATGTGTCAGCCTTCCATTCACAGAAGAACCAGCGAGGTGACTGAGATCATTGATCGGAAGAGAGCTGTCTTCACTGTCTTCTCCCTGCGCTCGGGGTGACCAGGATGAAGAGGTAGATTGATTTGCCAAGAAAGTAACCTCTCAATGGTGCGGTGGATCTTGGTGTTAATAGGCAACGATCACACAACTGTAAGGATGTCACTCTGTCACCATGCAGTTGGACTCAAACACACCGAGTACTTCTTTTCAGGAGATTCCTGGCAGCAACCACAGTGCCTTTACCCTGTGAAAGGTGGCATTACTGACTATCTTCAGGACTTTCAGGAGAGCATCTTAGGGAGCAGCACCACCAACACCTCACAACAACCCCATCCCAAAGCCCCCCACCCCAAACACACCCCTTCCTCTCCCCCCACACTTCTCCCACATGTGACTCATTGGCCCCTTTCTAACATCTCACCAGGCAAAGCCGGGGGTGTTCAGTGAAAACCATGGCATCACCAGCATCGCAGAGCAAGGTGACCATTTATTAAAGCAGAGGTTTCACTGCTTCGATCACTTAGCAAACATATTTACTTCTTCTTGACCATTTGAGTAAGGTCGTTAGACATTTCCTGACATTACTGCCATGTTCTGAGGGCCACAGTCTGGGCATGAGTCATCGTTTTATGAGGTTCCTATTGCCTGTGATGCTTCATGCCTGAGGGCTTCCTGCCCCTTGCCCGAGGAATGACCTCTTTGCTGGCCTTTACTGCCCATGTAGTGCACCAAGGAACACAAAACCCAAACAGAGAGCACCCTCTGGCATTTATTGGGCTGTTCTCCTTCTCTCACCATGTTGAAATGTGATGACCCAACAGACTGCAAATCATGGCCCTGTGTTCCAACCTATTCATCTCTTTCAACAGGCCCCCAAATACTCCCTCCAAGGGCCTTGGTAATTTATCTGCAAGTGTTCAAGGCCTGTATTCTTAACTTTCTGCTTACATTAAAGCGTCATCTCTCATGGGTGACTGAGCATTTAGATAAAATTTTGCAAAGCCCTTTCTGCTGACTACAAATGCAATCCTGTCTTCCAGCCATCTCACAATTCAATATTGTTTCATTTTGCACCAATGTGTTGCTGGTGTATGGGTTAGAGTTGCTGGGGGCTGGGTGATATTGGTAATGGAGATGTTTTATTGGAACTCCATGCTGGCAGTCGATTGAAATATCTGATATTGACTTGCTCCTTTTTCGCCTCCTATGATGCCGACATGCTGGCGTCTGCTCTCCTTTGTCAGTTCTTCATGCTCCATTTGTGCCTGTCTCATCCAACACCTCCTTCAGCTATTCATAAATTCCACGTGTCTCACAACTTTTACTATTGCTTTGATTTCTTTCTTTTATGCCTCTGTTATGTCATGCTAATATCACTTCTGACATTTAACCACCTCCTGTTTTTCACATTCTCACTAGTTAATTCATTTTATTTATTTGCTTGTGCGTATTTCTATTTTGTTTACATGTTGTTTCATTATATTTTACCTGTTTCTTTAATGCTTAGCTGAGATTAGCCCTTTAGCTTTTACCATTCCACTATGATTCCTCTTTTTAAATAACTAATATATATAAATCTGTATCATACCCTCTCTGAAAGTGGAGCCTTTCATTGTATTTTAACTTGAGAAATCCTGGGAATTTTATTCAAATATAGTCTTGTAGAGTTGTCCAAGTTTCAATACAATTGCTGTCATTTGCATTTTGGCTGTCTATATCTGTCCCAAACCTACCTAAACTAAACCATTTCCAATGGTGCTCATTTTGTTTAACGTAATTATGTATCTGTGCACTTCTTCTCAACTTTGATGAAGGCTCTGACCCTGCAATATTAACTCATCATTCTCTTGGCCACAGACACAGTCAGGCCAATTGAATTCTTACAGCACGTTTTGCTTCAGTTTTAGATTGTCAGGATCTGTTTAGTTCTGTGTTTGAAGCTTAACTCGATTTAGTCTCCCAAAGTAATGCTGCTTGATTACACAGAACTTTCTGCGATAACTTTTTATGTATAGCTTGCATTGGACACACATTCTCTTCACACGAGGCTCAAGCTATTACTGTTTTGAAGCTCAGTCCTGTGACAGCCATTATTGTCACAACATCATACACTGTCATTGCACATCATTCTGATGTTAACCCCTTTGCTCTACAACATCTGAAGCAATTTTTACTTTTTGTTTACATGGAATTGTTTGTTGCATTCATCTGTCACCAACTCCAAAACCTTGCAATTCTTCTTGAAGCGACTGCAAGCATTTTATTGGCATCCATTTTTAAAAGACACCAGTAGTAGGCATTTAGCATGACCAGTGGCTGCCAATTCTGTGCCTACACATCTAATGTGGAAACACGTCCAGCTCAGAACTGGTTGCAGCAAATGCAAACACTGTATTACCCGACAGGCTTTCACCAACGTGAAAAACCTATGTTATTTTCCGAAGAAACGATCGAGAACCATTTCAAGTTAAACAAACTTTAAAATGATTATAATTGGAACAGAAATGTTGGCAATACTCAAGCAGGTCAGATCGTATCTGTAGATAGAGAAACCGAGTTAACTTTTCAGGTCTGTGACCTTTCATCGTTGATGTCCTGAGGAGAACAAGAAGTGTGTCATTTGTTACACAAAAAAGACAGACATAGCTAGGAGCAGAGATAGCAGGAACTGCAGATGCTGGGTAATCTGAGATAACAAGGTGTAGACCTGGATGAACACAGCAGGCCAAGCAGCATCAGAGGAGCAGGAAGGCTGACGTTTCGGGCCTGGACCCTTCTTCAGAAAAGGTGTGGGTAACCTTAGAAACACCCATTATTTGAGGAAGATTGGAGTCGAAGGACATGTTGTTCGATGTAAGAATAAGTTCCAGCCAGGTGGAGGATGATGGTGGCGGATAGAGACTAGATGGGCTTCTGTTAAAGGAGCAGGTGGATAGCTCTCAGGCCATCCTGGTTGGGGATAAATGTGTAGAGGAATTGGATATCCATGGAGGTGGGTCGGATCAGGAACCATAAAACTATTGAACCAACATAGAGCATGAGGAGAGTCATAGATGGAAGTCAGATGATGCTGCATAAACGGAAGAATAAATAGATAGGAAATTGCAATAGGAAGAAATCAGTTCAGTGGGGCAGGAACAGGCCAAAACAAGGATTTGGATTTTATCAGGAAAAAGTAGGAACTACAGATGCTGGAGTCAGAGTCAATACAGTGTGGAGCTGAAAGAAAACAGCAGGTCAGGCAGCATCAGAGGAGCAGGAAAGTCAACGTTTCAGGTCGGGACCCTTCACCAGGACTGGGGAGGGGGAAGGGAGCTGGGAAATAAATAGAGAGAGGAGGGGTGGAAGGTAGGTGGGATGGTGATAGGTGGATGCAGGTAGGGGGTAGTGGGGATTAGTCAGTGAAGTGGGGGGTGTATAGGTGGGAGAGAAGATGGACAGGTTGTGTCACGTCGAGGAGGCGGGGATGGGAGGGAGGGTTGGACATGGGATGAGGCTGGGGGAAGGGGAGATTTTGAAACTGGTGAATTCTATGATCAGGCCATCAGGCTGTAGGCTCCCAAAGTGGAATATGTGGTATTGCTCATCCAGTTTGCATGTGCCATCGTTGTGGCACTGGAGAAGGCCCAGAATGGACATGTCACCAAGGGAGTTAAAATGGTTGGCAATTGGAAGATGTTGGTGATTATAGCATACAGGATTTTATCAGGAATTGGCTAAGTGCCAATTTTGACGTGTTTCATAGAGGGTTTCTCTCCAGGTGTGAGATTTCTCATGACATCTTCTGAAAGTTGTCTTATTAGCTATGCACCGCAGTGTCGTTTTTATCCTATCTTCCTTCTTGCTAGTACTCACCATTACTGGGACCTCCTGGCATCCCCGCACTAGCACCACTAGCACCAGCCTTGCACCAGGTCAGGTTGCCCTTCACCATACAAATAGGGAGATGGAATAATAAAGAAATATTCCTCAGACACACATTGTTGACATGCATTGCAAATACAAGTGCACATTCATAAATGTATTGTTACTTAAAAACAAAACTGCACAGGTTACCTACCTGTAGCCTGGTCCTATCTTAGAACTCTGTCTAAGGAAGTGCTACCCTTTCTGCATTGTCCAGGGAAGTGCTACACTTTCCCCATTGTCCAGGGAAGTGCTACTCTTTCCCCATTGTCCAGGGAAGAGCTACTCTTTCCCCATTGTCCAGTGTAGCCTAATATTTTCCCAGTGTTCAATGTAGGACCATCACATACTCAAAAGCCTTCAAGCAATTGTGAGCATTCATCAGCAAAAGTGAACAAAGAACAAATAATCAGAAACTGTGTTTGTTTCTGTGAACAGACAGTTATCACTGGCCACTTGCAGTCAATGAATGGTCACTGCACTCAGCTCTCATCTACTGGAACCGAGTGTCAATTAAGTGCCATCTGACTTGTTAGACTTGCTGCTGCAGTGCTCTATCATGCAGAAAGCAACATTCCTCCTGCACGATGTCTTCATCTTTCTCTTCTGAATGCTGCTGTCATTCCCCCAGCTCTCCACAGTCCACCACATTTTCTCTTTGACAGCTTTTTTTAACAACGCCCATGATCAGCCCAGAGATGAGGATGATCAGACTGCTATGATCAATGAAGTAATCAAGGTGGCTTCTGGCCAGGATTTGTAGATATTTTGTAACCAACCTGTTTGGAGATGTTGTTACATATGCCTGGAGCAAAGGGACATTGAAACCAGGTAGGAACCCTACCACTGCACCACAAGATGCCCCATTATTTGCATCCCACACATTTGGACACTGCAAGCCTTTCACATGTATGTCCAATGATTACAAATGGGGCCAATCTATCCTGCGAGTGTGCCTGATTAATGCAATTGTCCTTCGAACAGCCTCACATCATTCATAAGTAGCATTGATTTTCTCAGACAGAAAGAAATCTCTCTGCCTGTTCCAGGGGATGATCACAGCTGTTTATCATTACAATCACTGAGCACAGAAGGCAACACAGCTCCCACTTGGCACAGTGTGTCACTGGCACAACCTGGTCATCCAGTCCCCCAAACTCCAAACTTCCAGGTTGCTTTTTCTCTTTGTACTCCTTGTCAAACCCAGCTTCCAAACATTCCCACACACCTCTTTGAATCACAACTTCATCTCCCAACATTATCCCTGAGCCCCAGTCCTTGTCATGTCAGCTACCGTGTACAACTCAGGAACTCTGACAGAAGCACCTTCCTTCTCCACATTTCCCGTGTTGTGTATTACGATGAGTAAAATTTGCCCAGCTCTGTAAGCATGGTCACTTACTGAGGGCTCAATGTTCAGCTAACTAGGTTTGCCTGTCTCTTACCAACTTCCCTGTACAGACATCCAATTCGCTCTGTTTTGCACCTTGATGCCCAGTGGATTATTCCAGAGGTCACCACCCTGCAGTGACCTTTCCCATATTTCCCTTACATGGCCAACTGATTTGGGGGGGCTCTGCAGCAGCCTTCCTCTCACACTGATCATGATGAGTATGGCACTGGCGGTGTTTTCCAAGCACTCACCGTTGGCTGACCAAGTTTAGAGCTTCTCTTCCTACGGTGGGCTTTCCTGCGTGCTGCTGCCAATCCCTGCCAGCTTCCGGCTGGGATAAATTGGTGCTGCTCCCCTCTTTCCTTGACTGGGTGCAGTGATCAAGGGAAACCCGACATGAGTCCGAGTGAGAAAAGAGTTACATCTTAAACAAGCTATAGGTTGTTGTATTTTAGTAATCAGCCATTAGTCCCATAGTAAATTAGAAATTGTTCCTTAAACTATTGGGAGTCTGGTGGATATCAATCTTCACTCGACAAGATCCCAAGACAGTCTTCCTTTCCCCTACCCAAGTTCTAATGACATCATCAGATTGGATGGAGCTTAACACAGTCTTTAACATTAACTCTTTCAAAACCATTACTTTACACAACGTGAGACTTTCCTCCTCCCGGCAAAAAAAATAACCTGCCATCTGGATCATTCTTGAGAGACTGGTGCAAAGCTGTTGTTTTATTTCGTCTTTCCAATTGGAGCTTTCTCCAAGCCTGATGTGGCTCCAGTGAAGTGTTTTATTGCATTTCAAATTGGGAGCTTCACTCTCTGGCTGCTGTTGTTGAAGAATTTCTTTTTCCACAGTACCTGAGAGTCTTCTGGTTTTCCAGGTTAAGAGTCCAAGGTTCCACGGTGTCCCATTATTTCCCTCATTGCTGTTGCCTGAGAGTCTTGTGTAGTCCAATGAGGTTTGTGGAAATTGTGATGATGGAATTGTTCGCATGTCTCTGACATCAGTAAGACACAAGAGACCAGTCCGACAAAAGCGAGTTAACGGAGTGTCTTAAATGCTGCACTAGAAACCTGAAGGTGATAACTACCAAGTACAGTTATAAACAAAGGTATGTTATAGTACAAAATGAGCTGAAGAGTCTCAGTAATTAAGAGCAAAATGCCTCAGGGACAGTGTACATAACAATGTCAATAATCTGAGATACTCCAGACTGACATCTCAATATGTAGGAGGCAGTGTTAGTTTAAAGCACAGGAGAAAGCATCCTCAATCCCTAACCTTCTGCCACCTAATAGTAAATTCAAGACAACACCCAGAAAAGTAATCATCGACAGGTTTTATTCAGTATAACATTGTGCACATTAGAGAGGGTAGCAGAGAGTTTCTCTGACAACCAACACACATGGGTTCCACCTTATTCTCTCAGTATCATGACATCATTGATAACATAGTCCCTATTTATCATTGTATTTCATAATTCCACACAGTCAACAGATGAAATATAATGAGGTATTCCAGAATTTATATGATATGAAAGTTCACTTAATCTTACACAACTTACCGACGGTGATGAATGGATTTGCGTGTGGCCAAGAATGCAAAAACGCTAGGAGCAAAAACTTTGCAAAAACCAAGGACGCGATTGTTAAAGGCAAATGCATTGATCTAGTCACAAATGTTAATAGTATTCATAGAATCATAGAGTCATAAAGCATGAAAACAGATCCTTCGGTCCAACTAGTTCATGCCAACCATGTTCCAAACTAAACTAGTCCCACCTGTCTATGTTTGGCCCACATGTCTCCAAACCTTTCCTGTTCCCATACATATCCATGATTTTTAAATGTAACTGTACCCACATCCACCACTTCCTCTGACAGTTCATTCCACACTTGAGCCACTGTCCATGTAAAAAGTTGTCCCTCATGTCCTTTTTAAAACTTTCTCCTCTCACCTTAAAAATATGTCCCCCAGTCTTGAACGCTCCCACTATAGAGAAAAGGTTCAAAGTCTCCATTCCTGGCAACGTCCTGGTAAACCTTTTCTGAACCCTCTCCAATTTAATAATATCTTTCCTACAGCAGGGCAACCAGAACTGCACACAGAATGCCGGAAGAGGTTTCACCAATGTCCTATACAACATCAACATGACATCCCAACTCCTTTACTCAAATCTCTAAGCAATGAAGGTGAGTGTGCTAAACGCCTTCTTAACTGCTACCCAGAGCCCTACAATTAATTGTTTGCTTAGCAAAATGCAATACCTCTCATTTATCCAAATTAAACTCCATGTGCCACTCTTCATCCCATTGACTCAATTGATCAAGATTTCTTTATAATCTTAGATAATCTTTTTCATTGTCAATTATTCCATCAGTTTTGGCGTCATCTGCAAATTCACCAGCCATGCCTCCTAAATTCTCATCCAAATCGTTTATATAAATAACAAACAAAAGTGGACCCAACACTGATCCCTGTAGAACACCGCTCATCACAGACCTCCAGTCCGAAAAACAATCCTCCACTACCACCCACTGTTTCCTGCCACTAAGTCAATTTTGTATTCAATTGGCAAGCTCAACCTGAATCTCATGGGATCTAACTTCACTAATTAGCCTACTGTGCAAAATCTTGATTTAGTTCACATGCACAAATTTTGAAATTTATTAAATACCTTTTGGAAGTGCACATACACCACATTAAGAACATAACCCTCATAAAGGTTCTGTTACCTCTTCAAAGAACTCCAAAAATTTAGTTAGAAATGAACTTCCCTCAAGAAAACCATACTTGCAAACCCAAAGGAGGCAATGAATGGGTGATCTGAATCCAACTGGGACATGTTCTTTGCCAGATGCACTCCAATAAGGCCAGAAATAAGCTGATAATTATAATTGGGCACCTCCTGGAGTAATGTTCATTCAAATTTCCCTATGCTGTGTGTGATCTGCTTGTTTCACAGCATGTTCCCTTCAATATCGCTATTCATGTATACATCCAAAGGGAATGTTACCTATACATGGCTTGTTATTTCCTAACAAAGCCATGTGTCAGCACAGCTTATAGGGAATAATATCACCTATCATATTGGCCCTGGTATGGGGCACAACTTCAGGCCCACGTGTGCTAAAATTACCAAACTACTTTGACAAAGCATCATGTAAAAGCTGAGTAATCTAAATCAAAAAGTAGGGAAATTCAGGATAAACTGTATTGGAAAAATAACTGGCGAAGGCTAGAAATTAATATGCACTCAATAAGAGCAGTTACATCAGGAATGGAATAGAGTACTGAGGTGTAACTAATGGTGCAACTACCGCTGTTACTATTTTAGATTAATGACCAGGGACTCAAAATCTCACTGCAAAGTGGCCACATTTGCTGAACTTATCAAAATGTAAAATGCAGTGGGCCTTGCAGGAAAGTAATCAGATATTTATAGATTGAGCAATAAGCGTGAGAAGAATAACAATAGATCAAATTTAATGCAGACATATGTAACATACTATAAATAAAAACAGAATTTGCTGGAGAATCTCAACAAGTCTGGCAGCATTTGTGGGAAAACAGAGTTAACATTTTGAATCTAACTCAGTTCCAATGAAGAATCATAATTGACTCAAAATGTTAAGCTCTGCATCTTTTTGTTTGTGCTTTGCTGGTTAGACCAGCACGTATCGCCCATAGCTAAGTAACTGGGCAGAGGTGATAGTGAGCTGCCTTTTTGAATTGCTGCAATCCATGTGGTGTATGGACATGCTCAGCATTGTTAGGAAGGGAAGTCCAGCTGGTCGAATCACCAGTACTGAAGGTACAGTGATATATTTCCAAGTCACGATGGTGTGTCACTTGGAGTGAGCGTACAGGTGGTAATGCTCCCACAAGTCTGCTCCCTTATCCTTCTAAATGGTAGAAGTCATGGAGTTGGAAGATACTTTTGAAGGGATCTTGATAACATTCTGTAGATGGTACAGTATACTGCTGTAGTGAATCTGGGGTGAAGGGAGTGGGTAGAGTGTCAATCAAAGCATGCTACTTGCGCTGGATGTTGTTAAACTTATCAAGTGTTGTTGGAGCCGTACCTATCCAAGCAAGTGGAAAGTGTTCCATTACATTCCTGACTTACTTCTCGTAGATGGTAGATTGGTTTTGAAGGGGCAGGAGTTGAATCACTCAGCGTAAAGTTCCTAGCTTCTGACCTGTTCTTGAAGCCGCTGTATTTATACGCTTAGTTCAGATCAGGATCTGATCAATGTTATCCTCCCAGATGTTGGTAGTGGATTCAGCAGTAATAATCTCATTGAATGTCAAAGGATGCTAATTCTTTCCTGTTTGAGATGATCATTGCCTGGCACTCATTTCTCTGTCTGTTGATGCTACCAGTCTTTCAGATCTCCAGCATCAGCAGTATTTTGGAGATAATAGGTACTGCAGATGCTGGAGAATCCGAGATAACAAGGTGTGGGGCTGGATGAACACAGCTGTCCAAGCAGCATCATAGGAGCAGGAAAGCTTGACGTTTCCGGCCTAGACCCATTTGCTTTTGTTATACCGTACCTATTTCCAGGACACATCAGCAAAATCAGTCAGAAGTGTATAAAACAGCTAACTGGTGCTATGTTTGCTCAGAGTCACATCATCATAACACTTGAAAAGTGAAAGCAACAACATCAGGAGCTGGCACAGAAATGTTTCAATAAGCACAGAATAAGATGCAAGAGGAAGAATTCTGAAAGCAGAAACAGAAAAGTGCTACTAACGCCAGGCAGACAAATCAGATTCTGGCTGCCATCAGATAAACAGTCAGCACAAGGCAACTGCCTATTGTCCTTAGAGCAAGAATTTGAGCTGCTTTGACTCCAAAAAAGCATCTGTTAAGTACATATCTGAATAAAAACAGCGTACATGTTGAAACTGCTCTGCAACTTAATTAAGCAATACAAAACCCACAAATGTGTAAATCAAATACAAATTCCTGACAACAATAGTCATTAGCTTTATGAAACTTTGTTAACTGTTCTTTGTGAGTGTATTCAAAAGCCATGAATCAAATATAAACTATTTCTCCTAATCTGAGGATCAATTATGCACCACACCCTTTTGTGAAATTTCTCTGTTCTTTTGCATAATGAATAGCCTGAAGGGAGGTCCAAGAGCAATGTAACATTATCAGGTCTTACACAAACCAAAGTGACTGTTGGGTGCAAAAAATACATTGAGAAAAGTTGAACTGAATTGCCCACGGGCTGGTCGTCGATCTCTAAGGATTGAAATATCTTTTAACCATATCAGTTCAGTCAATGATCGCCTAACATGACTTTGGGATTTTTGTGTGCAATTGATACAAGTTCTGGGAAAGCATGCCTTCTATCTAGAATAGTCTCAGATACAGATATCAGACAGAGTGAAACAAGTGGAAACATTTACTTGGAGCGCTTTGTTCAGGTCTTCTAAATTGGGAATAGGGAGTGGGGTTTTCCTCTCAGAATTTGCCCACCCCAAGCTTGCATTGGTGCCCTAGCCATTTCTAAGCATCAACATTCATATTCCCAATTAGCTGGGCAGATATTGTTTAAAATTTGAGCTTGAGTGCCAAAAATGTGTAAAACTGCTTTCATCGGTAGAATGGATGCAAATGTTTATCACTGAGTTGGGAATGGGGTGAGATGATGAGAGAATCTTTGGATGGTGTTTGTTGACACAGCATTCCCAGCACGTTACCATCTATCAGCATTTTTACTTCTCAGAGATATCAGAGAGCCCCTTCAGGCAGGACATGGCCTACTTTATGTCTATAAGTTGTGGCAAAATGATGTCATCAGTCCTGCAATAAGATTTTAATGGCAGAAATAGGTGACACAACCAACTTGGAACACACCAGCAAAACCTGATGAGACTGGTAATCAATAATTTATCTAAACTTTCTTTGCTACATGCTTATTTATCTTGTTGCGCAGTGCCTTTAAATAATGATCAATATCTCAGCAGCGATGACATGTGAGTGCACTGCGTGGTGCCTTTACACTGGTTCTGTTTATGAACAGTTCAGAGGAAATGTTGTTAATGACTCAGAGACTCACCATTGCGGTATAAGCTGTTTGGTTTTAAGAATATACCCCCTTGTGCTGGACACATCCTCCAGAAGAAATACTTTCTCTATCTGCTGTATCAACTCCTTTGTCATCTGAAATACCTCAATTTTTTTTAACTCTCTTTATTAAATCGGAGCCAAGTCTTGCCTGTGAAGCTTCTGTTCATAATTTAACCTTGTACCCTTGCTATCATTTCGATGAATTTCTATTAGACAGCATCCAAGGCTATTACTTTTCAATAAATGCAGTACCTAGCACTGAATGCAGCACTGCAAACTGGTTCTAACCAGATCTCTGAGCAGGTTTAATTTAACTTCCATTTCTCTGTATTCCAGCGTTTTTGACATAAGGGGCAACATTACAACAGCCTTTTAAATTAGATTTCGTACCTGTCCATTAGCCTTTGGTGATCTCTGTACTTGGATTCCTAATTCTCTACAGTTTCTAGTTCTTCATCATTTATAAAATGTTGCGCCAAAATTTTGCCAATTTAAGATATTAATATGCATTTGAAACTTCCTCTGCACATTCACAACACTTAGATGCTATCTCCAAAAATCACCTGCTCTGCATAGTGAATTTTTTCAAAAATAAGATGGTTTTGTTCTTAGAAGGATTGAAATCTAACTTTCAAATGGAGGTGGGCAAGGGGATAACAGTCATTCAACATCATAAAGAGTTATTCAATAATCATTGGCCAGAGGGATTCAGTCAATTGATCATCACTGTTTAAACTGCCTGACCCTAGAAATAGGGTATATCAGCAGGGCAGTCCTCCAAGAGGAGTTTTCTCCAGATGGAAATTGGACCGGGAAAAGCCTGATATTCATAGAATTCCTATAGTGCACAAAGAGGCCATTCAGCCCATCAAGACCCCCTGAACAGCATCCCACACAGACCCAGCTCCCTCAGCCTGTAACCTCACATTTTACTGTGACTAGTCCAACTAAACTGCACTTCCTGGACACTACAGGGCAATTTAGTATGGCCAATTGACCTAACTTGCACATCTTTGGACTGTGGAAAGAAACCCACAGAGACACATGGATAACGTCCAAACTCTATACAGACAGATCGAACCTGGATCCCTGGTGCAGTGAGGCAGCAATGCTAACCACTGAGACACTATGCCACATATTAACTATGTTTTTTGGATTAATAGTCTGGTGATAATACCACTAGGCCATCACTTTCCCTTTAATGAATTAGCATTGGTGAACCATACCCATTTGTCAAATTTGTATACCTGCCTTTGGCTAATTAACCAATGTAACATATCTAAACTGCTGCTTCTTAACAAACTCAATACACTATCAGAAAATTGCTGCAAATTGTTGGCTGCCTATATTAGGTGACTGTAATCACAAACCCCAAAATTAACAATACACACGTTTACAAAGCAAAAGGATATGCTGGCATTGCAGAGCAGCTATTCAGGTCATGGTACCCAAAATGGAACAGGAATGGGACAGAGTTTACAGAAAAAAACCACAAACAGGGTCAAAGGAGGAGAATATGATAAAAAAGCCAAAGTTAGTGGCTCTTTACTTAAATTTGTGTAGTATTCAGAAAAAAAGAAATGAATAAACAATGCAAATTGAGGTTTAAGGGTTTGACCTTCATCCAATACAGAACAGAGCTGGGAACTAATTATTCGGGTAAAATAAAACAAAGAATTGTGGATGATCTGAAACAACACCAAAATTGGTGGAGAAACTCTGCAGGTCTGGCAACATCTGTAGAGGGAAAGCAGAGTTGACATTTCAAGTCCACAGTGTCTTCTTCAGAATTGATAATAGCTAGGAAAAGGAATTTATGATTTTTCAAAAGGTAAGGCAGAAGGGCAGTGTGGTGCCGTGGCTTTGCTTGTACAAGATGGAATAAATACAATAGCAAGAAATGATCTTGGATTGGAAGGTTTTGAATCTATATGAGTGGTGTTAAGAAATAACAGGGATAAGAAAATGCTGTTGGGAGCAGTCTATAGGCCACCTAGCAGTATCCTACTAGAGAGCAGAGAATAAATCAGGAAATAGTGAAGGCTTGTTAAAATAAAAACAGTACACTAATCATAAATTACTTTAGTCTTCAAGCAGATTGCAAGATCGAAATTGGCAGAGGTAGCCATGAGGAAGAATTCATAAAATGCATTCAGGACAGCTTCTGAAAAAAGTATGTTATGGATCCACCCAAGAGGCTACAAGAACAGAAACCGCTGGAAAAGGTGATCAGGTCGGGCAGCATCAGTGGAGAGAAATCACAGTTAACATTTCAGATCAAATGACTCTTTCTCAGAACCCCTAGAATCAGGCAGGCTATTTTGGATCTGGTACTGAGTAATGAAGCATGTTTAAAGATGTAAAAGGTGCCCCAGGAAACAGTGACCATAACATGGTAGAATTTAGCATTCAGCTTGAGAGCAAGAAATTTGGGTGAGAAAAAAAAACTGTGCGAAACGTAAATAAGGGTAACTGCAGAGGAATCAGGGCAACATTGGCTGAATGGGACTAGGAAATCAATCGAGCAGAAAGACAGTTGAGGAACAAATACACATGTAAGAAAATTGTTCACGACTCACAACAAAGATATATCTCAGTGAGCAAGGAAGATTCTAGGAAGGGGATAAAGCAACCGGGATTAACCAATGAAGTCAAGGACAGTACCAAATTAGGGAAAGAAAAACATGCAATATGGCAAAAATTGTGGTAAACCAGAGCATTGGGAAAGATTTAAGAACCAACAAAATCATTGAATCATAGAATTGATAATAGCTAGGAAATTGCAGAGGAGGCCTTTCGTTCCATTGAGTCTACACAGCCTGAGAAACACCTGACCTTCAACCTAATTTCATTTACCATCACTTGGAGCATAGCCTTGAATGTTATGACATCCCAAGTGTTCATCCAGGTACTTTGTAAAGGATACGAAGCAATTCACCTCTATAAACCTTCCAGACAGCTCATTCTGGACCATCATCACCCTCTAGGTAAAAATGTTTTCCTCACATGCCCCCTAAATCTCCTGCCTCTCACCTTAAACTTGTGTCCTCTCATGACTGACCCTTCAACTAAAGATGACCGAAAAATAATAAAGATGGAGAAAACGTACAGTAAGAGTTTCTTCAAAAGTGTAAAAAGGAAGAGATGGACCAAAATAAACATAGGCCCTTAGAAAATAAGGTTGCAGAAATAATAATGAGAACCAGAAAATAGAATCGGACTCCATGGTAGAAGACACTAATAGCATCCAAATTGCCAAGTTATCAAAGGGCAAAATGGAGCATGAAATAATTACAATAACTTTCACTAGAAAAAAGTGTAAGGGTAATTAATGGGCTGAAATCTGATAAATCCCCTGGACTTAATGAGTTGCATCCTAGCATATTAAAGGAAGTAGCTACAGAGATAATGGATAAACTGGTATTAAACTTCTAAGAAACCTGAGATTCTGGAAAAGTCCCAAAGGATTGGAAACCTGTTAATGTAATACCCTTGTTTAAAAGGGAGTTAGATAAAAATAAGCTAGTGAGCTTAAATCTGTTATTAGGAAAATGTCAGAGGATATTATAAAGAATGTATTAGCAGGCCAGTTAGAAATACATAATATGATCAAGTAGAGCCAGTATGGCTTCCTGAAGGGGAAATCATGCCTGATAAATTTACTGGAATTCTTTGAGGAGGTAACAAGCAGAATAGATAAGGGGAAACCATTAGATGCAATATATTTGAATTTTCAAAAGGTGTACAATAATGTAGCACATGTAAGGCTACTTGATATGATAAGAACCCATGTTGTTGGAAGTAATATATTGGCATCAATGGAGAGTTAGCTAATTAATAGAAGACAGAGAGTTGGAATCA
Organism: Ginglymostoma cirratum; assembly: GCA_024137785.1. Lineage (NCBI taxonomy): Eukaryota > Metazoa > Chordata > Chondrichthyes > Orectolobiformes > Ginglymostomatidae > Ginglymostoma > Ginglymostoma cirratum. The sequence goes on from JAHRHZ010000049.1 coordinate 20,532,165, forward strand.
GGATTGGGGGAGCATTTTCAGGATGGCAATCCATAACTTGTGGAGTGCCACAGGGATCAATGCTGAGGTCATAATTATTTGCAAAATATATCCGTGACTTAGATGAGGGAAATGAATGTACTATAGTCAAGATTGCAAATAGCACAAAAATTGGTGGGAAGGCACATGGTTAGGATGACACAGAAAGTGTCTGCAGGAGGATATGGAGAGGTTAAGTGAATGGGCAAAAACTTGTCAGATTGTGTGACTATGCACTTAGGCAGGAAAAATGAAGGAGTTGAATATTATTAAGTGGAGAAAGACTGCAGAAAACTATTGCACAGAGGGGTTTGGGGGTCCTTGTACACAAAAAGCTAACATTAAGGCTCAGGAGGTAATAAGGAAGACAAATGGAATACTGGACTTTATTTCAAAGGCTCTGAAGTATAAAAGTAAGAAAATCTTGCTAAACTATACAAGGCAGTAGTTGGACTCCACCTGGAATACTGTGAACAGTTTTGGATCCCTTAATTCAGGAAAGATAATATGGCACTGGAGGCAGTCAAGAGAAGATTCATTAGGTTGATGCCAGATTATTTCTCCAATTTTTGTTTGCATAGCTCTATTTAATTCAGGAAAAATTCCACTAATTTTCACAGATGCTATTATTAACAGTTCTTATTTCCATGTGGAAGAAGAGAACAGCAGTAAAGGATAATTTCAGGAGCCTCAGGAAACAGAGCCCAGCAGGTGAACCTCTAAACAAATAATACCTATGACAGGGGGTACAGACAATGGGAACATTTCCTAGATCTGCCATGGAAATATAAAAGGAATAAGCCATTTAGTTCCAGAGCCTGGCCACCATCTACAAGGCATTGGTCAGGAGTGTGGTAGAATACTTCCCATTTGTTTGGATGGGTGCAGCTCCAACAACACTCAAAAAATTTGACACCATCCAGGAAAAAGCAGCCTGCTTGATTGGCACCACATTTGCAAACATTCACCACCACCACTGATGCTTTAAAGAAGTATTGTGTACAGTCTACAAGTTGCACTGCAGAAACTCCTTTGAAAACGCCTTACAAATGCATGACTATTACCATTTGGAAGGACAAGGGCAACAGATACATGGGAACACCACCACCTGCAAGCTCCTCTCCAAGACGCTCACCATCCTGACTTCGAAATATATCACCGTTCCTTCAGTGACATTGGGTCAAAATTCAAGAACTTGCTCCCAAACAGCATCATGGGTCTGTCTACAGCACATGGACTGTTCAAGAAGGGAGATTACCATCACCTTCTCAAGGACAACAAAGGTCAGGCAATAAGTGATGGCACAACCAGTGATGTCCACGTCCCATGGATTAGCAAAAGAATGAATAAATTCCCATTGAATTCAACTATCTGTATTCCTGGGAAGGCACAACAGTTTGTGTAAGGTCTCCTATAATTTAGCGCTTCGAATCCAGATGCCATTCTGGTAAATTTATTCCCTTCAAGGCCAAAAAATCCTAATACATGGTGCTCAGAACTGTTCATAATAATCCGGATTTCGTTTAATCAGGACGGTGTTTTATTTTGTCATTGGATATGGGCATCACTCACAAGGTCAGTATTTGTTGCCCAGCCTTAAGTATGCTTGAGCCTAATATTTGCTAGGCCACTTCAGAAGACAATTAAGAGTAAATCACATTAGTGTTGATCTGGAGCAAGTAAGGATAGTCTGACATTAGGGAACTGGATGAGTTCTATACCAGCTGATGACAGAGTCATGGTCACCATTACTAAAGACTAGCCTTATATTCCAGATTTATTAATTTAATTTAAATACCATCAAATGCCATGGTGGGATTTGAGCCCACGTCGCCTGGGCTTTTGCATTGCCCACATCTCACCATCTGCTCCTTGTATCTGATGGACGTTACTGCTATGTCATTATCTTTCTCCAGAATTTACATAACTGAAGTACGGCTTCCCTTGCATTCAAATTCTCCGATATAAATGTCAGGTTCCATTAGTCTATTAATGATTTTCTGAATTGTTCATGACATTTTAATGATCTAAGTACATAGACTCCCAAGTCTCTTTGGATCAAACTGTTTTAGCCTTTCAGCATCTAGAAATACTTTGATTAGTTGCCTTCCAGGAGGAAGGATTTTCTTCTTTCAAGCTGTCAGTGTCCCAGCAGCATCGGAATTGTAAAGTGAAGAACTCAGCATCTTCATGTCCATTTTGACTCTGGACACCATTTCCATCGGGTATAAGGAGCAGATGGTGAGATGTGAGCAAATGAATTGAAAGGAGACTATAACTCCAGAATTACTTTACATTACATTTTACATTATCAACTCAGCAATGTGGTCAACACCAGCATGTAATAGATAACTGATGTAACCAGACGACATTGCTAGAATCTTTACTAGTACACTGCAAAGGTCTAAACGTAGAAAGAGAAATTGCCCAATCATTGATATTTCTTTTCCTGGGGAACAGTTATGTGGTGGGTGGGGGGGATGGGGGGAGGCGGGGGGGAGTTGTGGAGGTGGTGACGTCTGCTGTAGGAATGGGAATGCTATAATAACTACCAATTACTGTGAAATCCCTCCACTGAGCTGCCAAACAACATCAGGGCCGCAGCAAAAATATTAACACAATGTTGACCCGAGGTGAGACATCTGGGTTTACGCCAGCCAAATTAGGTAGGTGTTATCCCACAACACCTCAGATTGGAGAGGAGAAGCTTAGGCTCTGTTTTATACACAGATTAAACCTGAGAAAAAGGACATGATGTGGCTTTTGTTCTCCGTGTGAGTTAAGCTACAAATTGCTGAAGTCTTACTAGACATTTGAAATTGAATTGAGTTGGCATAAGAAACCCTGCCTATATTTTTTTCTCTCTCATAAATCAGTCAAGTAGATAATCAGTGCAGATTTTCCCAGTGGAGTGGCCTGCTAGGTGAAGCACTCTTCAAATTGACAGACGTTTAATAGTTGCACGCGTGCCTATAAGCCAAGCGAAAGGGATTTGAGCCTCTGTATTCCTGTCAACTGAAAAATTCTTGTCCATGCAGGCCCAGATTCCCAGATGCTAAGTTGGAACTTACACTATATGCAATAGGATAAAGAAAGGCTTTTGTCTTTGTCAGTGAATGGGACCCTTTCCAGAAACGACTGGCTCAAAATTACTGGAAAGGGATTGGTTACAAGATAATTGCTGTCAACACATGCAAATCAGAAAGAATAATTGAACATTAGGATGGTTACACCCCATAGAGACCATTCAGCCCATTATACTAGTGTTAGTCTTCTGTAGGGACAAATCACCTTGGGTTACTCCTTTGCTTAAACCTGAAAGTTGTTCCTTTTCAAATAATGTTCCAATTCCTATTTGAATGCCACTATTGAATCTGCCTTAGCCACATTCAGGCAGTGCATTCAAGATACCACATGCCTGTATAAAGAAGATTCTGCTTTTGTTACCACTGCTGATAACTTGTTGAGCTATGTTATTAAAATACAATGAGAATGCAACTTGTTTGATTGAGGATTGGGATCACATACAGAGTCAGAGAGGTACTCATGGTACAGTGGTTCCCTGGCTCTGAACCAGAAGGTCCAGAGGTGTCATAATGTGTTGCCTCACTATAATTTAGAGTTGGATGGCATAGTCAATGGCACCTTTAGGCCAGAAGGTCCAGGTTTAAGTCCCATCTACCACAGAAGTGTGAAGAGGCTGTTTATAATTAAAATTAAAAATCATTTATAAAGAGAGTCAGCTGGGACTCAGGAGTAGTAAATCAAAAGCAAGATCTGTAAGTCTGCATCCTGTAAATAAACCACCATCTGGGAATACAAATCCATCTTGTTTCATATTTTACCATCTGGCTTGAATCCATTTGACATGCCAGCTAAAAATAATTGTCCAAGGTAAAGGTTTGAAACAAAAAGAAATTCTGCCAGAGGACTGTAATTGGAACTGTGGTCGAAGAGAACACTGAAACCAAGTACAAAATTATACCATATGATTGAACAGACTGTAAACAAGATTGCAGCAATTCTATTTGGGAATTCCCAGTGCTTGCGTTCAAATTATTAGGTTGCTAAAGTGTTACATGTCAACAGGCTCCTGGTTTTAGCTGAAGTTAAATTCACAGATATGCTTGTGGTATTATATCTGACCTGTCAATCCAGACACCAAGGTAATGCTCTGGGGATGCCAGATTCAAATCCTGCTACAACAAACAGTAGATTTGAATTCAATTAAAAAATCTGGAATTAGGGACAATGATGACCACGTATCAATTGTTGGAAAAGCCCATTTGCTTCGTTAATGTCCCTTCAGGGAAGGAAATAGAGTTTCTGATTTTGATTGGAATTGCTGCTTAAGTTTATAAAGTTTTCCACACCTTTGAAGTTAAACTGATTGGCCCGTGGTTACTGAGCTAAGCTTTCCATTCCTTTTGAACATCTCAACATTGTAACATCTGAAATTCTCCAGTTCTCTAGCACTATCTCTGCAATTAAGGATTGGCAATTATGGCCACTGCTTCTTCAATTTCCACTCTCAGTTCCCTCAGTAACCCTGAATGTGTCCATTCGAATCCACATGCCTTAGTCTTTATAAATACAGGCTGCCTATCCAGTAACTCCACCTTTTCATTTTAAGACAGTTAAGTTTCTGAACTACCTTCGCTTTCGCCATGACCTATACATAAATCTTCTTCCTTGGTAAAAACAAAGTATTAGTTTATCACCTCAGCTATGCCCCTATCTCCATGTGTAAATCTCCTCTTGGTCCTTAATCGGCCTGCAGTCGGAGTAAGGGAGGCTTTGTTGGAATGAAACTACAATAGATTATCCACTTTGGTGGTAAATGCAAATGTCCAGAATATTCCTTCTACGGTAAAGGTCGGAAAGTATAGAATCAGTGTAAGTCACTGAAGCATAATATGCAAGTTATTAGGAAGGTTAATGGAATGTTAGCCTTTATGGCGAGAGGATTCAAGTACAGTAGTGAATTCTTGCTTCAATTGTATGAGTTTAGTTAGACCACACTCAGAGTACTTGGAGTTTTGGACTCCTTACCTCAGGAAAGATATTATTATTCCCAGGATGGCAAGACTGTCCTATGAAGAGAGATTTGGCAAACTGGGCCTTTATTCTTTAGTTTCAAAGATTAAGACGTGCTGTCTTTGAAATCTATAAAATACTTAAAGTGATAGACAGGATAGAAGCAGGTCAGATCTTCACTCTGGTTGGAGTCCTAAACCAGGGAGGCACAACTTAAAAATAAAGGAGATGTTACCTAGGTCTGAGATGAAGAGAAATTATCTTACTCAGATGGTTGTGAATCTTTGGAATTCCCTACCGGAGGAATGTAGAGGCTTAGTTTTTGAGTACGTTTAATGCAGAGATTGATAGATTTCTGATTACCGGTATACAGGGTTAAGGGGATAGGGTGGGTAAAAGGCATTGAAGTGTTCGATCAGTCATGATCGTATTGAATGGCAGGGCAGACATGATGGGCTGAATGGCCTACTCCTATACCTATGTCTTTTTTTTCTGGCTGTAAAAGAGTTTTGGATTCCCTTTTTGTCAGCTGCAGTGTCTCCTGATATTCTTTCTTTGTTTCTCTCATTCGCTGTTTTGAATCTCCTTTGGATCCTTTATAATCAACATAGAACATAGAACATAGAACATAGAACATAGAACATAGAACATAGAACATAGAACAGTACAGCACAGTACAGGCCCTTTGGCCCACGATGTTGTGCCGAACTTTTACCCTAAACCTAAGGTCTACCTAGCCTCCACCGCTACCTTATACGGTCATCCATATGCCTATCTAATAGCCGCTTAAATGCCCCTAATGAGAACGACTCCACTACCCTTTCCAACAAGGCATTCCACCCCTCTACCACTCTCTGAGTAAAGAACCTACCTCTGACGTCTCCCAGATATCTACCTCCTTTCACTTTAAAACTATGTCCCCTCGTAAAAGCTACCTCCACCCTTGGAAAATGTCTCTGGCTGTCTACTCTATCTATACCTCTGATCATTTTGTACACCTCTATCAAGTCACCTCTCATCTTGTGTCGTCCCAAAGAGAAAAGCCCCAGCTCTCTCAACCTTTCCTCGTAAGGCCTTCCCTCCATTCCAGGCAACATCCTGGTAAATCTCCTTTGCACCTTTTCTAACGCTCCCACATCTTTCCTGTAATGAGGTGACCAGAACTGGACACAATACTCCAGATTTGGCCAAACCAGGCTTTTGTATAGCTGGAGCATAACTTCGTGGCTCTTGAACTCAATCCCTCTATTAATGAAAGCTAACACACCATACGCCTTCTTAACAACCCTATCCACCTGGGTGGCAGCTCTCAGGGAACTGTGAACATGAACCCCAAGATCCCTTTGCTCCTCCATGCTGCCAAGAATCTTTCCGTTAACCCTGTATTCTGCTTTCAAGTTTGTCCTTCCAAAATGAATCACCTCACACTTTTCAGGGTTAAACTCCATCTGCCACTTCTCAGCCCAGCTCTGCATTCTACCAATGTCCCTTTGTAACTAGAACAGCCCTCCGCACTGTCCACAACGTGACCCACCTTCGTATCATCCACAAACTTACTAATCCACCCTTCCACTCCTTCATCCAAATCATTTATAAAAATCACAAATAGAAGATGACCCAGAACAGATCCTTGTGGTACACCAGTCATAATTGAGCACCATGTGAATATTTTCTGTCCATTACCAGGCTTTGTCTTCTAAGGGTCAGCCAATTCTGAATCCAATCTGCCACATTTCCCCCCATCCCATGCCTCCTTACCATCTGCATGAGCCTACCATGGAGAACCTTATCAAATGCCTTACTTAAATCCATGTATACCACATCTACTGCTCCACTTTCATCCACGTGTTTGGTCACCTCTTCAAAGAATTCAATAAGGTTTGTGAGGCATGATCTACCCCTCACAAATCCATGCTGACTATCACGAATCAAACTGTGCTTTTCCAAGTGATCATAAATCCTGTGTCTCAGAGCCCTTTCCAATAATTTGCCCACCACTGACGTAAGACTAACTGGCCTGTAATTTCCAGGGTTATCCCTGTTCCCTTTTTTGAACAAGGGAATGACGTTTGCCTCTTTCCAATCTTCCGGCAGTATACCCGTGGACAGTGAGGACGAAAAGATCATTGCCAAAGGTCCTGCGATCTCGTCCCTCACTTCCCATAGAATCCTTGGATGAATCCCATCAGGCCCAGGGGACTTACCTATCTTCAACTTCCTCAGAATTCCTAGCACATCTTCTTTATTAACATCAACCTCCTCTAGCCTACCTGCCTGTTTCACAATGCCCTCCTCTACAACTAGGTCCCTCTCAGTTGTGAATAATGAAGAAAAGTATTCATTAAGGACCTCTCCTATCTCTTTAGGCTCTGTGCACAAATTCCCTTTACAATCCTTGATCAGCCCTACCCTTTCCCTGGTCAGCCACTTGTTCTGCACACTCATGTAAAAAGCCTTGGAATTTTCCTTGATCCTATCCTCCGATGTTTTCTCATGCCCCCTTATAGCTCTCCTAATCCCTTTCTTCAGCTCCTTCCTGGCTAACTTGTATCCCTCTAGAGCCTTTTCCGTTCCTCTTTTCCTAAACCTTACATAAGCCTCCTTCTTCCTCTTAACCAGTCATTCAACCTCTCTCGAGAACCATGGCTCCCTCACTCGACCGCATCTTCTCTGCCTGCTAGGGACGAACATATCGAGCACATGCAATATACATTCCTTAAACAATCTCCACATTTCTGTGGTCCTCTTCCCTGACAGCGTCTGTTCCCTATTTATGTTACCCAGTTCTTGCCTAACAGAATTGTAATTACCCTTCCCCCAATTATAAACCTTACCCTGCTGTATGTACCTATCCTTTTCCATGACTATCGTGCATGAAACAAAGATGATTGCTACCGCCAAAATGCTCTCCTACAACAGGTCTAACACTTAGCCCGTTTCATTGCCAAGCACCAAATCCAAAGTGGCCTCTCCTCGTGTTGGTCTGTCTACATACTGTGTCAGGAATCCTTCCTGAACGCACTGGACAAAATCTGCTCCATCTAAACTATTACAACTAAAAAGTTTCCAATCAATATTTGGAAAGTTGAAGTCACCCATGACTGCGACCCTGTGACTTCTGCACCTTTCCAGTATCTGCCTCCCAATCCACTCCTCTATTTCTCTGCAACTATTAGGGGGTTTGTCAAAAACCCCCAACAAAGTGACTACTCCTTTCTTGTTCCTGACCTCAATCCAAACTGACTCTGTACACATAAGATTCTTGAACTGTCTTTCAGTAGCTGCTATACTCGCCCTGACTAGCAATGCCACTCCCCCGCCTCTTTTTCCACTCTCCTTATTTCTTTTAAAGCATCTAAGTCCCGGAACTTTCAACAACCATTCCTCTCCCTGAGTTACCCAAGTTTCTGTAATGGCCACAACATTGTAGTTCCAAGTACCGACGCGTGCTCTGAGTTCATCCACTTTATTTCTGATACTTCTAGCATTGAAGTATACACACTTCAAACCACCTCGGAGTCTGCAACTATGCTCCATCAACCGCATTTCTTTATTAACAACCTCACTCCCTGTTGTGTCTGTCGGAAGGCCGAATACCTCATCCTCTGAATTATAAATCCGGTTCCCCACTTCATACCAAACTAGTTTAAACCATTCCGTCTAGGTCTAGCAAACCTCCCTCCCAGGATATTTGTGCCCTTCCGGTTCAGGTGCACTCCGTCCTTACTGTACAGGTCCCAAATTCCCCAGAATGTGCTCCAATTATCCACATAATGGAAGCCCTCCCTCCTACACCAACCCTGTAGCCATGTGTTTAGCTGCACTCTCTCCCTATTTCTTACCTCGTTATCACGTGGCCCTGGTAGTAATCCAGAGATAACTATGCTGTTCATCCTGGACTTCAGCTTCCGACCTAACTCCCTGTACTCATTTTTCACATTCTCAGTCCTTTTTCTAACTATGTCTTTGGTACTGATGTGTACCATGACTGCTGGTTGCTCACCCTTCCCCTTAAGGATCTTGAAGACACGATCCGAGACATCACGGACCCTGGCACCCAGGAGGCAACGTACCGTCCTTTCATCTAGTTCGCGTCCACAGAACCGCCTGTCTGTGCCTCTTACTATTGAGCCCCCACTACAATTGCTCTTCTATTCTCCCCCACTTCCCTTTGCCGCAGGGTCAGGCTCAGTGCCAGAGACCTGTCGGCTATGGCCTTCCCCTGGTAGATTGTCCCCCCCAGCAGTATCCAAAACGGTATACTTATTACTGAGGGGAACGGCCACAGGGGATCCCTGCACTGTCTGCCTATTCCCTTTCCCCTCCTGACAGCTACCCAGCCACCTTTTTCCTGTACCTTGGGTGTGACCACCTCCCTGTAACTCCTCTCTATCACCACCTGTGCCTCTCGAATGATCGGGAGTTCATCTAGCTCCGGCTCCAGTTCCATAACACGGTTTTTGAGGAGCTGGAGTTGGGTGCACTTCTCGCAGGTGAAGTCAGAGGGGACAGCATGATTGTTAATTGTACAATCCACCAGGTATCTGTCACATGCATTCTTTTTCTGTTCCATTTTACTGTCAATAACCTTCCTTATCCTTGAAGATCCAGAAACATTTTCCCTATCATTCCCAGAACAGTAGCAGTCTATAAAGACAGTGCGGCCTTTCAGAGGGCAGTACAGATGCCCACCCCGTTAGAGAACCCATAGACTATAGAATTGATGGAACAAAAACAGAATTTCCTAGAAAAGGTCAACACATCTGGCAGCATCTGCGAAGAGAAAACCAGAGTTAATATTTCGGGTCCGGTGACCTTTCCTCAGAACTGATGGTAGCTGGGAAAACATTGGCTTATATGGAGAAAATAGGGAGGGGATGGGGTAGGGAGTAAATGAGAGGATAAAGGGTAGAGCCCAAAGAGAGAGAAGAGCAGTTGGATAGACAAAGGAGTTGATAATGATCTGGCTAGGAGGGTGAATAGCTGTTAATGGGGACTGTTAGTGACAACGATAGGTAGTGTGTAATGGCAGACTATGTGGTAACAAGGCCTGGTGTGTGGGGAAGGGGGCTAGGACATGGGAGAGTTTAGGCCCTAAAATTACAAGATGATGAGAGGCATAGATGGAGTGGATAGTCAGAGACATTTTCCCAGGGCGGAAATAACTATTACGAGGGGGCATAATTTTAAGGTGATTGGAGGAAGTTTTACGGGAGATGTCAGAGGTAGGTTTTTTACACAGAGAGTGGTGGGTGCGTGGAATGCACTGCCAGTGGTGGTAGTGGAGTCAGATACTTTAGAGACTTTTAAGTGACTCTTGGATAGGCACATGGATGATAGTAAAATGTAGGGTATGCTGGGTAGTTTGATCTTAATAGGATAATAGGCCGGCACAACATCGTGGACTGAAGGGCCTGTACTGCGCTGTACTGTTTCTATGTTCTGTGTTCTAATATTGAACTCGATATTGAGTCTGGAGGCCTGCAGGGTCCCCAAGCAGAAAATGAGGTATTGTTCCTCCAGCTTGCGTTGAGCTTTGCTGGAACACTGCAGCAAGCCAGAGACGGAGATGTTAGCCAGGGAACAGGGTGGTGAGTTAAAGTGGCGGGCGACTGGAAGTTCAGGGTCTTTTTTGCGAGCAGAATGTAGATGTTCTGCGAAGTGGTCACCCAGTCTTCGCTTTGTTTCCCCAGTGTCGAGGAGACCACATTGTGAGCAGCAAATGCAGTAGGCTAGATTCTAAGGAAGTGCAGATGAAGTGTTGCTTCACCTGGAAGGTATGTTTGGGCCCTTAGATACTGGGGAGGGAGGAGGTAAATGGGCAGGTGTTGCACCTTCGCTGGTTGCAGAGGAAGGTGCCATAGGGCTGTGGGGGGTCACGTGGGGTAGTTTTGGAGGTGAAGGTAGTATGGACCAGAGTGTCCCAGAGGGAATTGTCCCTGCGGAAAGCAGACAAGGGAGGGGAGGGGAATATGTGTCTGGTGGTGGCATCTCACTGGAAGTGGCAGAAATGGTGTCTGATGATCTCCTGGATGTGGATGCTGGTGGGATGGTGGGTAAGGACAAGGGGAACCATATCGCTGTTGTGGGTGGGAAGAGAAGGGGTGAGGGCGGAGTGCGGGAGATGGGTTAGACCCAGTTGAGGGCCTTGTCGACAACGGAGCTGGGGAATCCTCGGTTGAGGAAGAAATAGAATTGATGATGGGACAACCAGCAGGTGAGAAGCACAATGTGTAGCCTTAGCTGTAGCATGCCAAAGGTGTGATTACCATAGAGTTCTCTCAAAGTAGCTTCCCTAACTGAACATTGGATTAACTGGATACTGCCTCAATACCTGAGTATAAGAGAGGTGGTTGCTAGGTGATATTATGAGATCCATTGAACAGACTAAACTGTACATTTGCATTTTCACCACCTACAATGAAAATCAATTTACAATTGTTGGTTGATCCGTTCCACCACATTTTCTTCCTTTTAGGCAGTTGCGTTGGGATAACAACCCAAGCAGTGAAGGCATAAATCTACTCTCATATATTTAAAATGACCATGAGGTATGAATCTTTCAAACTTGTAAAGTAACTGTAATTGCTAACATCAAAGCAGTGACATATCCATAGTTAATACACTCTTTATCTGACTACACTAAATGAACAAATCACTCCTGAAATATGCTTATATTGCCAAAATTAAAAGGGAGCTTTGCCAACATCTCTCATTCACAAAAAGACACAATTTCTTATTAAACCACAGTGGGATAAATAAAATGAGTTTATGTAGAATTGTAATGTGATGATTATGTTGGAGATGGTTTTTCTTTTCTTTATTCATTCACGGGATGAGGGCATCACTGGCTAGACAGCATTTATTGCCCATCTCTAATTTCCCTGAGGGCGGGTAAGAGCCACCCACATTGCTGTGGGTCTGGAGTTATATGTAGGCCAGACCAGGTAAAGATGGCAGGTTTCCTCCCTAAAGGACATTAGTGAACCAGATGGGTTTTTCTCACAATCGACAATGGATTCACGGTCATCGTTAGATTCTTAATTCCAGATATTTATTGAATTCAAATTCCACCATCTGCCATGGCGGGATTCAAACCTGGGTCCCAGAATGTTTTCTGGGTCTCTGGATTAACAGTCCAGCAATAATAACACTAGGCCATCGCCTTCCCTGGTGCTTACCTATTCAATAATATTCAATATTTCTAAATAAAAATTTTCACTTCTCATTCTGCTGCTGAATATGCCCAGAAAAGCTATAAAGAAAAGAAATGTTCACCTGCACATCTGCCAATGTGGTATACTGTATCCGCTGTTCCCATTGTGGCCTCCTGTACATCAGGGAAACCAAGTGGAGGCTTGGGGACCGCT
>JAHRHZ010000049.1:20544689-20660446 GCA_024137785.1 Ginglymostoma cirratum
GACGACATGTCCATCCTGGGCCTCCTGCATTGCCACAATGATGCCACCCGAAAGCTGCAGGAACAGCAACTCGTATTTCGCTTGGGAACCCTGCAACCCAAGGGTATCAATGTGGACTTCACAAGCTTCAAAATCTCCCCTCCCCCAACGACATCCCAAAACCAGCCCAGCTAGTCCCCGCCTGGCTAACCATTCCTCCCACCTCAAGCCCCACCCCCATCTCCTGCACACTAACCTTATCCCGCCTCCTTGACCTGTCCGTCCTCCCTGGACTGACCTATCCCCCACCTAAATCCCCACCTACATTCACCTTCACTGGTTCTAACCCCGCCTCTTTGACCTGTCTGTCTCCTCTCAACCTATCTTCTCCTTTATCCATCTTCTATCCGCCTTCCCCTCTCTCCCTATTTATTTCAGAATCCCCTTCCCCTCCCCCATTTCTGAAGAAAGGTCTCGAACCGAAACGTCAACTTTCCTGCTCCTCTGATGCTGCTCGGCCTGCTGTGTTCATCCAGCTCCACAACGTTTTATCTCTTATAAAGAAAAGTAAGATGGATTTTGAGTGTAAACTAGGTCAGAATATAAAAACAGATAACAGAAGTTTCTACAAATATATAAAATGAAAAAGAGTGGCTAAAGTAAACATTGATCCTTTAGTGGATGAAAATGGGGAATTTAATAACGGGAAATGAAGAAATGGCCGAGGCGATGAACAGGTATTTTGTGTCTGTCTTCACAGTGGAAGACATAAATGACATGCCAATAATTGATGATAAAGAGGTTATGGTAGGTGAGGACCTAGAAACAATCATTATCACTAAAGAGGTAGTTTGGGAAAGCTAATGGGGCTCAAAAAGACAAGTGTTGCATCGCAGGGTACTAAAAGTGACGGCAGGGGAATTAGCAAGTGCGCTTGAGGTAATTTATCAAAATTCGCTGGACTCTGGGGCTGTCCAGCAGATTGGAAAACAGCAAATGTGATGCCACTGTTTAAAAAAGGAGATCGACAATAATTGGATAACAACATGCAGATTGGCTTAACTTCTGTAGTGAGGAAAATGCTTCAATCTATAATGAAGGGAAAAAAATGAGACATTTGGATAGAAATTGTGCCATCAGGCAGATACAGCATTGGTTCATGAAAGGCACTTCCTGTTCAACTACTTTACTGGAATTCTTTGAGAACATTACAAATGTGGTGGATAACGGGGAACTGGTAAATATGGTGTATCTGGATTTCCAGAAGGCATTCAACAAGGAGCCACACAAAAAACTGCTGGATAAGGTAAAGGTGCATGGCATTGTGGCTAATGTATTAGCGTGCACAGAAGATTGGTTAATCAACAGAAGGCAAAGAGTGGGGATAAATGAATGTTTTTCTGGTTGGCGATCAGTGGTGTGCCTTAGGGATCAGTGTTGGGACCACAGTTGTTTGCAATTTACATAGATGATTTAAGAGTTGGAAACCAAATGTAGCGTGTCAAAGTTTGCAGATGACACTAAAATGAGTGGTAGAGCAAAGTGTGCAGTGGACACTGAAAGTATGCAGAGGAATATAAATTGGTTAAGTGAGTGGGCAAGGGTCTAGCAGATGGAGTACAATGTTGGTAAATGTGAGGTCATCTATTTTTGTAGAATAACAGCAATGTGGTCTATTATTTAATTGGTGAAAAATTGCAGCATGCTGCTGTGCAGTGGGACCTGGGTGTCCTTGTGCATGAATCACAAAAAATTGGTTTGCAGGTGCAACAGGTAATGAATAAGACAAATGGAATTTTGTCCTTCATTGCTAGAGGGATGGAGTTAAAAACAGGGAGGTTATGCTGCAGCTGTATAAGGTGCTGGAGAGGCCGCACCTGGAGTACTGCGTGCAGTTTTGGTCTCCTTACTTGAGAAAGGATGTACTGGCACTGGAGCGGGTACACAGCAGGTAAAACTAGGTTGATACCGGAATTGAGAGGGTTGGCTTATAAGGAATGATTGAATAGACTGGGACTATACTCACTGGAATTTAGAATAATGAGGGGTTATCATCCAAAAACATATAAAATTATGAAGGGAATAGATAGGATAGAAGCAGGGAGGTTGTTTCCACTGGCAGGTGAAACTAGAACTAGGGTGTATAGCCTCAAAATAAAGGGAAGCAGATTTAGGTCTGAGTTGGGGAGGAACTTCTTTACCGAAAGGGTTGTGAATCTGTGGAATTCCCTGCCCGGTGAAGCACGTTGAGGCTACCTTGTTGAATGTTTTTAAGGCAAAAGTGGATAGATTTTTGAATGGTAAAGGACTTAAGGATTATGGTGAATGGATGGGTAAGTTGACCTGAACCCACAAAAAGATCAACCATGAATTGAATGGCGGAACAGGCTCAATGGGCCAGATGGCCTACTCCTACTCCTGGTTCTTATGTCCTTATGGTAGATATACTTCTTTAGATTCTTTTTACTTGGTCTTCAGTATTTTCTACTTCAGTTTAAATTTACAGTAGAAATTGCTCTTCAATTTCTATATTAATTCTGATTACCAGATAATATTAATACATTCTTTCCAACAGTTAAGTCCATTGTCACATTGCTTCTTCTTGCACGTTAATTAGTACTAATTTGATGAGAGGGGAGTTTTAATTGTACAAATTATGTTAATATGTGTACTGATGGAGGCCATTGATTGAATAATTATTTAATCACATATTAAGAAATACTTACTGACACTGGGGTGGGAATAGAGTTGAGAGGCAAACATTTGTAATGTTTCTCTCTTTGTGTAACAATGAGATAAATAAGGATTGACCAATAGTCTACCAGGAAACATAACAGTGGCATAGGGATATTTTCACTCCAGAGAAGAACACAGAGATCCGGGTGAAAGCTCTGGGGCATGGATTCAAATCCTTCTACTGCAGATGATGAAATTTGAATTCAATTTTTAAATTTGGAATTAAAAACTAATCTAATGGTGACAAAGAAAATATTGCATTAAAAACCCATTTGGTTCATTAATGGCGTTTAGGGAAGGAAAAGCGGCTCTCCTTACCTAGACTGACCTAAATGTGACTCTAGATCTGCAATGATGTAGTTGACTCTTAACTGTCCTCTGAAATGGCTTAGCCAGCCACTTGGTTATATTCACCCATGGCCAAAACTGACAAATGAAACCGGATGAACCACTGGCATTCCCGACGGCACCAGAAATGAAAGTAGTCCTGTCATCCTGGCAAAGACCTCCTTACTAACATTTAAGGGTTTGTTCGAAAATTGGACAGCTTACCCATGGACTAGTCAAACACAACAGGATTTCTCATTGTATCTCATCAAACCTGCCTCGTAATTACTTACTCACCCATATGACACCCATCATGTCTGTTTCTGTCCCCATCTTACCACGCAGTATCCGCAAAACAACTCACCACTCAGTGGGTGTCAGTCAAAAGACAGGCATCCTTTGTACCACATCAAGTTTAAAAGCACACTGTACACCAGGACAAACACTGGAATTCCAAAGTGCTCTGCTTGGTCAAGGGTATTTTGTGAAGGTGTTGGGAAAGGTGAAAATGGCACAGTGATTGTTCAAAAGAGACTTGAAGGTTTTGGTCGTGGCAGTGATGCAAATGAGAGGAATCTCCATCGCAGTGGACTGGCAGAGGAGGGCTGTGCCAACAGTCTGATCGGAGTTCAACAACCAGGTCAGTACCATCCCAATGTGCAGAGGAGCAGCCAGCCATGACATTACCTGTTCTAACCTATACGTGACTCCAGATCCACAGTAATGTGGTCAGCACTTAAAAAATGCCTTTTGAAATGGCCCTAGCAAGCTACACAGATCAAGAGAAAATAAGGATGGGCAATAAAAGCTCACCCAGGCAGCAATGCCCACATTCAATGAATGAATAAAACAGAAGGTGAATGATCTTCTCCGCTGTGCCAGGGTAAGTGGCACACACTCTTCTCTCTGCTATCTACTACTCACTTTATCTCTGCTTTTGTACCTATTTCCCATCAAAGACTTGTACTCTAACACTCTCACTATTGGCTGCATCATCTTTTCTCACTTATTCTCACTCACCCCAAACCCTCCCCACACTCCAAACCCTGCATGGCCTCTGCATTGCCTTCTCACTTCCTTGGAACACCTGACCACCTTTTGGCTCCCTGTACTGTCACTAAAACTCATGCCATCCACTTTCCCCCATTCAATCCCCCCCTTTCTTTCATACCGAGAGAAGACAGCCCATAGCAAGACTGAGAAGATGGAGGGGTGTTGGACACTTGGCTCTTCATCCCATTCTAACCAATTGCTATGATGCCTCCTCTCTCTTTTGCCTTGTAGGTATCTCCACCATCTCCCCCACCTTTGTGGAGAAATGCCCAGCTCCTCTAGAAGGCACCTCCTCAATCTCTGAGGATGTGAGTAATGAGGCATGGAAACATGGGAAAAAGCAGAAATTGCTGGAAAATCTTGGCAGATCTGGCAGCATCTCCTCATAGATTTCCAGCATCCACAGTTTTCTGGTTTTGTTGTTGACTCTTAACTGCCTTCTGAACAATTGGGACGGGCAATGAATGTTGGCCTTGCCAGAGATGCCCACAGCCTGTGAATAAATTTTTTAAAAAATTCATGATGTCAGGGGAACTGCGAACCTGGCTGTCATCCAGGTGCCCCTCCATCAAGAGACAGGCCAGTGCCATGAGGCATGTGACTAGAGGAGGAATCACACACTAGCCCTTCAGATGCTTCCTCTCAAGAAACCCCAGAGGTGGCTGGGCTCTCCATTTCCAACCTGCCTGCCCCATCCACCCAACCTCAGACACTCAACCTGAGGAGTGTCCACTTGCTTCTTATTAAGAAAAAAAAGCCTGTGGTATGGTTCAGCTGACTAGAAAAAGGTCCACTACCCCTAACCCTCTCCCAACTCCCCCTGGGTCATTTGACCAAATGTCTGGGGCTAGCGAGTTCAACCGGTGAGTGGGGTCTCTCGAGCCGGGTTGTGAAACTAGTGAGTGCGCTTTAACATATTGGGAGGGAGACGTCGAAGAAAACTTATTGAGTGCACTGTGGTGGCACGGGTGACAGTGCAGTGTACGTTATCTGGCAAGTTTCTATAAACGGCCTATCTCCCTGTACAGCCTTGAATGTAACAGTTCCAGCATGTGCAATCACTTCATGGCCACAACAGGATGTACTATGGATCAAAGTCTGTGCTGACAGTCTGCTACATCGTCATGAAGCAAAAGAGCAAGGCCTAGACAGGCAATTTGTCCTGCTGACACAATTGGTACTTCAACACCTCAATCCTTTTACAGGTTATGTCCAAAAGTGTTGGTGTGAATGAGTTGGCCAGGGATTTCTGGGGCAGGGAGATGCATAACAAACAAGCAGGCAGTGGGTTAGGGTGGCCATGGAACAGATAACACACAGCTCTATGTCACGTATGGTACATGGAGACGTGTGTTATTTCATTTTTCTTTAAAGACCCTGAGTTGGTGGGTCTCACAGCTCCCTTCCTCAGTCAGTTACCTTGCTGTGCAGTAAGACCAAGTGAGCAATACTGAAGTACAACCTGGTCCATAGCCAGCTGCCTGTCCCTGTTACACAAAGTGTTCTTGTTGCAGCCTTTCAATGCTGGTTGCTGGTGCAGCCTGCCAATGCATTAGAGAAGGGCCATGATTGTTGTGATGGGTTGTCTTTCTCCATGACGAGAGGTGCATGTGCTCAGTGCCTGTGGATCTTGTCCTGTG
The DNA here is from genome assembly GCA_024137785.1 of Ginglymostoma cirratum. Lineage (NCBI taxonomy): Eukaryota > Metazoa > Chordata > Chondrichthyes > Orectolobiformes > Ginglymostomatidae > Ginglymostoma > Ginglymostoma cirratum. The sequence goes on from JAHRHZ010000049.1 coordinate 20,550,425, forward strand.
ATGCCAATAGGTCCTCATAAACATGGAGTTCTTTTAGAACAAGCAGCAAACTGAAGTTGTCAGGTATAACAAGCATGGGGCTGGATGAACACAGCAGGTCAAGCAGCATCATAGGAGCAGGAAAACTTGACGTTTCGGGCCTAAACCCCAGGTGCCCATTTGACTTTCATGTTGCAATTTCTTGACTCTAATTTGTTTGGTGTGATTGAAAACTGAATATTAATGAGGCAAGTTGGGCTGTTAACGAGCAATAACTCCCCATTAAACGGCAACTCACTGCTTACTTGTGAGACTGTCATCTCACTGCTTGCTGAAAACATTAAAGCTGGTACAAAATGCTCCCAAAGTTGCAATGGGCCTCACCAGACTTCTTGTCCAGTTCTGCTACAAATCTCACCATAGCCCAAATCGCTCAGACCACTGTACAATTCTACCTAATGTCTTCAACTTCACTATCCCTTGGATATTCCGTCCCACTGACAAGGCAGACCCAGCAGAGGTAGCAGCTCAACGCTACAGAGTCAGGAGGCTGTTACCTTGGGAGTCTTCAACATTGACTCTAGACCAAATAAAGTCTTATGGCATCCATACAAGCATGGGCAAGGAAACCTCTTCCTGATTACATGTAACTCCACAGTCCTATCAGCTGATGCATCACTGCTCCTCCATGTTGAACACCACTTGGAAGATGCACTGAGAGTGGTCAAGAGCATGGGATTTACTCTGGTTGAGGGAATTAGTGTCAAACACTACAAGTGGCTCAGCAGCACTACAACTGATTGAACTGGTCAGATATTAAATGAGATAGCAGCAAAATTGGATCTTTGTGTTGGGGGAAGCAACACATGAGAAAAGCATACTTGACCCCATCCCCACAAAACTGCCTGCTGCAGATAGATCTGTCTATGACTGTATTGGAAGAGTGACCATTGTACAGACCTTGTAGAGACAAAGTCCCACCTTCACATTGAGAATACCCTCCATCATGTTGTGTGACACTACACTGCACTGACAGAATAGATTTTGAACAAGTCAACAACTTAAGACTGAGCATCCGTGAGGCACTGTCGGCCATCAGCGGCAGCAGAATTATACTCAAACAAATTCTGCAACCTCATGGCCCAGCATATCCCTCATTCCACCACTATTATCAAGCTGGGGATCAACCCTGGATCAAAAAAGAATGCAGGAGGGTATGCCAGGAGCAGCACACTTAAAAACAAAGTGTTAACCCTGCAAAATTTTGCCACAGGGCTATCTGTGTGCCAAACAGCATTAACAGCAAGTGACAGAGCTAAGTAATTCCACAACTAATGGATCCGATCTGAGTTCTGCAGTCCTGTCACGTCCAGTTATGAATATTGGTGGACAACTGAACACAATTGAGAAGGAGACTCCATAAATATCTCCAACCTCAATGATTGGTGAGCCCAGTATCTCAGTGTAAAAGATAAGGCTAAAATGCTCACAACAATCTTCAGCTGGAAGTGCCCTGTGGATGATTCATCTTGGTCTCCTCCAGTGGCCTCCTTCATCATTGCTGCCATTTTTCAATCAATTGGATTCACTGCATGTGTTTAAAACCATAGTTTCTGCCAACATTCCAGCAATAATACTGAAGAATTATGCTTCAAAATTAACTCTGCCCCCAGGCAGGCTGTTCCAATACAGTTGCAACGCTGGCATCTATCCAGTAAAATGAAAAATTGCCTAGGTATCTCCTATACATGAAAGACAGGACAAATCCAACCCAGTCAATTACTGTCTCCTCTGTCTACTCTCAATCATCAACAAACTTGTGGAAAGTATTATTGTCAGTGGTATTTAGCCGCAATTACTTAACAACAACTTGATGATCGTTTTGTGTTCCTTCAGGCCCAGTCAGCTCCCTATCACTAAAACCTCGGTTCAAACAAGGACGAAGGAGCTGGATTCCAAAGCTGAAATGCAATCGACTGCCATTGGCATCAAAGCACCTTTTGACTGAGTAAGGCAGCAAGAACCACAAGTAAAATTGGAAATTGGTATAAGGGAAAAGGTATCCATTGGTTGGAATCATTCCTGGCACATAGGAAGATGATTGTGGTTGTTGAAGGTCAGTCATACCAGCTCCAGGAGTTCCTCAGGGGAGTGTCCTAAGTCCAACCATCTTCAGTTGCTTTATTAAGACCTCCCCTCAATCATAAGGTGAGAAATGGGAACGTTTCTGGATGATTGCACAATGTTCAGCACCATTCGCATCTCTTCGATTACTAAAGCAGTCTGTCTCCAAATGCAACAAGACCTGGATAATATCCAGGCTTATGCTGACAAATGGCAAGCAACATTCACATCACATAAATATCAGGCAATGACCACCTCCAATAAAAGATGATTTAACTACTGTTTTTGACGTTCACTGGTGTCACTATCATTGAATCCCTCACTATCCACTTTCTAGGAGTTACCATTGACCCAAATTTCAACTGGACTCACCACACAAATATAGTGGCTACAAGAGGTGACAATGTAGTTATTGCCCAAAGCCAATCCACCATATGCAAGGCATAGGTCAAGCGTGTAATGGAACACTCTGTACTTGCCTGGGTGGGTGCAGCTTCCCCAACACTCAAGAACCTTGACACCATACAGAAAAAAACAGCCTGCTTGATTAGCACCTCACCTAACTCCATCAACATTCACTACCTCTGCCAGTGACAGCAGTGTGTCCTATCTACAAAATGTGTTCCAACTATTCACTAAGGGTCCTCAAACAGCATCTTCCAAACTGCAACCTCTACCACCTAAAAGGACAAGGTAACATCGAAATGCGAATACACCATTTGCAATTTTCCCTCCAAACCACACATCATCCTGACATGGAAATATAGGGTCTGCCTCCTCTCCACCTATCCTCTCCTCTATCCATCCTCTATCCGCCTCCCCCTCTCTCCTTATTTATTTCAGAACCCTCTTCCCCTCCCCCATTTCTGATGAAGGGTCTAGGCCCGAAACGTCAAGTTTTCCTGCTCCTATGATGCTGCTTGGCCTGCTGTGTTCATCCAGCCCCATGCCTTGTTATCATGGAAATACAGCTCCAGTCCTTAACTGTCGCTGGGTCAAAATTCTGAAACTCCCTCCATGAGGGCATTATGTGTCTACCCACAGCACGTGGACTGCAGTAGTTCAAGAAGGCAGCTCACCACCCTTCTCAAGGGCAACTAGGGATAGCCAATAAATGCTGGCCCAGCCAGTAAGGACAACAATCCTTGAATGAATTTTTAAGAAAGGAGCTTAACAGGGAGTGCAGTGTGTTTGTGTAGAGGTATTCAACAAGTTTAACCTGTGTTTAATACTAGTTATTAAGAGTTAAGAATGAAATGAGTTTGTGAAGTTTCAATAAAAACACTAATTAAGTATTTACTTCCAGTATAAACTGACCTATACACCAGCAAGTTTACACACAATTCTGATTTCCAACTTAGAACATCCAGCTTAGAAATTCATACAGCCACAAATGCATGCTGAATTGTGATGAAATTTTGTGATGAATTGTGATTCATTTTAATAAGAAAAATGATGAAAGCCAATATGCACTAAATAGTACAATTTAGAGAGGGGCATACACTCAAAAAATTGGATGTAATTGGATAAGTGGATAAGGTTGCTAGTAAATCACAGCGATGCCTGGCTTTATGAGGTGGGCTGCACAAAAGCATGGAAACTGTAAGAATCAGTGATTAGGCCTCAGCTGGAATATCTTATCCAATTCTGGACCCACACTTGAAGAAGGTTATCAACATCTGGCAGAGGAAATTTACTAGAAAGATACCAGAGATGCAGGATTCCATTACGTGAAGAAACTAGTGAACTTACTGTTGACCTCCTTAAAGCAGAGATTTAGTCAAATTTTGATTAAGTGAACGGGGAGAAATCATTTTGAGTGGCAGAAGAGCCATTAACCAACGAGCACAAATTTAAGATAACAGCAACAGAACGTGAAGTGAACAAAAAGAAATTCATTTCATCTATTCTTATTAGCTAGAGTGCATTGTTTGAAAGGGTAATAGAGGCAAATGTAAAGGACCTTAGGTTTTCCTGAATGGGCAAAATTCCAGGGCTACAGGGAATGGAACTAACTGCTTTTAAAAAAATCTTTAGTCAGAAAAGGCTCTTCTGTGCAATTTCATTTCATGATTTGAAGCCATGAGGTGGAGATGCCGGTGTTGGACTGGGGTGGACAAAGTCAAAAACTACACAACACCAGGTTATAGTCCAACAGGTTTATTTGAAATCACAAGTTTTCAGAGCGCTGTTCCTTTGTCAGGTGAAGTGACTACACCTGACAAAGTAGCAGTGCTTTGAAAGCATGTGATTTCAAATAAACCTGTTGGACTATAACCTCGTGTCATGTGACTCAATGACTTGAGGCAAAATATTTTTTACCCTTAAAACTACTGAGATGGGGTAGAGCCCTCATGTATCAAGTAATGTTATTAGGAAAGGACATTCACCATTTTTACCCAGTCTGGTCTATGTGTGACTCCAGTCGCACACCAGAGTTATTCACTATTACCCTCTTAGGTGCCCTAGCAAGCTAGCTAGCTGTGTGTGACTGCCACAGTTTAAGAAGGCCCATTGCCACTTTTTGATTGGCAATTGTGCATGTATAGTAAATGCCAGTCTTGCCAATCTTTCTCATATCCCAAGAAAAATACTTTTAAATATCTAGCTGGTATTTGGAAAATAAAAGCAGGTTTTAACAATGTAAAGCTTGGAGCTGGTTAACACATATCAGTGATTTAGTAATGTGAGCTCAGCTCCAATGGAAGAACTTGTTTCACGAGAGTGAACAATTTGCCTGAATGGCCCAATGGTTTAGATTTATATGTTGGAACTGAGGGACTAGATGCCAGAATGAGTTAAAATTCAGATCAGGCAAATTTTCTCAGAGTCATATTTGAAATTAGCTTAACGGACTAAAGTCAGAGAAGATGGAGTCAGGGAATAAATGGCATAATGGAATATTAACTGGCTTCAAGGCAGAAAACAGAGAGTGGGAATAAAGAGCAATTTGTCAGAGTGGAGAAGTTGGGAAGTGGCATTCAACAAGGATCAATGCTGGGACCACCGCTGTCCATAATTTATATGAACAATTTGAACTTTGGAATCAAAATGTAATTTCCAAATTTGTAGATACCTAACTGATCAATACAGATGAAGTCTGACATGAATTACAGATGTACATTAATAATCTTGCAGAATGGGTAAATAATTGGAAAATGAAATTCAATGCAAGTAAGTGGAAGAAGTACATTTTGGTAGGAAGAATAAATAGATCACTTATTAGTTGAAAGGTGAAAGTCTGAGTGGGCAGAGGAACAAAGGCGTACAAATACACCTATCTTTAAAAGTTGTGACGTGGGTTAGCAAGGTCATAAGAAAAGTAAACCAAGCACTAGGCTTTATTTTAGATGGTGAAATGGGCAAGTAGGAAAATTATGCTAAAGCTGTATCCTATCTTGGTTAGAACACACATGGATTACTGGGAACTTGCTACCAATCCTTGAAAATGGTGACAACCTCACCATCAGTTGTATCATGCTTTGAGACCAAACACCTCAATGTTGAAGCAGAGAAGCAGCAGAGAAGTAAAATGGAGAAAGCAGACCCTGCACTCGGATCTCACCACCTTCTGGGATCTTGCAGCCCATACAATCAAATATCTGAAAGTGAAGAGTTGACTATTCAATTACATGAAGTCCCACAGCAGATATTCATGAGTAAATATTGCTGCTGACTACATGCAGTTCTGGTCAGCACATTATCAATTGGCTATAGAGACACTGGAGAGAGTGCAGATAACAGCTACAAGATTATATCAGAACTGCATGTGTATTCATATCATTGGGGTGGCACAGTAGCTCAGTGGTCAGCACCTCCTGGCCTCTCAGTGCCACAGAACTGGGTTCGATTCTACCCTCAGGTGACTGCCTTATGGAGTTTGCACATTTTCCCTGGGTCTGTGAGGGTTTGCTCCTGTTTCCTCCCACATTCCAACAATGTGCAGGTTAGATGGATTGGCCATGCTAAATTGCCCATACTGTCCTAGGAAATGCAGGCTAGGTGGATTACCTATGGGAAATGCAGGGTTATAGGGTGGCCCTCAGTGGGATGCTCTTCGGAGGCTCAGTGGAGACTCGATGGGTTGAATGGCCTGTTTCTACACTATAGGGATTCTATGATTGAAAGAATTGGTGGGCTGGGCCTCTTCATTCTTTATAAAGGAGGGCTGCTGGTTGACTTCATGGAAGTCTTTAAAATTATGAATGGTTTTGAGGGAGTAGAGTTGGTCTTGTAGGCAAAAGTAAAGATAGAGACCATCAATAGGACATTGTCATTAAGAAATCCAAAAGGGAACTCACTTTTCTTCACTCAAATAGTGGTAAGAGTGTAGTAGTCACCATTGCTATACTCGGCTGAAAGTGCCAACCACTGGCTGTTGGTAGTTGTGTATGCTGAGTCTAATTATCAGTGATAGAGGATAGACCAGGATAGAGTCTTCACAAAAAGAGTCACTTGCCTAACAGAACAAAGTATAGTTTATTGATTGACAACAATGGGTATAATTAACATTAACCAGTTAGTTATAATTACAACTGTCAGTAACTCAGTTTGTCACGGTTGTCTCCATCAGAACCTTATGCAGAACTAACTATTTTTCTATCTAAGGACTGACGCCGTCAGATTGGGTGGAGCTTGTGAAAGCTTAATATTAACATTTTCAGAACCAGTACTTAATGCAAGAACAATAACAGAAAGTGATTGTAGCAATTAATGTAAGTGCATTTATGGGGAAACTAGACAAAAATATGAGAAGGAAGGGAACAGACAGTTACAATGGTAGATTTAGGTTTGAAAGGTAAGAGGAGGAGCCACATGTGGAAGGATAATCACTGACATGGGCTGATTGAACAGCACAAACTCTTTTCTGTGGCATGTATTCTATATAATCCTATAAACACTTATTTTGATTCCATGTGGCAATTGGTAAATATTCATGCTTGGCTCAGAAATGTTATCAAAATTGTCACTTTTACTGAATGAGATCACATGGCAGCTGTGGCAGGAAACAGACTGAGACATATTGTTGGTGAGATCGGGAGAAGGGCTGATGGTGGAATTTGTGGGAATTCAATTGGCACCTAATCTTACCATTCCAGTAGAAATAAAAATTAAATGCTCATGTCTGAAAGAAAAGGTTTTAAAAAGTAGGTGGCATTTACAGGTGCAGATGAGTCATCATAACAGGAATATGCACTGAAAATGTTAATCTTTCTATCATTTTTTCAAAAATCACAATAGACCAAATTCATTATTCCAGAATTTTGTGTTTATGCCATGCCAGTCCCAGGATTATTTGATTTTGAATTATTGAAATAAAAAACATTATATTCTCCAGGATGTAACACCATCATTTTGATCAATAAATTGCCTTATAGCAGCTCCTCCAGTAATTTAATTGGCAAATACACTATTCCCTCTAGAAATCAGCCATATAGACCCGAACGTTTCTGGATACTACCACTCGCCCAGGCTGAGATACATTGTTGAATTGGTTTATGGACCTGGGCAGAAAGGCCATTTGTACCATAATGATACGATGGTTGTTATTTGGGCCATTGAAATTTAGCCATAGCAACCATAAGTGATAAAAGTTCAAAGTAGGCTGGATTTCCAATTCTGATTCGCTAGTCATCTGGAAAGTTCGTTAGAATTGAACTTTCCATTAAATTGTTGAGAAGCTGTGTTATATTCTGATGGGAGTGATTTTATTTGTGATTGCACTTTTACAACCATGTGGTGCTCGATAATGTTTAAAGAGACCGAATCTCCATGAAAGGGGACGGAGTTCATGGCTTTGAGGCCAGCTAAAGGGCTTCTCTAGTAATTAAGAGTTCAGTTGCTATTCAATTGTGGCATCTGATTTCAGTTCCCAATTAAGCTAAATGTTAAAATAACTGAGGGGGTCTTGTGGTTTGGTGGTAGTGTCCCTAACTCTAGACCAGGAGGTCTAGGTTCAAATCCCACCTTGGCAAGAAGTATGTAATAACATCCTTGAACAGGTTGATTAGAAATTATTAAGGGCACTTATATTCCTGTAATTGAAGAGGGCTAATTAATAAAGTAATTGTACTCACATTTGAAGTAAATGCATAGCTGCAATGGAGTCAGGTCCTGTGGTGCAGTGGTAGTGGGCCTGGCTCTAAGACAGAGATTCAGGTTCAAGTCCTAAATATTCCAGATATATGTCAATAACATGTCCAAACAGGTTGAGTAAAAATAATTACTTCATACCATCCAATTTGGACCTGATCTCATGAAGTACTGAGTGAAAGTACATTGTGGCCTGATTGACATCTTGTGATCTCTGAAGTCAACAAGCCAATGAAGCAAAGCTAACTCACTCAAGACCTTATCTTACCCATTAGCCAAAGTACCCAGTCTCAGAATACAAGCTATGATGTTGCAATTAACATAACTTCACACAGGAGACAAAGAAGCCAAAGGCAGCTGTGGTGGTAAAGTTGTGGGGAAGAGGGCTGTTGGAGGGTGTCTCCTGGTAGTTGAGTCACGCCAAGGCCATGCTGGCACTTTATTGGACCAGTTTAAATGAGGCCAGGATGGCTAATGTCTATGAGAAGAGTATTACCTGGCTCAAACGTTATCTAGAAGTCATCAATGTCTCCAAGCTCCAGTAATTTTGGTGAGAATGAACGGCCCTCTCAAGCCACACATCACTGCCGAATAAAAGGAAGGACATGCTGTTTATCCAAGTGTGAGACTGTGCTCAGTGTGGGCTGAGAGAGCTTCATGGTGAACCCCTTCCCTTGCACATTCATCATCCTGACCGCAATTAAGGGAAGGGTGTCAAGGCTAAGTGTCCTTTTTCTAAGACTATGTGCTCTCACTTGTTGCTAGCACAGATCTCCTGAAAGAGAAAATACTATGGTGCAGCTCAACCCTACTGTTCTTCTTGAGCATTTTTAAAGGAACCACTGTGGAAGAGACCAGGAAAACTGTAGCTGCCACTGGCCACCATGTAAGCTACAGAGGGAGAAGCAGTGGGGCAAGAGCAGCTATGCGACAGAGAGCTCTCTTTGTGAAGGAACTTCGACAGATTAAATTGCAGCTCCATGCAACTGTGTAGATCCAATGTTAACAGGGATTCAGGATGTCCTGTACCATCGTGTCATTGCAATACTAGACGCTGTGAGCTGAGCTGTGCTCACGCTGACTTGGTTGCAATCCCATCCTGGTGTCCTTAAACATGGCAGGTGATCTGGCGTTCTTTGCTAGTGGATTGTTTTAAAGAGCAATTCAGGACATCTGTGACATTTCAAAGTCCTTCACATAAATGTATCCAGTTTCAAACTGATACACTCTTCACAAGAGCCATTGGTTAATGTGGTTTCCCCCTTGAGGGACTCCCCTAACCCCAGGGAGTCAGGTAGCACAGGGTTCTCAGCCATCACTGGCTTCCTGCTGTGCACCCACACAGCAATCAGCAACAAGCAGTCTTCATCAACAGAAAACAATTCCACTCTCTACATGCCCCACTCACTTGTAACCATATTGCACATCTGTGCTGGATACGCAGGGAGTTGCCGAGGCTGGTACGTCATGGAAGACTCACAGGTGCCAGGCTCTTTCAGAGGGTCTTGGCCCATACCAGGATGGTTTCGGGGTTAAAAGGGTGCCCACTCCATACCTGATGGCTCCTCTAAGAAATCCTTAGATTGCCTTTGAGGAGAAATACAATGCAGACATTCTTCAACCAGGGTCATTGGAGATCAGAGGCCTCCTGAAGATAAGGTTCTGATGCCAGGATCGGTCAGGCAGTACCATGCATGTACCCCAGATAGAGTGTCCCACATCATAGTGGTGTACTGTAGCCACCATAATCTCAGTCACCAAAGTGGGGGTGAGTTGCCAGAAGGAGATACGCTGGATTGAGAAGAAAGCTTTGAGGAGGAAGATGAGGGTGAGGGTGAGGATGATTGGCCATGATAACCATTTACGAGGTGAAGACACAGCAGTGGTCTATCAAGCCAGAGAGTTCAGAAACATAGCCAGTTGATTCCAGGATGATGGAGCAGGGTTGAACTTTCTGTTCATGTAATACTTTGGTTTGTGCAGTTGGCTATGAGCCCCCTAACTGCTACTGAGTGCAGCATTTCTCCTAATGCAATGAGCATTCACTTGCAAGGCCTGAGCTTCCTCTCTGACTTTGGCTCCATTACTTACACTATGAAGTTTGAAACGCTTCCATCTATTCAGCTCCACAATCAGGAGAAATTGACATGTGATTCAGCCATTGCCCACCTCACATTCTTGCATTTCCTCGCATGGCTTAAAGAACCATTGACTTTAGGCCCGGATTCCTCCCCTATACCTTATTATTTATCATCGGTATACCCCAGATCCATCTGTAGCTCTTTAACTCCAATCTCCAGTTGAGAGCTGCGTTCCCTGATAGATGGTGAGACCTCCAGTCGCTCACTTTGCTGACAGTGAGAGAATCCAAATGAAGAGCATTTGAATAGTAGCACATCCAAGATACAATAAGACTACAACAGACAATAGAACAGAGCAAGTGATATGGATCACATTATATTATAAATCACATTTGAGCCCTCATGTTACCAATGTACACTCAAAATGTTTATCTTTCCTCTCCCTCCCATTACATCTAGATTCATGATCAACATCAGCAGCTGGGAGGTGGGAGTCTACTGATACCTGGTGATTTTGAAGACTTTGGCAGGGGTCTTCCTGGGGCTTTGCATCTAGGGGGCCTCAGCACAGAGTCTCCCTCCTTCTTCCCTCCCTCTGCAGGCTCATGCTCCTTAGTCTGATCTATTGCTGGCAACAGAGTCATCAACAGTGGGGAGGTTGAGGGACCGGACAACTCCAACACGTTCTGAGAAGGAGCTGCAGGGATGGATTTCTGTCATCCCTTCTCTCTCTGGGTATTTGCTGACACCACCTTGAAATGAGGGGGCACCTGGACTGAGGATAAGGGGCCATGTCCATCTGGTTGCCTTGCAATTGATGCTGAGCTGAGCACCCATAGCTAGAGCAATGGAGTGCAGGTCTTTGGGCATATTGACAGCATTCTGCTGCATCTGGGCATCCAAAGAGAATGCCACTCTTTCCACAGAGTCTAAGGAACTGCAGCAGTGAGAACACCTCTATCTTTCATTCCAACCCACCAAGTGCATCTGGTACATCTACCTGACCATACTACACCAAGGTTGACTTATAGCCAATGATAGAGGCACACCTTCTACATGGTGCTGTACAGGTGCCTGGTCTCCAGTAGTTCTCTAGGTGTTTCTTCCATTACCTTGTGGACACTTCTCTGTGATGTCCTCTGAGTGTTATGCCCGAGCCTAATAAGGTCAGAAACACACAGACCTGATAGTTTCTGTGATGGTGAAATGAACAGATGAATGTTTGTCAGTAGATCCTCTGAGGTTTCACTAACCTTTTCCTCAGACATGGTGCTGGTGTAGAGGGACTGTAGCCTCTTTCACTCGATGGAGTCCCCTGCGTTGCTAGTGCCTACAGAAGAGAAGAAAAATAATTGGTTGGTCAAGATGCACAGTAGCACACATGAAAGGAGCAGAGTACAATGTTCCTGGTTTCCCAGGTCCTCCCTGTTGCCACAGGAATGATGCCAGTCTTCTCTGACTAGACCATGAAATGTTAGGAGTTTGACAGCATGAGGTGGGTGTGAACCACTAAGTGGTACTGAGGCTTATAGGCAATGATCCTTTGTGAGATGTCAGTGCTGTGGCAGAGCTGGGGGTGCCCCTGTGAGTGAGAACAAGACAAAATGGATATTGGCCTTTTTGAAGCATAGTAAAGTTTCTTCCTGCCTGCTTGCAATCCCATTTGTGTGGGACATTGGTGCTAACTCGTGTTGCTATTTGGGTTCAGGCCTGATGGTATGAAGGGATAGTCTTTTGGTACCATTCCTCAGGAATAGAATCTCCCTTCTGTCAATGTCTCCATTCGACAGCAGTTCTAAGGAAGCTTCACTGAATTGAAGGGTCAGCTTCTGCACCTCAATTTCATTACTGACCCCCCCGCAACAGCTTCCTGGCTTGCAGCTGGGGTCCAGCTGGCCCTTCAATGTGGTGCCATATGCAGTCCTGGTAAGTCCGATCTGAGGGTGTCCACTCCCTTCTCGATAAACACGTGAATAACTGTGTCCTAACTCAACATCTCACTGGGCATTGGTGAATGCAGCATCATCCAAGATGCTCACTTTAACTCCAAAATAGAAAATCTTTGGCACAGACTTGCTCTTTTCTTCAACATCAGAATCTGTTTAAAAACTGCTAAAACAGGAGATAGCAAGGAATGCAGATGCTGGAAGTCAGAGTCAATAAAATGTGGAGCTGGAGGAGCAGATGCTAACATTTTCCTGCTCTTCAGATGCTGTCTGACCTGCTGTGTTCCTCCTGCTAAAACAGGAAACTGCTTCATTCAGAGAGAACATTGTTTTCCCTTTCCCAATTTGCACAAATTGCAAACAGAAAATAAACAAGCTGATCTCTCTGACTGCAATGAGCATTTTATTTATCCTTTGCTTCTTGGATATTCGTCCCAAGGCTTCGCTGGGACTATTCAATACAGACTCAATGTGTGACATGCTATCAGAGGGGGTGGAGTGAACCTCACCCCCTTAACTAATACATTGTCATCTGAAATGCCCTTTTCACCATTGACAGTTTTCTGCCTGTCTGTGAACCTGGCGTTTACATCGCCTGATCCTCCACTGGTACGAACAATTGGAAGTCCAGCACTTTTTAATGGGAATGATGTGCCCATTTATCCTGCAAGGACAAAAGTGAGAGATATCAAATACTGCTGACCTCTAGTTGATTACGTCTACTCCAATGTATATTTTAGTGGCTCCATGTCAAAGTGGCAAAAAGACGCTGAGTCACACTGTGGGACTAGTAAGTGCCCTGGATGTATATCCCTCCTATGCTTAGGAGGCTCCTCAAATGGCGTGTTTTCCAGAGGGTGCATAGCCAGAGGGTGTCCTGAGGATTAGGGATGGCATTCATTTTGCCAAAACATATCAGGCCGTTGAATCTTTGGTCCTGAATCTAGGACAGTTCAACACTTCAGCAGATGATGGTGCTGTTATTACAAAAGGGCTTTTAATATCCTTCTCCTGTCATCCTCTAGGAGCAGGAGCTCCCTCTTCTCCCTCATGGCCACTGGCAGCATTTCTAGTTAGTTATCAGGAAAATGAGAGCCTGCCCTGCTCAGAGTTTAGGGCTTTTGTACTCATCCGATACTGAAATGCAGTCCAAAGTTCAGTGACAGTCTCCTCTCTCCTGCTGAAGAAGGGAAATGGGAGCCTCAGCAACGACCTACCAGCATCTTCTCAATTAGAGCCTTAATATGGGAAATAAATACTGATCTTTCTGGCAGCATTCAAACCACTAGAATAAATTATTTAAAAATCTTGTCATACCAGGAGAGATAGTAAGAACTGCCGATGCTGGAGTCTGAGATAACACAGTGTGGAGCTGGATGAACACAGCAGGCCAGGCAGCATCAGAGGAGCAGAAAAGTTGACATTTCGGGTTGGGAGATAACAAGGTGTGGGGCTGGATGAACACAGCAGGCCAAGCAGCATCATAGGAGCAGGATCCTTCTTCATTTCTTAAGAAGGGTCCTGACCCGAAACGTCAGCTTTCCTGTTCCTCTGGTGCTGCCTGGCCTGTTGTGTTCCTCCAGCTCCACACTATTGTCATACCAGGAAGTGTTGCAAGTAAACAGGTTACCACGCCTTTTGCTAATTAATGCTTAGCGGAGAGCATTGTTTCCAGAGGGAAGAAACAATTGTCTGTGGTCACAATGTTCTTTTATGTCATTTACATAAATGACTAATTTTCAAGTCGAGCAACCGATATGTTTGCAGTTTTGACAATCATTTGAATGGAAGAAATGTGAGATGTTTTAACACAAAACAAAGATGGGGCTTAAGAACAAAACTTTTTCCATCCAAATGAAATGGCTATGCTATTATCGTATTGTTTCACTAACCCTGGCATGTGAAATGGTAAGAAGGTTACATTCACACAATCCCTACATTCAAAAACATTGCCTGAGGTCAAAACATACTTTCTAGCTTCACATGTAGGAAGAATGGCAGAAATAGTAGCTGCATAAACTCTCAAGTCACTTGGAAAGGGATTTATACCGAGCAGTATTTACTTACAATGTTAAGCTTCATGATTTGAGGTGATTTTTTTTTATTTGTGACTCAACGTTTTATTGCGGCATCACCACAGTATAAACAGAACAAAAGCTGTGCACTGTACATTTTTGTTTTACATGCTATTCAGGATCTCATTCATATCATTACATTCATCTTGACAAAAGTAAAAATTAGGCAAGAAGTTACCCTGAAATGAAATTTACTTCCTGATTCAGCTATATCTACTGAAAAGCTAATACAATATTGAAATATTGCCATAATGCAAACAACATTATCAATATGGAACTACAAATTTGAAATATTTTTTAAAATATTTGTTGTAGTAAACAGAAAATTAAATGGGCCATCTATTTCAACATGGTCTTTCCCATGGTACTGGAAGTGGTCACTTTCCTATCCATTCTTTCTCGTCCACTTCTGCCAAATCTAAAAACCATTAGCTCTGCCATAAAGGACCATTCCATTTCTAAAGCCACCACTGTCATCATCACATCCACTTCAGAAACTATAGTGCCTGTGTACAAACTGTCTGCTCCCACGGTGGCCCCAGAGTAAATATAGAAACTTGTCTGAAGACTAAGAATGCAGTTGCAAGACACTGCCAGATCATTGGCTCTTGTTTAAGAATCATGTTAAGCAGAAAAGGTATATTCTAGATTAGATTGGTCAACTTTCAGAAGTTCTTTCCTGATCTGGAGTTTGATGGAAAAGGCAATGGTAGCAGAAAAAAATCCAAGAGCCTAAAACTGGGTCTGTGTTAACATAGGATCACATTATTGACAAGCCAACATGCTGTGCATAACTTGGCGTCTTTTGGATTCGACCAGGATATAGCAAATCCTCTCTTAATAAGATAAAACCACAACTATCCAAAAGAGATTTTCCAGGCTTCTTGTTACAAACCATATAAAATATGGTAATAGGACTGAACAACTCTTGTTGGCAGAGATATCAATCCAGAGATGGAGTGTCAGTGTTATTACTGGTGTGAGTTTACCTCCAACAAAATGTTTTACTTGATTCTGTAATACTCATGTTATCTCCCATAACATAAGAAATGGGGCATAAGTGTTGTGATATTATAGAATCCAACAGATAGTCATTGCAACTATCATGTACAAAATTTACACTCCACAGGCAAGTGTCTGAGATAACACGAAACAATGAGGTTACATAAGCATGCTTCCAGCACAGTGTCTTTCTTAAAGTGCTCTGAGGTAAGATGGAGTTTGAGAGCTATGTAGCATCAGATCACATGTTATTATGCAATGATATCATGAGCAAGATTCTTTAAGACATACTGAGTGTGAGACACAACACAACACTCCAAAAATATAAAGTCATTTCGAACAGATATACATGGTTCATAGAGGTCATAGAATCCCTACAGTGTGGAAACAGGCCCTTAAACAGCCCAGCAAGTCCACACCAACTCTCAGAGCATCCCACCCAGACCCATCCCCCTACAACCCAACTAATTTTCACACCCCTGCACACTATGCGCAATTTAGCATGGCCAATCTACCCAGCCTGCACATCTTTAGACTGTAGGAGGAAACCGAAGCACCCGGAGGAAACCCACACAGACATGGGGAACACATGCAAACTGGCCCTTTGAGGCAGCAGTGCTAATGACTGAGCCACCGTCGTTGTATTTGGGAACATAGTGTCAATGCAATAATGATACAAACGGGTAAAACAGAGCTTACAAGACTAACATTTCACAGTTCAATGCGATTCATTAGCGGTTTGACAACTCATCCTGATCTGACGATCATATACCTGCCTGGAGAGGTACGCATTGTTCTCTTTAGCAATTGTTTGATGACTCGGTTGACTTGTTGCTGGTTGTTGTCACTCAAAATGACTACACAATCAACATCATTGGAACGTAGCAAGAACTGCAGATGCTGGAGTCAGAGTCAATACAGTGTGGAGCTGGAGGAACACAACAGGTCAGGCAGCATCAGAGGATCAGGAAAGTTGATGTTTCAGGTTGTGACCCTTCATCAGGACTGGGCATCACTGACCCGATACGCCGACTTTTCTGCTCCTCTGATGCGGTCTGACCTCTTGTGTTCCTCCACCACTGGAGTGCTCTTCCTAACTCTCATCGTGCATGGTTGGTTATCTTCAATAGTTTAAGCTGTCTTCTGTATATTTGTAATGTACCACCATCATCAGCGATGACTATGTATGAAAACAAAATATGTGAATACTGGAAATCTGAAATAAACACAGAAAATGCTGGAGAAACTCAGCAGGTCTGACAGCAACTATCATGAGGGAAATAGGGTTAACATTTCTCCAGAGCCCTTCAGTTCTGAAGGAACATAGAAATAGGAGTAGGAGTAGGCTATTCAGCCCTTCAAGACTGCTTACCATTCAATATGGCCTCAACCACTTTACGTGGCTGAGAATTCCACATGCTGGCCAATCTTTGGGTGAAGAAATTCCTCCACATCTCCGTGCTAAATGGCTTATCCTATATCCTTAGACTCTGACGTCTGGTTCCGGACACACCCACCATCAGGAATATCCATCCTGCATTTACCTTGTTTATTCCTGTTAGAATTTTATAGGGCTCTATGAGATTCCCCCCTCACTCTTCTAAACCCCAGTGATTACAGTCCTAATGGATTCAGTCACTTGTCATATGTCAGTTCTGTGATCCCAGGAAATTATTTCGGGCTCGAAACATTATGTCTATTTCTCTCTCCAGAGATTGTGAAGGGCAAGGCTGGTAGGTGTAGGGAATTCTGGATGACTAGAGAAATTGAGGTTTTAGTCAAGAATGAGAAGGAAGCATATGTCAGGTATAGACAGCAGAGATCGAATGATTTCCTAGAAGAGTATAAAAGCGGTAGGAGTATACTTAAGAGGGAAATTAGGAGGGTAAAAAGGAGATATGAGATAGATTTGGCAAATAGGACTATGAAGAATCTAAAGGGATTCTACAAATACATTAAGAACAAAAGGGTAACTAGGGAGAGAATACGGTCCCTTAAAGATCAGCAAGGCCACCTATGTGTGGAACTGCAAGAGATGGGGGAGATAGTAAATGAGTATTTTGCATCAGTGCTTAATGTGGAGAAGGATATGGAAGATAGAGAACATGGGGAAATAAAAAGCAACCTCTTGAAAAATGTCCATATTACAGAGATTTTGGTGCTGGATGTCTTAAAATGCAAAAAGATGGATAAATCCCTGAAACCTGATCAGGTGTACGCTGGAATTCTATGGGAAGCTAGGGAAGACATTGCTGTGCCCCTTGCTGAGATATTTGTATCATCGATACCCACAGGCGAGGTGCTAGAAGACCCGAGGTTGGTTAATGTGATGTCACCAGTTAAGAAAGGTGATAAGGAAAAGCCAGGGAACTATAGATGGGTGAGCCTGACATCAGTGGTGGGCAGGTTGTTGGAGGGAATTTAGAGGGACAGGATTTGCATGTATTTGGAAAGGCAAGGACTGATTAGGGATAGTCAACATGGCTTTGTGTGTGGAAAATCGTTTCTCACTAACTTGATTGAGCTTTTTAAAGAAGTAACAAAGAGGACTGAGGGGGATAGATTGGTGGACGTGACCTATATGGACTTCTGTAAGGTGTTCGACAAGGTTCTTCACGGTAGACTGGTTAGCAAGGTAAGATCACATGGAATACAGGGAGAACTAGCTACGTGGATACAGAACAGGCTCGAAGAAAGAAGACAGAAGGGATTGTGAAGCGTTGCTTTTCAGACTGGGGGCTCGTGACCAGTGGTGTGCCAAAAGGGTCGGTGATGGGTCCACTGCTTTTCATCATTTATTTAAATGATTTGGATGTGAACATAGGAGGTACGGTTAGTCAGTTTGCAGATGACACCAAAAATGGAGGTGTAGTGGACAGTGAAGAATGTTACCTCAGAGTACAATGGGACCTTGATCAGATGGAAAGGTTACCTCAGAGTACAATGGTATCTTGATCAGATGGATCAATGGGAAAGGAGTGGCAGATGAAGTTTAATTTAGATAAATGTGAGGTGCTACGTATTGGAAAGGCAAATCAGGGCAGGACTTGTACACTTAATGGTAAGGTCCTGGGGAATGTTGCTGAACAAAGAGACCTTGGAGTGCAGGCTCATAGTTTCTTGAAAGTGGAGTCACAGGTAAATACAATAGTGAAGAAGACATTTGGTATAGTTGCCTTTACTGGTCAGGGCATTGAGTATAGCGGTTGGGAGATAATGTTGTGGCTGTACAGGACATTGATTAGGCCACTATTGGAATACTGCATGCAATTCTGGTCTCCCTGCTGTAGGAAGGATGTTGTGAAACTTGAAAGGGCTCGGAAAAGATTTACAAGCATGTTGCCAGGGTTGGAGGGTTTGAGCTATAGGGAGAGGCTGAATAGACTGGGGCTATTTTCCCTGGAGTGTCAGAGGCTGAGGGATGACCTTATGGAGGTTTATAAAATCATGAGGGCATGGATAGGGTAAATAGGCCAGGTCTTTTTCCCAGGGTGGTGGAGTCCAAAACTAAAGGGCATAGGTTTAAGTTGAGAGGGGGAAGATTTAAAAGGGACCTAAAGGAAATGTTTTCATGCAGTGGGTGGTGCATGTATGGAATGAATTGCCAGAGGAATGATGGAGGCTGATACAAAACAAAATTTGTTGCAGCTCTGCAAAGTTTCTCCTGCATTTTCTTGTTTTGCAAATGCATATGTTCTGTGCTGTTTGCATGTTTTAGAAATTTTTATATATGTTTGCACTTCTCTCACACATTCTCTGCCCAGTGCAGAGTTTCGGTAGTGCGCTGCCTGCTCAATCGTTGTGTATCCATTTCATTCTCTTTAGTCTTTAAAGGAAAATGTCCTATGTGTCAGATTGGCAATTTATCATTGCTGGACAATGATATTTGCATTTGCCTTCTAAGCATAAGTTACACTGGGGATGATATTCCCTTCTCCACTGATGTCTCAAAACAATGCAACAATGCAACGCGCAAGTCTTAATGATCATCGACTTGATAGTACATACCATACGTTCTGCTAGATTATTTACCGGCGGATAGTGAGGTGAAATGTCATATGTGTCACTATCCACTCAGACAACATGTCTTGAAACAGTTTGTCAGTGAAGTGTAGTCTGTTGTCAGAAACTATTTGGTCCAGGATATTGAATAAACTGAAAGTAGTCCTCAATGTGTCAGCGACGATCGCATTTGTTGTATTGTTAAGTCATCAAATAATGAGAAATTTAGACTAGTGATCCATACTAAGGATGTGGTCTTCCCTGTTCATTGTGAGTGAGTCTGTTGCTGCTTCCATCTAAAGTTTGGATGGCACAAGGGGGAATGTAGCTTCCCTCTGCTGCCAGGGTGATATGTTTGATATGCCTCACATACATTCTAGAGTTGTTGAATATCCTGGTTCATCCCTGGCCAGTACCCAGACCACAAACAGCATATGGACATACAAATTAGGAGCAGAAGTAGTCCGTTCAGCCCCTTGGACCTGCTTTGCCATTCAGTACGATCGTGGTTGATCTGTTTGTGCAATGAATTCCACGTGTTCATCTATCTACAATACTCTTAGATTCTATTGTCTAACAAAAACCTGCACCAAAACAAAACTCAATGACACCATCATCACTAACTTGTGAAATAGAGTTCCAAAGTTGCACAATGCTCTGAGGGAAAATTTTTTCCTCATCTCTGTCCTAAAAGAGCAATCCCTAATTTTAAAACAGTGCCACCTAGTTCTGAACTCATCCACAGGGCTCATTCAAGATCATTCAGGATCTTATACAAGTCAATCAAGTCAACCCTAAGTTCCAGAAAATACATACCCAGTCTATCCAATATTTCCGCACAAGACAGCTTACTCATTTCAGGTATCAAGTTAGTAAACCTCATCTGAACTGTCTCCAGTCCATTTACATCATTCCTAAAATTGGGAGGCTAAAATTTCTTAAAGTATTTGAGATGTGATCTCACAATGCCTTATACAGCGGAAACATAGCATTCTAACTTTTATGTCCAATTCCACTCATAATAAACAGTAGTTTTCCATTTGCCTTCTTAATCATTACTGCGTACTAACCTGCTATGGTTCATGCGCTAGATCCCTCTGCACCTCAGGATTCCGCAGTAACTCTCATTTAGGTAATAGTTTGATTTTTTATTAGCCAATTTCACATCTTCCCACATTGTACTCCAACTTCTAGATTTTGCCCATTCTCTCAACCAGTCTATTGCATTCTGCAACTTCCTTATGTCTGCGTCATAACACATTTACTCACGATTAACTGCCAAGGGCTTGTGCATTCAATGCTGATGAGCCCCTGATGTAACATTGACATGTTAACTTGGTGTATTGCTTTTGATATTAGAACTTGTTTGTACTTAAAAATGACTTGACATGATGTACACACACATTTATCACTGCATGTCCAAAGTGATCAAATCATTTCAGCTGTTTTATTAATAATGTCAGGCCTTTCCTGGGTAATGATCTTTTGCGATCCTTGGAAATGCTCATCTTTGGTACTTGCCAATAATGACTGTTCACACTGGTTCTGGCCAAGGTGTAAGAAATCAGCCTTGAGGACATCTTCACCTTTACAGACAAGTGAATCAACCTGTACATCAAGAGGAATACCTTGGCCTTTGTCTGGATTGCGTAATCTGCTTAGCATGCCAGATGTAATCGTCTTGGTACTAGGCTTATGTCTCACTTAAAGTCATATCCTCGGAGATCATTGACTGTTTCAATTGTTTCATATATGGTCTACTCTGTCACAATGGGCATGCTTTGAATTTCATGAATTGTAACTATACCGAGACGAGTGCATTCTGGTATGACTACATTGCTGGATAATTGATACTATCAGATAAAAGATTCTGGAAAACCAAGGTGAGCTTGTGTATTAGCATTGCAGTGAGGTTGAGCCAATTCATGAAACTGATGCTCTGTTATATGATGTGAAACAGTCCGCGTGGGCTATACCAGGGAACACCACTTGCTGCAGTACATGTCTTTCAGGACGCCTACTGGCAATGTGTTGGCAGTAGTTTCTGTATCAACGTTAGCTTTCAGTGTGTGGCATTCTGTCTTTTCATGACGTTTGATATTGATGATATGAAGTTTCTGATCACCTTGTATTATCAACATTGTGTCCAAGATAAACAATATGGAAACCTTGGTCATTTTCTGAATTTTGCTTTTCAATTGATTGATTCTGAACTTCAATGATGTGGTTGTGCTTGTGCATCTTCTTCTGTGCGTCTGTGCAACACTTTCCTTGCTGCCAGTGTGGTACCATTCTGTTGACCAGGTGTATTTTGTTCTGGGGAATGGTTTGGCTTTTGAAGCCAGATTTTCTTCACGTACATGCCCAATGTTCCTTGGTGCTACATGCTTCACAGATGTCAGCTTTTATGTAGATGCAACAAGGCACTTCTGTTGCAGAGGTGCACAATGCTGACTGTAGCAATAGTGTTGGTTGCACTTTAAGTATGTAATTGTGGTTGGTTTGCCACTATGGCTTCATACACGTCCAACCTGAAATAATGTGTCAATGTATGGTGCCTTTTCTTGCCCAAACAATCCTTCCTAAAGACGTTAATTGATATGGAATGTGATGACTAACTCATTAAGCCTCTCTGATAGCTCCTTCTCTTTGAAATCATATTCAACTCCTTTGCTGTGACTACTTCCAACAAATTTACACGTTGACAGTCCTTGACACTGATCCAACTCCCTCAGAGCTGGTTCTTAGAGTGAAAAGAGTGTCTAACACTCCTGTTTATATCTGACAGCCTGGCATCCCTTATTGGAGCAAGTTAACAACCCCAGTCAGGGAACTCATATTTTATGACATCCACCTATCTGACCTCACTACAATTACTGCAAAGGGTGTTGGACAATTAAGAATGAAAGGAAGCTGTGAAAAGGTGGAGGGTTGGCTCTGTTAATTAACAATAATATTAGCATCATAGAGGGGGTTGACCAAAATGTTCGAGAAACCAGGATGTAGAAGCAGTTTGAATAGTTAAAAGAAATGATAAGGGCAAGAAATCACTCGTCAGAATGCCTAGGTCCTCTAAATGTAACCATGGTGGATTGGAATATAAAGAGAGAAATGTACAGTGATAATCACGGTAAATGTTAATCGATTTGTAGACTGGAAAAATCAAATGGGCAATGGTAGCTGAATAAGGAGTTTGTAGAATGCTTTTGAGTTTGTTTCTTAGAATAGCACATTCTGAAAGCAACAGAGCCTCTTCCAGATATTGCTCAATGAGATAGAATCAATTAATCACCTCATTGTGCAGAACACCCTGCCCTACCAGAAAGAATTAAGTTGGCTAAAGTGTATCAAGGGAGATGCAATAAATAGCAGATATTTACGGGGATATTTACAGGGATTATACACAGAATAGATATGTACCAAAAGGGAAAGAAACAAGGGACTGACAATCCTTGCTTATCTAAAATAATTAAATATAGCATCAAATCTGAAGTAAAAACATATAATTACAAAAATGTGGTTGTCAGATCAGAGCATAGGGCTACAATTATTATAACGGAAATAAAAATATGAATAAAGTTAGTAAGAGTTTCTACAGATACTTTTAAAAATAGTTAACAGATCTGATAGAAAGTGAGTCTGGAAAATCCGTAATGGAAAATAAGGAGCTAGCAGATGAATTCAGAAGGTATTTGCTGTAAAAGATACAAGTAACATCCCATAGCCATAATTCAGGAAATGGAATAGACATCAATCATAGGAAATATGCTAGAAGCTATTTGGCAGAATCAACATAGTTTATGAAAGGAAAATCATGTGTAACCAATTTAGTGGAGATTTTTGAGGAAGTAACTTTTGATGTAGATGAAGGGGAATTGGTGAATGTAGTATACTTAGATTTCTCGAAGGCATTTGTTAAGGTGCTAGAACAAAAGTTATTGCAGAAAATAAAAATTCATAGTATAGGGAATAACATAACATCATGAATAGAAGATCTGCTTACTAAGAGACAACAAAGAGTCAGTTGTTATGGGTCATTTTCCGTTTGCAAGGTGGAATGTGTAGTATGCCATAGGTTCAGTGCTGAGGGCTCAACTTTTTACAATTTATATAAATGGAATGGATAAAGGGACAGTATGACAGTTAAATTTGCTGATACAAAGGTTTGTAGAAAATACTTTGTAAAATGTACATAAGGAAGCCAAAAACAGACTCCTTTCAAAACATTATATTTTTATGCCAGGGGTAGATAGGTCCTTGATAAGCAAGAGGGTAAAAGGTTTTCAGAGGCAATTTGGAGGAATCAGATTAGCCATGATCTTATCGTATAACAGAGCTGATTTAAGTGGCCGAATGGCTTGTTCCTGCTCCTAATGCATGGTGTCTCAGTGGTCAGCACTGCTCCCTCACAGTGCCAGGGACGTGGGTTCAATTCCAGCCTCTGCTTGTGCAAAGTTTGCACATTCTCCCCATGTCTGCGTGGATTTTCTCCAGGTGCTCTGGTTTCACCCCACAGTCCAAAGATGTACAGGCTAGATGGATTGGCCATGCTTATTTGCCCATAGTGTTCAGGGATGTGTAAATTAGGTGGATTAGCCGTTGGAAATGCAGGGTAGGGTTTGTGTCTAAATGGGATGCTCTTCGGAGATTCGGTATGGACTTGTTGTGCTGAATGTCCTGTTTGCACACTGTAGGGATTTTATGTGCCTTTGCTGGAACCTGGCAGATTATATTTAAAACTTTGCTGGCCACAGGGGAAGGGCCAGATGACTGGAGGATAGATAATGTGGCTCCTGTGTTCAAGACGGGCAGCAGGAATAGGTCACGTAATTACAGACCTTCTGTAATGTTCTGAGGAAGGGTCATCATCATCATAGAATCCCTACAGTGTGGAAACAGGCCCTTTGGCCCAACAAGTCCACACTGACCGCCAGACCATCCTACCCAGACCCATTCCCCTATAACCCACCTAATCTACACATCCCTGGACACTATGGGCAATTTTGTATGTCCAGTCAACCTAACCTGCACTTCTTTTGACTGTGTGAGGAAACTGGAGCACCCGGCGAAAACCCAGGCAGACACAGGGAGAATGTTCAAACTCCACACAGACAGTGGGTGGAAGGGTGGAATTGAACCCTGGTTCCATGAGGCAGCAGTGCTAACCACTGAGCCACCATACCGCCACCATGTCACCATACCTGAAACATTAACTCTGTTTTTTCCTTCTCAGATGCTGCCAGACCTGCTGAGCTTTTCCATTTATTTTAGAACCCTCTTCCCCTCCCCCATTTCTGATGAAGGGTTTAGGCCCAAAACGTCAAGTTTTCCTGCTCCTATGATGCTGCTTGACCTGCTGTGTTCATCCAGCCCCATGCTTGTTATCTCTGAGCTTTTCCAGTAACTTCTGTTTTTGTTCCTGGTTTACAGCATCCGCAGTTCTTTCGGTTTTTAATTACACACCAGTTAGTCTGACATCAGTGGTAGAGAAATTATTGAAAAAATTCTGAGGGTCAGGATTAGTCAACACTGTGATAGTCAGCACAGATTTCTTCAAAGGATATGTTTTTGACTAGCTTAATTGTGTTTTCTTGAAAAGGTGACTAAATATATTGATGAGTGTAATGCAGTTGATGTGGTAGAGATGGATCTCAATAAAGTCTTTGACAAGATCCCATGTGGTAGGTTGATCCAAAAGGTAAGAGCCTCAGGATCCAGGCAAGTTAGCAAACTGGATCCAAAATTAATGCAAACAGGTGGCAAAGAGTGAAGGATTGTTTTTGCATTTGGAAGCCTGTGACCAGCAGTGTACCATAGGGATCAGTACTGGGACTCTTGTTGTTTGTTATGGACATCAATGACTTGGACGTGAATGTAAAAGTTAGAATTGGTAAGTTCACAGACAGCATGAAAATAGGGGATGTTGTTGATTTTGAGGAGGAGGGTCTCAGGCTACACCCAGATATTGATCAGCTCGTAAACTGGGCTTAGCAATGGCAGATGGAATTTAGTCCTGATAAGTGTGAGGTGATGCATTTGGAAGGCCTAATAAGGGAAAGGCATACACAGTGAATGGTAGATCCATAGGGAGTACTGTGGAACAAACAGACCTTGGTGTACAAGTCAACTGATCACTGGAGTTGTCAGCACAGGTAGACAATGGTGAGGAAGGCACAGGAGACGTTTTCTTTCATCAGCTGGACCATTGAATGTAGAATCAGGGAAGTATTGTTCCAACTTTGTAAAACATTAATTAGGCTATAGTGGAATACTGCGAGCAGTTCTGATTACCACACTATCAGAAGAAGGTGATTACATCACGATGCCATTCCTTCACTCTCGCTGCCCTCCCAAAGGGCATTGTGGTCTATCTACAGCACATGGACTGCAGTGGTTTAAGAAGGCAGCTCAGCGCCACCTTTTTCAAGGACAACTAGGGATGAGCAATAAATGCTGGTCCAGCCAGTGACACCCATGTCCCACAAGTGAACAAAAAAAAAGTTTCTGTTCTATCCTTTGTCCCCTACTTCAAAGGTGGCCTCATGGCTATTCATTTGAAATGCTGGTAGGCCTCTACTTCCACGCTCTTTTGATGTATTGTGGTACAAGAAGATCGTATGGCCTGACAGGAGGTTGTGACGATGTATGTGTCAGGGTAGGACTGTGTGTAAAAGATACAATGATTGTGGGGAAGAGATGAGAGTAGCACTAGTAACAGTATCACCGCGGTGTGTAAATGACAGCAGAAGGCAGTTTAATAAACCATGCTGCTGTGACTGAAGTGTGATTAAATAGTGCTGCTATGATTGAACGGGAAATGGCAGCAGAAAGGCTCGTGAATCCTGGGACTACAGATGTAGCAAAGATGATGGGAAAGAATGTGAAATATGAGTATGCATCATATTTATCAGCTGTGGTCAGATCATCGGCGATTCTTGATGTTCCTATCAGTTCCTGTACACCATATGCATTTTTGTCTACTCAATCACCTCTGCCTAGCATTGCCATGTATGTCACATTGAAATGCTTAGCCAGAAGAGGGTCTCTGGGATGATTGAAATTCCCTGCACTGTCTGTATATCAAGAAATCCTTGCGGAACTCATTGACAGTTGCCTGTTCTAAGTTCAAGTTTCAATTCAGAAGCATACAACACATTGGAAATGTCCCTTAAACGATGACGGCATTGCCTGAATTCCCATCCACCCACTCTTCCACGATGATCATGTTGTCAATAATTAATGTGAATAACACTGATGGCATCCCCATCATATGGACAGGGGACACAATCCAAATATGGTTTATGTTCTATTGCCCTCAGCATTGGGTGTGTGCTGTTGATGCCCTGCCCATTTTGCATCCATTTTGTCACAGGTTGAATATCTTCCCCAGCATATTGCAGGTAGGGGGAGGAACTTATAACTGCTTGGTAATAACCAGAAATCAATGAATCACTAAATTATACATTAAATTCATGTGGTAGAAAAATATAACAATATACCGATGACAGGAAAAGGAATACAAGATGTGATTGAATTTATGAAGAAATATAGCTCTCAAAACATTAGTGCCCAGAGTGATACAGACCGTGAAAAAATGACCCATTACCAATTCTACTTAGAGATTGGATAAATGGGGAGATGACTATTAAAGTAGAGTTAATTATATATTGTGTTATATTGTGTTTTGTTATGTTGCATCCAATAGTAACCACCATAACATTTCCAGGAAATCATTATCATCTGATGTATTTGCACGTTCAATTAAGCCATTAATCCCTTTTCAATGGCTTGCAACATTAGTGCAGCACCCATTTCATGACTTGCAGGTTTTGTCTCTCTGCTGTCTCTGTGTCTCTCTTTACCAATAAAATATATTTGAAATTGGTATCCTTCTGAAATCAAAACAAACATACATGAATACTCAGTGAAGAGACAAAGCAGCGATTTTGACTTCTGAGCGATTAGCCAGCGGACCTCACCATCAGATCATCAGTCTTGGCTGCGAACAGTTGTTCTTAGTGAACTAAAGCGCTGACCTGTTCTAATGCAGCTTGCAATGTTAAATCTAGTCAATTCTCCAAGTTAATGTTCCCACCGAGGAGTTTCACCTGACACCAGTGCATGTTGGAAATTTAAGCATGTTGCTCACTCGATAGTTCCATCAGTGCTGAAAGCCAATGGCAATGTTTCAATATTGTTATGGATAGAAAATGTGAGGCTTGGTATGCTCCACGTTCCAATTTACAGTTTCATTTGAGCTTGAATAGAAAAGTAATCTAGACTGCTTCAGCTCATGATCATTGCCCTGAGAGATGGTAGTCTTCCCTCTCCTGAAATTTCCTTGTTGCCAGCCTTGCTGGTTGTTACTGGGATATCTTGATAAGGTGGAATGCTCCTCAAAGCAAACTGTAAAATGAGGCATGATTTTGTGTATACTGGAGCACTTAGATCTTTCCAGAACTGAGATTGATAGATTAAGGTTGAGCTGGGGTATGTATTCCATTGAGAAAGTAAGACTCTACGAGAAGGATATACTATCTATGGCTAAGTAGGGGTGTTAAGCAGAGAAGCAAATTTATTGAAAACACATATAATAGAGCAAAGATTAGTAGGAGGTCTGAGATTGGACAAATGTTAGAAATCAGCAGAGAATGACTACAAAATGACAAATGCGGAGCAATTAGAGTAAGCGAGTAAGTTAGCTAGAAAAATAAACCAGAAAGTAAGAGTTTAATACAAGTATATAAAAGGAAAAGAGTAGCTAAAGTGGACATTGGTCCCTTTGAGGTGAGACTGGAGAATTAATAACTGAAAACAAAGAAATAGCAGATGCATTTACTAAGATATTTTATATCAGTCTTCACTGTAGAAAACACAAAGAGCATTGCAAGAATAGGTTAAAAATCAAGAGAGAAAAGAAAGGAAAGAAATTAAATAATGCACAATCATTGGAGTGAAAATGCTGGATATGTTAATGGGTCGAAAGGTTTGACCTGTTCCCTGGACCTGAAGCCTTATATCATAGGGTCTTGACTGAAGGAACTGCAGAGATAGTAGATTGCAGAGATAATGGTTGCAATGGTTGTTCTTTGCAAGATTCCCTGGATTTTGGAATTTTCCTCAGCAGACTGGAAAAATGCCCATAACAATCTATCTTTCGGAAAGTAGGCAATTATGGACTAGTTAGTTTAACATCTGGGATTGAGGTAACTTTCGAATTCATTATTAAAGAGGAAATGGCAAGATATTTACAAAACAATCAGGTAGAGTTAACATAGTTTTGTGGTAAAGGGAAACAACATTTTGCTTTTTTTATTAGACTTCTTTTTGGAAATAACTAGCAGAATGGTTAATAGGGAATGAGTGGATGTGTGGTATATTTGGATCTCCAGAAGTCCTTTAGAAAGGTGCCACATGAAAGAATGTGAAACAAGGTAAGAGCTCATGGTGTTGCAGGTAATATAGGCAGAGAATTGCTGAGCGAACAGGAAGCAGAAATGATGTGGAGATGCTGGTGTTGGACGGGGTTGGACAAGGTCAGAAGTCACACAACACCAGGTTATAGTCCAACAGGTCTATTTGAAGACATAAGCTTTTGGAGCCTCAGTCCTTAGTTGAGATTAAAGGGATTGGCAAATTATAAATAATGGAATACCACTTGAACCAATGCTGGGTCCTTAACTATTTACAATCCATATTAATAGCTTGGGTTAAAGGCTTGAGTGTATGGTTGCTAAGTTTGCTATGACACAAAGGCAGGTAGGAAAGCAGGTTGTGAAAACACAAAGGAACCAGATTTTCACTCCTCAGGCAGATAACTTGAATTGTGACATTTACTGGCTCACCTCAGAGAAAAGGTAGCTATTGTGACATTCATTTCCATTCCAGGTCTGTGGGTGCAGGATGAAGTTCAGCCTGCACACCTTGAGCACAGATCAGAGTAGCCACAGAGTGCTGTTGAAGGCCGAGGTAGACACTTTAACTGCAGACATCTGTGATACAGAGGGACCTGAGCACCCTGGAACATTAATGACAAGAAGCTAACATGCAGGGTACAGCAAATGATTGGGAAGGCAAATGGAACATTAGTCTTCATTGCACACGAACAGAGTATAAAAGGAGAAAAATATTGCTACATCTGTTAGGGCTTAGTGAGATTGCATCTGTGTACAGTTTTGGCCTCCTTGCTTATGAACATAAGAATATAAGAACTAGGAGCAGCAGGCAGCGATTCAGCCTCTTGAGCCTGCTCCACCTTTCAATACAAACATGTTTGATCTCATCTCAGCCTCAACTCCATTTTCCTGCCTGCTCTCCATAATCCTTCAACCCATCACTCATTAGAAATCTGTCTATCTCCTCCTTAAATTGACTCAATGTCCCAACAGTTCACCACACTCTGAGTAGTGAATTGCACAGATTCACAACCTTTTGAGAGAAGGGCTAATTTCTCCTCTTCTCTATGATAAATTTGTCATCACTTATCCTAAAACTATGACTTCTTATTCTATTTTGACTCACTTGAGGAAACGTTCTCTCTATATCTACTTTGTCAATTCCCTTTAGCGACTTATATATCTCAATTAGATCTCCTCTCATTCTTCTGAACTCCAGAGAGTACAAGTCTAAACTGCTCAATCTCTCTTCGGAAGACAAACTCCTCATTACTGCAATTACTCTCGTGAACCACCTCTGAACAGCCTCTAATGCAACTACATCCCTTCCCAAGTGAGGGAACAAAAATTCTGTGCAAAACTCCGGGTGCGGTCTCATTAATCCCTTATACAGTTGTGTAAAACCTCCCTACTTTTATATTCCATTTCTTTAGTGATAAATGCCAAAATTCCATTTGCCTTTTTTTATTACCTGCTGTACTTGTATACTAGTTTTCTACAATTCATGCATGAGGACACCCAAATCCTTTAGCACTGAAGCACTCTGAACTTTGTCTCCATTTGGATAATAAGTTGTCTTTTTATTTTTCTGACCAAAAATGGATAACCTCCTACGTACCCATGTAAAATTCATCTGTCAAGTTTTGGCCCATTCACCTGTCCTAACCATATCCATTTGTAAATGTCTTGTTTCTTCACTGCAACTTACTTTCCCACCTATTTTAGCATTGCCTGCAAATTTGGCTATAATTCATTCTAACCATGCATCCAAGTCAGGACAGGATATATTTTTGTTGGAAGCTGTTCAGTAAATGTTCCCTTGGCTCATTCTTGGGATGAAGAGGAAAAAAAATTGAGCAGATTGGATCCATATTCATTGCAGCTTCAAAGAGGTGGTCTTATTGAAATACAATTGTTATTGAGGACCTTGACGGGATAGATGCTCAGAGGATGCTTCCCTTTATGGGGAAGTCTAGAACTGAGAAGCACATTTTAATACTAAGCGGTATTCCATTTTAAAATGGAAATGTGGAGTTTTTTTTTCTTTCAGTCAGCCACCGATCTTTGGAATACTCTTCCCTGATGAGCAGTGGGAGATGGGAAAATGAAGACGTTCACCTCTGAGTTAGATAGACTTTTTAGTGAGAAGAGACTCAACGGTTATGGGGAATAGCCAGGAAAGTGTGTGAAGCTAAGGTCAGAATAGCTATGACCTTAGTGAGTGGTGGATCAAGCAGAAGGGTCAAATGGCTTAGTCCTTTCTCAATTTCTTATTTTCCTATGATATGGAACAAAAATGGAAAAACTGAGTTTATGACTGGTGAAGCAGATATGAGGAATTGCACAAACTATTCCTGTTCCTAAATTCAGTTTTGCATGAAGCTTCTATAGAATGTTTGTCGGGAATCTGGAACAGGAGTAGGCCATTCAGCTCTTCGAATGTGCTCCACCATTTAATACGATCATGACTGAGTGAACACTTCAATGCCTTTGACCCACATTATCCCAATAACCCTTTACATCATTTGCAATCAGGAATTCATCAACCACTACTTTAAACATTCCCCAATTCTATGGTTCCACAGTCCTCTGGGGTAGTGAATTCCAAAGATTCAAAACTCTCTGTGTAAAACATTTCTCTGTACCTTAGTCCTAAATGGTCTTCCCTTCAGTTTTAAATTGTGACCCTCGCTATGGAATCAACTCAAAATGCAATTACTTCCATGGTATGTGGAAGTTGTTTCAACCAGATGTGGTAGATTCCTATGGGTGGAGTCTAACCAGGCTCTGAACGTTGTGGGCTATTGCAAGATATGTGGCAGAACTGGATGAGATGGTCTTCTCAATGTCAAGATCATCCCACCCACAGCTTCCCTGTTTTGCATAGGATCCCTACACTGAAGAAAGAGGCCATTTGGCTAATCGACTCTGTACAAACTTCTGAAAAGCATCCCACCTAGACTCACTCTATCCCCATAACCCCACATTTCCCATGGCTTATTCACCTAGTCTGCACATCCCTGGACACTATGGGGCAATTTAGCAAGGCCAATCCACCATACCTGCACATCTTTGGACTGTGGGAAGAAACCAGAGCAGCCGGAGGAAACCCACGCAGACACAGGGAAAACATACAAACTCCACACAGTCACCCAAGTCTCTGGTGCTAACTACTGTGCCACCGTTCTCAAGCAGTGTAGTGAGATTCTCACCAGGGAGTGGTGAGTTCCCATTTGGATTCCCCACCTGGGTGCTTGCAGCGTCCCTGCCTTGCTTTGACTTGCATAACCTTTTACACATTGTCTTCTCAGTCAGAGATATCAGACCCGTATTAGTTAAGTCTAGCCATATTATTTAGGATGGTCACAAAGCCAAGAAGCTTGTGATAGTTGTTGATGAGCATCAGTCCAGTCAAGCGAGATTGCCTTCAGTCAGGGGATCCTGGTACAGTCAGTCAAGAGCAACTTCCAGTACCGGTCTAGTGCCTGCTCAGAATGGTCAGGGTTTGGATTCTCTCCTCATATATGGTGAGGATCTGAATGATGGACAATAGTTATGACTCTTTCTGCCCTATTGTGAACTGTTTTACAGCTGTAATGAGAAGATAGCAGGTATTATGGAAGATGAAAGTGCGTGGCCCAGCTATAAGTGTTGGTACAGGTGGTGAGGTTTCTGAGTTAGTAAGTAGGCAGCTTAGATGGCATGCAGCATCAGTGGTGTCACAGTAACCAGTGGGTGAGGGTGAGTGAGGAATAATATGGTATGCATTAGTGAGAATGGTAGATCATGAGCGTTGGTGGGAGGTGGGTGCACTAGCAGAGATAGAGTGAGTGTGAGTAGCAAAGAGATCATAGAGCATCATAGAATCCCTACAGTGTGGAAACAAGCCATTCTGCCCAACAAGTCCACACCAACTCTCTGAACAGCATCCCACCCAGACTCACCTTCCTACCCTATCCTTGTAATCCCACATTTCCCATGGCTAATCCACTTAACCAACACATCCCTGGACACCATGGGGCAACTTAACATGCCCAATCCACCTAACCTACTCATCTTTGGACTGTGGGAGGAAAGCGGAGAACCCGGAGGAAACACATGCGGACATGGGGAGAATGTGCAAACTCCACACAGACGGTCACATGAAGCTGGAATTGAACCCGAGTCACTGGCTCTGTGAAGCAGCGAGGGTACTTACCCGGCTGGACAGGTGAAGGACATTGACCTTCTGCCTGTGTTACACCAGTTCCCAAAGTCTATCATGCAGTTATGGTATGGCTGAGAAAAAAACTTGCTTGACTCA
Organism: Ginglymostoma cirratum; assembly: GCA_024137785.1. Classification (NCBI taxonomy): domain Eukaryota; kingdom Metazoa; phylum Chordata; class Chondrichthyes; order Orectolobiformes; family Ginglymostomatidae; genus Ginglymostoma; species Ginglymostoma cirratum. The sequence continues at coordinate 20,583,425 of JAHRHZ010000049.1, forward strand.
TATTCAATCTTTAAGAGAGCTTGGAGTGCACTGAAAGTGCAGGAAAAATGTGCCTATCCTGCCCTTCATGTTATTTCGGTTTGTGGAGGTACTGGTTTGAATACATTAGATTACATTATCAAAACTGAGAAATCTACAAAAGAGAGAGATAGCTGATAGGATTATAATGTTGTGATTTATGATCTGTTATATTGTTATCAGCATAACATGTAAAGTATTGCGATCTTTAAATCTCCCATTTTAAACTGAATCATCCATACCATTGTTGCTTATCCTTTTGCTAGGCAGTTATGATCAGATCATTTTTGGAACTCTACATTTTTCCTCCTTTCAAGGATTGTGTTCAAAAAGTCTCAAGTACCAGGTCTCCCAATACTTGAAAGTGATCATAAGTTGCTTTGAAAACTATATTTTCTTGTTTAACTATAAGAATAGATCATAGAATTCCTACAGTGTGGAAACAGGCTATTTGGCCCAACAAGTCCGCACCAACCCTCAGAGCATCCCACTCAGACCTATTCCTCTGCCTCATCCCTGTAACCCTGCATTTCCCATGGCCAACCCACCTAGCCTGCACACTATGGGCAATTTAGCATAGCCAGCCCGCCTACCTTGCACACCTTTGGATTGTGGGAGGAAACTGGAGCACCTGGTGAGAACTCACACAGGCACAGGGAGAATGCACAAACTCCCCACAGACAGTTGTGTGAGGGTGGAATCAAACCTGGGCCCCCAGCGCGTTGAGGCAGCAACGCTAACCACTGAGCCACAGTGCTGCCCAGGATAGATTTTGCTAGATTAAAATATGGCCACTTCCAATAAAATGATGCAAGTTGACTGCATTTTTTGTGACAGTTCCAGCAGAAATTAGAAAGGATGAAGGCTAAAGCCAACTTCTCCTGGAATGTTACATCCTTGCGTTGTGTGGACCATGCAGTCCACAAGCACAAAGTAATAACAGGTAAGATGACTTCTCATTAACACTGAGAACAAAGGGAGATCTTCGGACACATTATGCCTGAAGCGTTGTAAAGAGCTCAACAGCTATCTCATACAAGGATTAATGGCCCTGGTTAAAACTATCAAAACTATTTTATTACTTTGAATGGAGCACGGTGGCTCAGTGGGTAGCACTGCTGCCTCACAGTGCCAGGGACCCAGGTTTGATTCCACCCTTGGCTGACTGTGTGGAGTTTGCACAGTCTCCCTGTGTCTGCGTGGGTTTCCTCTTGGTGCTCCGGTTTCCTCCCGCAGTCCAAAGATGTGCAGGCTAGTTGGATTGGCCATGCCAAATTTGCCGTAGTGTTCAGGGATGTGTACGTTAGAGTCATAGGGGGATGGGTCTGGGTGGGATGCTCTGAGGGTTGGTGTGGACTTGTTGGGCCGAAGGGCCTGTTTCCACACTGTAGGGATTCTATGATTTGAAACTGATTCATCCAGAAACCCTGTCATGTGATCAAATCTCCTGGCCTTTGGAAAAAAGGTTCAATCATACTTTTCCTGAACCTATGTTTCAACCTGTAAGAAGCAATTTGCTGTAAATATCGAGTCAGTCTATTAAGAATCTGAACTTTGCTAACCTCACAGTCACAGCTATGCTGGCCTCAAGTCTCGACCTCAATAGCACCTGGTTTCTGGAAGAAACCCTGTAATCATCAAAAAGTGGATATCAAAATCATCTCACTGTGCCTTTGTTAACTTTCATAGAAATACTGTAAATTCAGCCAACTGCACCAATCTAAACTCAAAACATCAAAAAAAAGGAACTTTCATTGAATACTGACTTTCTGATTCAGTCAAAATTTACATGAATTAATGTCTATATCTGTTGAGTTTTAAATCTATTCTTAATTATAAACTTTTCCTTTACTCTTTTCCTGTCTCTTATTTTTATGTTTGTGTGTGTGTTGTGGCAAAATTCCCCTAGGTTTGAATGCAGGAATAACCTATGTTTTTGTTTTAACTCTCAACAAAGTTTGTTGCAAGCTATTTAAAAATTGACTTTACAAACAGAGAGTTGGGTTGAACTTACCATGGCCTATTACAAAAGGGTAAAGAAAATAAGAAAAATTGTAAACACTTCTGTTTGTTGACATAGAATGGGAAAAATAAAATAATTCTTGGAAAAGCAGGCATTGTATTTTGGTGCATTAGGGAGAGTCTCCAAACATTTTTATACACAACATTTAAGATAACGAAATATCTCAAAGTGCTTTATATGAGCATTCTCAAACAAAATTCAACACTTGGCCACATAAGGACATCAAGGACAGATGATTAAACCTCGGTCAATGAGTTTGGTATTATGGACCATATTAAAGGAAGAGAGACAAGTTAACAGGTGAAGAGATTTAAGGAGGGATTTCCAGAGCTTAATGCCTAGTCAACAGAACATACAGTTAGCATTGATAGTGCAATTAAAAATAGGGATGCACAAGAGTTCAGAATTGGAAGAGTGCAGAGATTTCAGAGGACTATACTGCACCAGCAGAATATAGAAAAAGGAATTGCCGAGGTATTGAAAAAGTTTCCCCCTTATTGAATTGGTATACCAGGTTTTTCCATTGCAATGATATGCACTACATAAGCTTTATTTTTAAAATAATATAAATTTTTTTAAAGTTAGTTTATGACACATTCGGGAGACAATGGTGTGGGGACCTGTGTTCAAACTTTGCCATGGCAGATGGAGGAATTTGAACTTAACAAAAAAAAGCAGGAATTAAGAGTCTAACGATGATTATGAAACCGTTGTCGATTGTTGAGAAAACCCCATCTGGTTCACTAATGTCCTTTAGGGAAGGGAACTGTTATTCTTACCCAGTCTGGCCTACATATGGTTCCAGAACCACAGTAATGCAGTTGCCTCTTAACTGTTCTCTGGGCAATTAGGGCTGGGCAATAAATGCTGCCTAGACAGTGATGCCCACATCCCATGAATGAAGTTTAAAAAATCACTTTCTAAAACGTGCATGTCCAAAACTTCATTCCACCTCCTGAAATATTAAAAAATGTCAATCCTTTATTAAAGTATTGAACTACTTAGCCTCACATTACCGTTACTCAACACCAGAGATCCCCTAATGTTGGTGCCAGAATGAAGTTGATGCCAGAAAGGTTGAAATTTGTGCCACATAGCTGCTTAGATCTTTCTGGACTGTTTTCCCCAATGTTGGTAATAAGCAGCATCACTTCACCGCTCACTGCAAACTGCTGGCAATTGTAAATGATGCCCTGGGCCTTTTCATTTGGTCCCGCTCAGCAGCACATTTACTCCTGGCTACAATCGTGGTCATCCCGAATCCTAATGTGTCTTATTAAGGCAGCTGCACGACATTGAGAGGATGGTCCTTTCCAACATTGGAAACAGCCTGTAGCACCTAATCTGCTAGTGGCTACCTGATAAATTGTCTCTGGTGCTGTGTTGAGGTTCTGCAGCAAAACTGAAATATCCTTTCCAGAGGTCAAACTTGGTCAATAAAGAGTGAAACTCTGGATTCTCCACGGATCAGGACATCCGGAGCAAAAAATCCAAAGAAATGCGAAGCACATCCTTTGGCAGTGGTTTGATTGCAGGATTTGCTTGTGACGTGATATATTTAGATAGTAGCATTGAGCTCCATTTCAGCTTGTATTATCAGAATTTACTCCCTTACTGTTGAGTTCTGAAGAAGTGTCGCTGGACTTGAAACATTAATTCTGTTATCTTCCTGCAGATGCTGCCAGACCTGTTGAGTTTCACTAGCAATTTCTGTGTTTGTTCCATGCCTGAAAGACTTGGCCAACATGAAAAAGATAATAGCCCCCTTATAATTTAAACAACGAGCTAAATGCCAGTTTCAGGCACCACTTGAGAAATTTGACTGTAATAAATAACCAATCACAGATTCCATAAAAAATTAATTTCCAGGCACTAGTTTGGTAACTTAAACAAAAGACTTAACAATTTATTAAATGCAAACTAACATTAGCAGGGAGAAAATTAAACAGCACAGTGAGCTTATTAACATTTGTGCTTTAAACCCAAAACATTTGTTTCCAGCTGCCATTCACACAAACAGACAGACAGACAAATACAGTGAAGGGATAAATAAAAGGAAATGAAAAACAGGCCAAATTACTTAGATATCTTCAAGACGTGTTGATTCACAGGCATAAATGTGGACTCCTTGGCTGTTTTTTTCTGAAACGTTGATCAGAGTTAGCTTCTCAGTTCACCCAGGCAAAGGCAGCAATATTTCTAACTCAGCTTTCATCTCTTTGGGATTCGGAACCTTGTGTATCAGATTGGACAGGGAGCTTTCAAATCTTCATGCTGTCTCAGCTGTAGTCCAGGCCATCTCCCAGAAAGCTTAGCTGAAAAAAAAACTCACAAAACAACAAACAAAGCTTAAACAAAAACAGGAATTATGGAAAATCTCAACAGGTCTGGCAGCATCTGTGGAGAAAAATCAGATTTAGCATTTCAGATCTAGTGACCGCTATTCAGAACACAAAGCTTGCCTGGTCTGCTCTTTGCTTTTTAATCCAGTCCGTCCCCAAGTTCATCAGTTATTTCTGGCTCTTAATTCAAAAAATGATGAAAGAATAAAATAAGAATAATATCAAGTCTTTCTTCGTTGCCCAGTTATTTCTCCAAAGTGACACGTGTCAGTGTTTTTTTGCAACTCTTCCAGGTGATGACGTGCCTGATGATGCCTGACAGCATCTCTTCTTGTGCCAGCCTCATTCACTCCAACATGGGAACTTATCTCATCCAGCAACTTGGCTAACAAGTCGGGACAAGGACCAGTGGCTGAAACACGAGGCACATGTGAGCAGAACGTGCTAAAGGAAAGAGAAGGGTCCAGGCTTCACATATCACAAGATGGAAAAATGTTTGCCCTTTACTGAGGATTCTTAGCCCAGGAATAATCAGTCTCATGTGGAGTAGGCAACCATGCAGGTGGAGCTCAGGGATAAGATGTGTGGACTCCTGGACTGGTAGTGGGGCTTCCGCTGCACAATAGCAGAGCGAGGGCTCCTGGCTGTGGTAGGCCCAGAGCGTGGACTCCTTCGGTGACAGCAAGTCGTCAACTGCAACAGTGCTTGGAGTGGGGGCTCCTGGCTGTGGTAGGCCCGGAGCAGGGACCTTGCAGAAGTCCCGAAGCCGTGTCTGAGACCCTGGCCAAAGAAGATGAAGTCTATTTAAGTACCTTCTTTTTATTCTTTTATACCTCAAAATGGTGCCGGATTGTGACGACAGACACTTTTTACTGTATTTATCTGGATATATGTGACAATAAATCATTCATTATTCATTCACTCATTCATTCATTTATTCGACACTCTTGCATTATAAGAGGAGACTGACAATGGTACGGAAGAGAAAAATTTGGAAGCAGGGATTGTTGCACATTACAGAAAGTAACCACATCTGACTCACAGACCAGGCGGTCGTATCTGGATTTCTCAATGAGGTCATTTGTGAGGAGCTGCACATTCCTCATGACGCAATAACATCTCAATTTCTGGCCAAAGACCTTTGCTATCCACCTCAACAAGAAGCTCAACTTTGTCAGTGGCTGTTGGAATATCCTCAGTGATGAAGTTTTGTAAGTTTGTGTCTCTCACAGTAACCTTGAGTAATCTGTCACATCAGTCAATACACTAGGCACAATACTAAGAAAGTCAAAGCTATTTTGTTCAGACAGGGATCTCAACTTATCAACTTCTGTAAGATGAAAGTGAAGATGATTGGGAGTTCTCAGGTTTCATCACAGTTTTAGTTAAAGATACTCACTGCAGAATTAGGCCATTCAGAAATTGTCAGTCCTTCCAAGTACTAAGGAGTGTGAAGGAAAGCTCTTTTCATACCATTATGAGAGTTGTCTGAGAGGGACTTGTAGAAAGTCCAGAAAGCCCAGAGCCAGAAGCTCATGAAAAACATCAGACAACTGTGAACAAGTTTCTTTAAAAAATCTGTCTTGGGCATTCATCTAAGGAAATGATCAATTGAATGGGCTAAAACAGAAAGTGGTGGAGAAACTCAGCAGGTCTCTTCTTCAGTCATACTGGACTCAAAATGTTCAGTCTGTTTTTCTCTCCACAGATACTGCTAGATCTGCTGAGATTTTCCACCACTTTCTATTTACTTTCAAATTTCCGCCCTCAGCAGTGTTTTGCTTTTAGTTGAATGAGCTCCTATATTGTCCTATCGCATAACAACATGGAGTTGAAGTTGGTCTGCATCATATCTATCCTTCAGTGGCAACATTGCAAAATAATCTGCATGGTGCTTGCTTCCACTGTCAGATATGTCTGCCCTTTTATTAGGTTTTCTGAGTGAATACCTTACAAAGGAAATTGAAGGCTGCAGAGTAGGTCTTTGAGATGTTATTGCTTCATGAGAAATGTGCAGCTCCTCACAAATGACCTCATTGAGAAATCCAGATATGACCGCCTGGTCTGTGGGTCAGATGTGGTTACTTTCTGTAATGGGCAACAATCCCTGCTTCCAAATTTTTCTCTTCCGTATCATTGTCAGTCTCCTCTTATAATGCAAGAGTGTCGAATAAATGAATGAATGAGTGAATGAATAATGAATGATTTATTGTCACATATATCCAGATAGATACAGTAAAAAGTGTCTGTCGTCACAATCTGGCACCATTTTGAGGTACAAAAGAATAAAAAGAAAGTACTTAAATAGACTTCATCTTCTTCGTCCAGGGTCCCAAACACGGCTTCGGGACTTCTGCAAGGTCCCTGCTCCAGGCCTACCACAGCCAGGAGGCCTCACTCTGCTATTGCTGCAGCAGAAGCCCCACTACCAGTCCAGGAGTCCACACATCGGGCCTACAAAGCCAAAGAGTCCCCACTCCGCCATCACTGCAGCTGACAGCCCAGCTGTTAACACACATAATGCAATATTCCCAAAGGGAAATCTTTGCCCGAGCTGTACTAACTACTTCTAGAACTCGCTGTCATTATATTGTTTAGTGCTTAAGATGTAGAATGCCTTGATAAGTTTTTAGGCTTTCCTAATTGATCATTTTTATGGTGGTGGCTCAGTGGGACCTCTGACCACCACGTTTTACGTTCTTCACCACTGCTAGTAGTTTAGATTTCACTAAAGTTTCCAGCATGACTTGTACATTTGTTTTTCCAACAGCCTGTGGTTCACAAATTGGATAGCCTACTGATATTGTGGCCTGGAAGTTGCTCAGCGTGATGTCGCCAGCAACAATAACTTATGTTTATATAACACCAGTCATGGAAAACTGCTTCCAAAGACACTTCACAGAGGAATTATAAAGCAAAATACAGCATCGAGTCAAATAAGGCAATATTAAAGTTAGTGATCAAAAACTTGATCAATGAGGTAAGTTTTAGGAGTGTCTTAAAGGAGTAAAGAGATATAGAGAGACAATGGGAGTGGGAGGGGGATGAATCTTCGATTGAGGAAATATGAAACCATGTCAGAAGCATGATTATGAAAAGTGACATAATGAGAACAGATGCCACACATTCCTCTGTTGGATTTCTTGATGACTATTTTAAAGTGATGGCCTCCAGCTATGCTGTTCCCCACACGATGAAACACAGGAGGATACATTTCCTCTGTATCCACCCTATTGAAATCTTTCATGTCTTGAAAGAGCTCTATCAGGACACAATTGTCTGGATCTTCCTGACTGATTCTCTGTTTCCCATTAGACATCTGATCCCATGTGAATATATCATTCCCAATGCCGTGTGTTCTTATTTTCTGCAGTAACCTCACCCATGGTAATCTATTAAACCCCTTTCCAAATCCAAATACACAGCATCTACTTGTCCTCCTCCCTGCTTGCTACAACCTCGACAAACTCACAATAAATAAGTCAAACACAATTTCTCTTTCACAAAACCGTGCGGATTCTGCCAGATTGTATTCTGATTTTCTAAATATCCTGCTACTATCTTCTTAATAATGGATCCCAGCATCTTCCCATTGTTGGGCATTATGCTTACTGGCCTATACTTTTCTGCTTTCTGTCTCCCTTCTTTATTGACTAGATGAGTTACATTTGTGGTTTTCAATCCACTAGGAATTTTAAAGTGTTTACGGAATTTTGGAAGATAACAACCAATGCATACACTATCTACGCAGCTACCTCTTTAGGACTCTAGAATGAAGGCCATTAAGTCCAGGGGACTTGGCAGACTTGAGTTCCATTAGTGTTCCCAGTACCTTTGCTCCTAGCGACGGTCATTGTTTGAAATTCCTCTTTGTCTTCTGCCTCTTGATTTTCAAGTATACCTCGGATGATTTGTATGTCCAGAGTGTTGATATTGTTAAATAGGCATGAGCAATAAATTCTGGCCTGGCCAGTGGCAACCATGTCCTGTGAATGAATAAAACAAATTATTATGTCATTTAAAGAAATGTGCAGTTATTTTAAAAGAAGTGAATTTGAACGGGATTATTAGGATTTCTACCTTTTGACAAAGTATTTTGCTCTCAATTGGATCAGTTTGTGGTTTGTCTTTAAATTGAGGCACTTGATGAAGGGTTCACATTGAAAATCTCTGTCATTGGCTGTTCCTTGGCCACCCTGTCCCTATTTGACACTGTAAGTGAGTGCACCAAGCTGCTCAGTTCCACCTCCCCGAGGTCAGGAGACTGCTCAAGAGGTTAGGTGAAGGCCAATTCAATTTTCCCTCGGAGCACAGCAGATGCCAACCCTCACTCTCGAGGATATATTGCAGGAAATCTCCTACAGCTCCAGAATTTGTAACAGAGTGATGAGAGAGTGGAGGGGAATTTACCACCCAACCTATGCTCATTCACTGACCCTATCCAACATCCATCTAGGGTGGCGCTGAAGAGGAGAACCTAGCTTTATACATCCATCTTTGATCATGTTATGGTGGAACGGATCAGAACAACTTATTATCTAACCTCTTAATACTGTTTGATGTTTTACACTGACACCAACTACAAACACCCTGAGGCCTACCTTTAAAAGCAGTGATGTATTTTGTGTCCAAACTACACATTCAGAGAAATACCGCTGCTTCTGGATGATGATTCAAAGGAATGTTTCTTTCATTTATTATTCTACTGGCCATTTCAGAAACCAGAGCTGTGTAATTTAGAAGGCAGGCTACAAGCGACATATCACATTCACTCCGACTGCAAACACTTTGGGCTTGGATTGTAAGTCGACTGGGTCCTGCTGGAACACGCCCAGCAGTTGAGGTTACCAGGTGTTGCTCAAGGTGTAGAAAGACAACCATTGCTGACAAGTTAAGCTAAAGGAGCACCTGTCACCTGTGCTGCCCTGCCCTTTTAATCACTCAATGTGCAGACAAGTAAAATTGCACCTCCAGGTGATACTTTATTTTGCATCGTCATTGCTCCGAATGTCGATTTTCTCTGTTTCTTGCAATTGTTTGGTCCATGTGTGAATCCTGTCAGTTGCTTAATATGCCTGCAATGTGAAGAAGTAACCATCACACAAGAGACGTTTCATAGAGTTATCATAGCATCCCTACAGTGTGGAAACGGGCCATTCGGCCCAACAAGTCCACACCACCCCTCCAAAGAGCGTCCCACCCAGACCCATTCCCCATATCCCTGCATTTCCCATGTCTAACTCACCTGACCTAAACATCCCTGGGCACCATGAGCAATTTAGCATGGCCAATTCACCTAACCTGCACATCTTTGGACTGTGGGAGGAAACCGGAGCACCCGGACAAAACCCACGCAGACATGGGGAGAATGTACAAACTCCACACAAACAGTCACCCAAGGGTGGTATCGAACCTGGGTCCCTGGTGCTGTGAGGCAGCAGTGCTAACCACTGAGCCACCGTTCCACTTGTTTTTCACATTTATTGGCCATGAAAGTGTGGAGGGATATAAGTGAAGAGGCAAAGCTAGAAGACTGTTTAACTTCACTTGTGAAATGTACCAATAAATATGAAGCAAGTGGCCTTGGGTTCAGCAGTCATCACACATTCTGACTCGATACAGGTTTTGTCAGTGATCTTTTGATTAAAAAAGTTTCTATAAAATGAATATAGCCTTTAGAAATAGGAAACAAACAGTGGCAAATGTGTTGGATCAGAGCTGGTGTAATGTTTCATTAAAATAAGTGGAAGGCTTTTGCTTATATAGCATGCTTTGGAAGCTCAGGACCTCCCAGACTGCTTTCCAACCATTGAAGCACTTTTGCAATCTTGTAAATTGTGGCAGTGATTCGTGAACTGCAAGTTCCCAAAAACAGCAATCCGATAACGACCAGATCATGTTTTTGTGGGGTGATTTGATGGATAAATACCACCAAGTGTAACTCCTCAGTTCCTCTTTAAAATAGTGGCAGGCAATCTTTTCTGACGACCTGTGTGGGCAGCCAGGGACTCTGTTCCAGACCCCTGCTGAAGATTGTCTAGTGCAGCATTCCCTCAGCATTGCTGGAGAATTTCAGCTTTGATTTTTGTGCTCAGTGTCTGGATTGCAACCTCAACCTACAATTATCTATTTCAGAGCAAGGCTGCTACCAAATGGACCAGAGCAGATGTGACTTAGGCTTGGATAAAAATCTGTAGATCTAACAGAGCAATTGTATGTGTTGCAATACATCCACTCGGCATTCGCTGCTGTCCCTGCATTTTTAGGGAGGTTCCATTATTGGCATTCCAATGGTAAGCACATCTGCCAGTTTAGCGTAACTTTAGAAAATTTGGGTTTGGGTAGGCATTAGACGTCAGAGGTGGCTTAGTGCGTAGTGTTCACACCTCAGAATCAGCAGGATGCAGATTCAAACCCCATCAGAAACTTGACATGAAATCTGGCTTGCCACCAAGAGAGCACTAGAGGGGATGTGGGGGATGTAGTGGTAATGTTACTGGAACTAGTAAATCCAGAACCCCAAGCCAATGCTGTGAAGTCTCAGGTTCAAATCCTACTACGGTAGGAGGTAAAAATTGGAATTAATTTGTTTTAAAATATATATGTAATAAAGAGCAAGTCAATGGTGACATGTAGCCATTGTCAATTCTCATTAAATTTCATGGTTTCAAGCTCCATTCCAAGCTTTGACCTCCTAATCGAGGCTGATATTCCACTGCAGTAATGGAGGAAAGGTGCATTGGCAGAAACACCCCAGTTCTGAGGAAGGGTCACCAGACCCGAAACGTTAACTCTGTTTTCTCCTCCACAGATGCTGCCAGACCCGCTGAGCTTTTCCAGCAACTTTGTTTTTGTGCACTGTTAAACTGAGGACCTGCCTACCTCCAGATAATAAACAAAAACCTTCAGCAGTGTTTAAAAGAACAGAATGCTTTCCTGGTGTTCTGTCCAATATTCATCCTTTATCTTAACAGCACACAAACACGGTCGTTTATCCCATTTCTGGTAGTGGGACCCTGTTGGTGATAATTAATTCACATTTTCTCCATAATGTGATGAGGCAATAAATGCAAGTTCTTCTTTCTTTTATCAATGGTACAAAGGAGTCTACATATTAGTTAGCCAAACTTTACGTGGCCTTGTCAAATATCCGAGTAAATGAATTGATAAAATTATTCCTTGGTGTAAAGGTGAGTGTATCTAAGAGTTTTAGTTAAATCAGAAAATTCTGGAAATACTCAGCAGGTCAGGAAGCATCTGCAGAGAGAGAAATAGAATAAACGTTTCAAATCAATGACTTTCATCAGAAATCAGATTTAACTCACATCAAGATGGTGAAGAAATACTACTTGAAATGTTATACAATCACAGGGTGACCATGTTGAGAAAAGAGCAATATGATTTTAATTACACAGGAGTTTATTGAAGTAATATTCCCATCAATTAATTTCTCTCATACTGTACTTCACACCTGATTGCATCTTCATAGTGAAAGAATAGTCAAGAAAATAAATATACCCTTTGTAAATGTTGTAAATTCTTTACAAACGTTCGTCATAAGAAATCAATTTGCTCAAAAAAACTGAAGGTTTTATAAATTCATTTTCTCCCTCCAAAATATGAAATAAATCTGATATTATCCCCCATCTTTCCAGGAAAGCCAATGGCACAATAATTATTCTACTGAAATACTTGCGTTCAAAATTCAGGAATGTGGCCAATCCCATATGGCACAACCATGGACTGGGCTCCACACAATTAATATAACTTAGAGTCAGGCAGATGGTACGTTTAATTCAACCAGAGTTTTTTCAAGTAATGAAAAATTTTGTGAAGGAATTAGTTAAACTCGTTTTCGATTGTGCACTCCTCAATGCAAGGCACAAACAGCCAGTGGTTGGTCCTTATTTACAATACTTGCACAGACTACTACACCTGCCTTGCCCTCACAGGTAGCTTGCCCAGTTAATTCAGTGAACGTTGCCCTTACCAGCTCTTATCCATAGGTCATGGTCAGGAAAGGGGTGAAGTAACTACACGGGGTGCAGTTATAAGAATTATAGAAACATGGAAATACTGTGCTCCTCAGGAATGCTTTAACTGTAATTTTTAGATATAATCTTTTATATGGGAGCTGCTGTTCAGATGGCAGTGACAGTTTGAGTAATCCACCCCAGATTCAGTTCTGAATCAAAGAATACCTACAGCGCAGAAAGAGGTCATTTGGCCCATCAAGTCCACACCAACCCTTTAAAGAACATCCCACCCAGACTCAGCCCTCCACCTTATCCTCACAACCCTACCTTTACCATGGCTTACCCACACCCAGCCTGCACATCTCTGGATATTATGGGAAATTTTTAAGCATGGGCAATCTAGCTAGCCTGCACATCTTTGGACTGTGGGAGGAAACCCGAGCACCAGGCAGAAACCCACACAGACACAGGGAGACTGTGCAAACTCTGCACAGTCACCTGAGGCTGGAATCGAACCTAGGGCCCTGACAAGGTGAGGCAGCCGCTAACCACAGAGCCACCATGCGGTAGGGGAGTCTAAACTAAAGGGCACAGATTTAAGGTGAGAGGGGAAAGATTTGAAAGGGACCTAAGGAGCTGCTTTTTCATGCAAAGGGTTGTGCAAGTATGGAATGAGATACAGAGGAGGTGGTGGAGGCTGGTACAGTTACAGCATTTAAAAGGCATCTGGATGGGTATAGGAAAAGGAAGGGTTTAAAGGGGTGTAGGCCAAATGCAGGCACATGAGTTAGATTAATCTGGGACATCTGGTTGGCATAGATAAATTGGACTGAAGGGTCTTTTTCCATATTGTACAACTCTATGACTCTATCTTTTCTATCTTCAGTCAGGAATCTTAAATCAGGCATCAGATTTAGATAAGCAGTTACCAGGATGTCTGAAAAATAGCCTGAATTGGTTCAGGCACATTGCATTCAAGCTCACGATGCAGGAGGCTAATCCCTGAAATATTAAACTTCATTCTGCCCCACTTATCCTATTCAATGGGGGCAGGAGTTATGACCTATATACACTTATTGAGCAGTACTTACCAATGCCAGTTTTCCATACAGGCTTGGGATACATTTTTTACTGTTCTTTTCAGTAAGGTCTGTGCTTGCCTCAGCTTTGTAAAATCTTCCGTTTGAACAATTGAAGGGCTCCCGCAGATGTTCCTGTGAGAGGAATGAGCATAGCCAGAACATCTGCAAGTTCCCCTGCTCACAAATATACATCCTGCTGAATAACAACAACTGGGTAAGTCAGCAAAGATCCTCAAATATCTTTGGCAGGTGTTTCTAGAAGACCAGCATTGTCATTGTTCATCAGCTGGTTCTTGTTTTGGAGCTCAGTCAGCTCCAATTGAATCCCTGGTTGACCATCCTCAAGGAATCAGCACACTGAGCTCTGATAGACTGCCACACAAGCCCTGGAAGAGCCTGAGAAAAACCTCATGTACTAGCTCTCACCCTTAAAATGCAGTGGCCACACTCAATAAGTCTTTACGTCCTCGCTGCAGTAGAAGCTCATGAGAGAAATGCAGAAACCCATCTCAATTATTGGCCTTCATGACATGCCCCCATCATAGTAACATCACCAGTCCAGCAAGTATGGCCCACAACAGCTTCAGGCAAACAGTTGTCTCTTTCAGATACAAGAAGAGATCACATTTATTTTCAAAAAGCAATCATCTGATTGGAAACGTATTCAGGCAATTTCAATCTGGAAATTATAAGGTTTTTATTTTTATTTTCACGGTTCTTTCAATTTCTGGTTTCGCATAAGCTCTCCATTACAGGAGTTGAAGGGATCCTAATTCCCCTCATAAAAAAGTAGCTGTTGGACAGAATCCATACGGTTCATTTGAATGTAAGGGACACAGCTATTTCGGTGAAGAGCTGTCCCTGGTTCCCTAGCAAAGGCATTTTGACATGCAAAAGGCTGAAAGACCCAGCATTACAGGGTCCTGCAGAAAGGTAATACCGGAAACATCGACTGCTCCTTTCTTCCAGATGCTGCCTGGCCTGCTGTGTTCTTCCAGCCTCCTATTTGTCTACATTACCGGGTCTTTCGGCCCTTATGCCTCTTAAATAGTTGCATAGGAGAGGACTAGCATTTAAATCAGCCCCAATGATCCTATAAAAACTGTAGAGAACTGAGACAAAATGGAGAAACAGAATTAATCTAATCCTAATGATCCTTAACAATCCAAAGAATACCATAACTTGTGCAGAAGTTGGTTCAATTGAGTCTATCATTCTCATCAGCTAGATTTCAATAGCGCATATTAGCTTGAAGATTTCGAAGACTGAAAGGGCAAGAAAGAGAAGAGAGAAACTAGGATGCACTTTCTGAATTTTTTAAATTGAAAATTTCTAATCATCTGCAGAAATGGAAAATGTGGCTCAGTTGGTAACATGCTTGTCTCTAACTCACAAAGTTTACTGTCCCCACCTCATTAACCCTTCAGTACTCTCCTGTAGGAGCATTGCGTTTTTGGAGGTGTCATCTTCTGGGACAGAAGTTTAACCAAGGCTCCATCTATCCATTCAGGTGGACGCAAGAAAATCCCGATGCACTATTTCAAGGAAAAGCAGGGCAGTTATCCCTGGTATTCTGACCAATATTTATCCCTCAATCAACCAGACAAGAAACAGATTAACCGGTCGTTAATACATTGTTGTTGTGTTCTACATTACAACAGTGATTACACTTCAAAATGTATTTCCTTGGCTATAATTGCTGAAAGCTATTCAATAGTCACGAAAAATGAAATATAACTAAAGGCGTTTCTCAGTGCAATTACAGACATTTCAATGACCTAACTTCCTGTGAGATGGTAGTGTGAGCTGCTTTCTAAAATCATTGGAGCCTATGTGGAGACATTGTTATTAGGATGGAGTTCCAGCATTTTGATCCAACAACAGTGAAGATTTTATGGTTCCAGACTGGAAGGAATAAAACAGTTTTTAAAAAACAGTAATATGTGGAAATGAACATTGTCATACTGAAACACTGTACTGAGGTACATTAAACAAGTTGGACAAATATGCGTCATTTGCAAGTTTTAATAGAAATCAGAATAGACTGTTCTACAGAAGTGACAGGCCAGTGGTTTTATTGCTGGACTCTGAAATCCAGGGATTCTGGGCTCAAATCCTGTCCACAATTCATTGTGGAGTTTGAATTCCATGAATATCTGGAATGAAGAGTCTAATGATGACCATTGTCAATTTTCAGGAAAACCCCTCTGGTTTACTCATGTTCTTAAGAGAAAGAAACTGCCTATCCTTATTTAGTCTGGCCTACATGTGACTCCAGACTCACAGAAATGTGGTTGACTCTTAACTACCCCCCAGGCAATAAATGCTGTTCAAGCCAGCTGACACCCTCAATTGTGAATGAATAAAAATAAATGTACCCTCAAAGGGGGCTTGCAAGTGGTGGTACTCTGCTGACCTAGTCCTTCTAGGTCAGGACTGTCCAATTGTATTGCATGGGTACGTTGATAAACTTAAATTGTTCTCTCACTCAGCAGCCAGTGAGCAAATTTAAAAAAGATAGGTTTTGCCACAGTAGTAAACTTGAACTTCAGATAAACACAATTCCAAAGCAATAAATTGAAATTTTAAGAGAGTAGCTTAAAAAAATGACCATTAAAAAGTGTTAAGCAGCAGTTAATTTAAAAACAAACCCTTCTTTTGCATTTTTTTGGTTAAAAGGCAGAGGTAAAGAGAGAAAAAATGTCTAGACCCCAAACCGTGGTCAGCAGGGAAGGGTGTGGACTCCAGGGCTGAGCTAAGGATTTCAGTTTAACTAATACTCTCCCACACCCACTTGTACATTCACACCCACACACTCATTCACACACACACAAGCAGCCATTCACATACACCCACCCAGCCACACACACACACTCACTACACCCACTCAGTTGATACAGGAACAGCTCTGAAGGAACTGACATGGGTTTCCTCCCAGCCAGTCCGAACTTCTGGCTGTCCCAGGCTGTGTTGTGCTTTGTTTCCTCTCTGATAGGGTCTTGTAGCCACAATATATAACTGGTCCAGATGTTGATAATTGGGAGAATCAGTGATGGCAATGCCATTGAATGCCAAGTAATGATAGTTAGATTCTCTCATGGTGAAGCTGGTTTTTCCTTTGTACCTGAGTGGTGCAAATATATTTGTGAATCATGTTGGCACCTCAACTGTGCTGTATTGACATGCTCTTTTGAGTAGACACACAGACAGGCTGGGGTAGGCAATCTCACTGTATTGCACACTGATATTTCTATCCAACGCCTACAGAGTGTGCCAGTTGCAAAGCATTGCACATTTATTCAACCAAATGACCATATTGGAAACTCAGTCAGGGCTGCTCCTTAGACTAGTCAAGGGTGGAGGGGGAGTCCCAGTACTGTCAGTCAGACACACAGTTTGCACACAGTCCAGAGGCTTCAAAATGGTCAGTCATCTGCTCAGGCCACACACTGTCAGGATATGTGCTCGACTATAGTCGGAAAGTGGCCAACGGTCGGTCCTGTTGGGCCATCACAAACAGTCAGAGGAATTGCCTACTGTCAGTCAGGGAGCTACAGAGACAGTGTTCAGCAAGGCCTAGAGGCCAGTCTTCAAAATTGGTCAGAGGTTTGGAGGGAACACATTGCTGGGGATCATTGAGGAGGGAGGAATGGGTGTCTGTCAGGAGAAAGGGAAGTTCATGCCTTAGGTGGGTGGGGCAGTCAAAGTGGAGGTGAAAGTAGAGGTATGTGTGAGGAGGGGACAAGGAGGGTTATGGGAGGAATGTTAAGGAAAAGGAAGGTGTGCAGAACAGGGTCAGAAGGCAGGAGAACCTATGGGAGGTAGTGTTTTTGGTAGTAACCAACGATATTACCAGTGACTGGAAAAGGTTGGGGCTTAGTTTGCAAGGAGGAAAGTTGGAGGCAAAATTTGATGTGGTGTGTCTCCACATGGTGACGTGTGTAGGAAAGGGCTTTCTGGGGCAGTGCAAGGCCAAATAGGAAATGGAGCCTCTGGGGAGTACATGGTGATGAGGCCGGACTCAGTGCTGGCAATGTCCACCATGAACCGTATTCTCTGTTAACTAGGCACCAATTGTGTTATGATCCCAGCTGATGTTATTACTGGACAATTCAGATCCCAGACTGAAACATGGCTTGATAGATCATGTTTTGTTTTGGTTTTAACTACATAGTCTCTCACTGAAACATAAGCAGGCAATGGCATGGATTTTGTTTTAACATTAGAAGTTTATTAAAAACAGTGAAGACAAAATAGAATAAAACAAACTATCTATTCATGACAAAAAAAATCAAAGAATTTTAAACTCACGGGAAAAGTATCATCCCATTAAACCCCAAAGCTCCTTTATATATTGAAAAGAGAAACTGGTACACTATCCTAAAGCACACTTTGTACAGTACACAAAAATAACACTTGCACAATACTCACACCATAGTCTCTACCACCTCAATAGGTTTTAGTCACTTGTGACTTCAATTTTTAGACTGGAATTGTAGTTAGATTTTTCCTAGAGCTATTACACTCCCAAGTTTAAACATTCAGTTTTAGGTAATCTCTGTGGGGTTTTATCCCAGCATCTGGGACTAACACTAACTCTTCATTTTAAAGTAATTTAGTTTCACTATAAGCTTCCCTTCTCAGGAGTACTGAGCTATACAGCCATCTTGATCCAAGAAATTCACAGGACTGCCCAAAACACAAAGTAAAACTAACAGAACTCATTCCAAGATATGGGTTTGTCCCTTCAGCTTTAAAAAACCTCTCTTGACATTCTAAACTGGAATTTGTTTGTCTTTTAAACTGTAAAATCTAAATTTGAACACAAAAAAAACATTAATTCAAAAGCTAGACCTCAAAAATTGTTTCTCCATGGCTACAGAAATACTTGCAAGTTAATTATTAACTTCAGACATTCAGAAAACATACATATTATATGTTTAAAAGCCAAAGACCTAGATTTACAATAAATGATCTGAAATAAATTGCACAACTTATATCACAATTGCAAATAGAAGACGGCTGGGACAACATCCAGGGCTACAGAGTCAGAGTCAGTTGGATGGGTGAACATTGGGATCCACTTCTATTGGATGCTCGGACACTGAAGGGGCAAACACATGAAGCATGTGTTTGTATTTCACCCATTAGCAATGTATTTAGAGTGAATGTGTTTAAGGTTCAAATACTGGTTAAATTTGCGCCATATCATTGTTGTTTGCAGTTTGACCATTAGCAGCATTTCAATGATGCTGAGGTTAGCAGCAACGACTTAAGAAGAGGGGACTGCTGACCAAAGGCATCTGTCAACTTGTGAAATTTGCAAGGGTGCTGTTGGAGGTAAAGACCATAGCTTCATCATCTATCATGTAAGTGTAACATTACAAGGATGAGGAGCACCTAAGTCAGGGAGAGGTCACAGCCTCAGGGTCTTTCCAGGCGTGTTGGGTCTGCAGGAGGCCAAAGGATTTCTCCTGAGTTTCCTGGGGGATGAGTGAGGCTCAGTGTCGATATTAGCTTTGTATGTCCTAGGGCACTGTGTCAGAACTGTGCTGGATCAGGACCTGGGAGCTTCAGGAGTAGAGGGGCATTCTCTCCAGTCTTTGGGAAGGTGACAGCTCCAGTGAACTTCGATGCAATTGGCTCTGTCTGGGGAGTGATGGGTGACCTGTGTGGGATCTCTCAGTCGTGCACGACAAATACATCAGCACAGTGATCGATGCCATCTGTGCAAGATCACACTGGTTCAGTTTGTTTCCCAATGAGGAGATCAATGCTGGGCAGTAGGATTCAGAAACATAGCTGTGTTCTCCACATGCAGGATGCCATCGAGTGTACTTGGCACTGAGGGGACAGTATTGCAACGTTGCACAATTCATCAATACGAACAGCCTCCATTTGATTAATGTCTCTGTGATCTATGGTCACTGTTACCATCTCCTGGAGGTGTGTGCCCACTATCTAGGCAGCTGGAATGACTCCTACATCCTGGGGTGCTACCATATACCTGGTGTTTTTGAAGGTCCAGATGCCTTTCAAAGCTGGGGCACAAGGGCTACTCACTGCAGCCATGGCTCATAACTCAATTTACCCAACCGCTGACTGATGGGGGAAGGTAGATCCAGTGCTCCCGAGGCCTCGACCAGGGACAAGGTGGACCTGGGGACTGTGCTGAAGGTGCAGTTCCATTGCTTGAACCAGTCTGGGGAATGGGCCCTCAGGTACAATCCAGACAGAGTGTACCACATCTTCTTGGCCTGCGGTGGTCTGCGTAATCAGACCAGTCAATGAGGTGAGATAACAAGCACAGGGCTGGATGAACACAGCAGGTCAAGCAGCATCATAGGAGCAGGAAAACTTGACGTTTCGGGCCTAGACCCTTCATCAGAAATAGGGGAGGGGAAGAGGGTTCTGAAATAAATAGGGAGAGAGGGGGAGGCGGATAGAGGATGGATAGCGGAGAGGATAGGTGGAGAGGAGGCAGACAAGTCGAAGAGGTGGGGATGGAGCCAGTAAAGGTGAGTGTAGGTAGGGGGGTAGGGAGGAGATAGGTCAGTCCAGGGAGGACAGACAGGTCAAGGGGGCGGGATGATGTTAGTAGATAGGAGATGGGGGTGTGGCTTGGGGTGAGAGGAAAAACAGGTTAGGGAGGTGGAGATGAGCTGGGCTGGTTTTGGGATGCGGCTGGGGGAGGGGAGATTTTGAAGCTTGTGAAATCCACATTGATGCCATTGGACTGCAGGGTTCCCAGGCTGAATATGATTTGCTGTTCCTGCAGCCTTCGGGTGGCATCATTGTGGCATTGCAGGAGGCCAAGGATGGACATGTCATCTGAGGAATGGGAGGGGGAGTTGAAATGGTTCGCGACTGGGAGGTGCAGTTGTTTGTTGCGAACTGAGCGCAGGTGTTCTGCAAAGCGGTCCCCAAGCCTGAGCTTGGTTTCCCCGATGTAGAGGAGGCCACAACGGGTACAGCGGATGCAGTATACCACATTGGCAGATGTGCAGGTCAACATCTGCCTGATGTGGAAAGTCTTCTTGGGGCCTGGGATTGGGATGAGGGAGGAGGTGTGGGGGCAGGTGTAGCACTTCCTGCGGTTGCAGGGAAAAGTGCCGGGTGTGGTGGGGCTGGAGGGGAGTGTGGAGCGGACAAGGGAGTCGCGGAGGGAGTGGTCCCTCCGGAAGGCAGATAAAGGTGGGGAGGGAAAAATGTCTTTGGTGGTGGGGTCTGATTGCAGATGGCGGAAGTGTCGGAGGATGATGCGTTGGATCCGGAGGTTGGTGGGGTGGTATGTGAGGACGAGGGGGATTCTTCTTTGGTTATTATTGCGGGGACGGGGCATGAGGGATGTGTTACAGGAAATGCGGCAGACACGGTCGAGGGTGTTCTCGACCACTGTGGGGGGGAAGTTGCGGTCCTTGAAGAATGAGGACATTTGGGATGTACAGGAGTGGAATGTCTCATCCTGGGAGCAGATGCGGCGGAGGCGAAGGAATTGGGAATAGGGGATGGCATTTTTGCACGAAGGTGGGTGGGAGGAGGTGTATTCCAGGTAGCTGTGGGAGTCAGTGGGCTTGAAATGGACATCGGTTTCTAGGTGGTTACCCGAGATGGAGACAGAGAGGTCCAAGAAGGAGAGAGAAGTGTTGGAGATGGTCCAGGTGAACTTCAGGTTGGGGTGGAAGGTGTTGGTGAAGTGGATGAACTGTTCGAGCTCCTCGTGGGAGCACTAGGCAGCGCCGATGCAGTCATCAATGTAATGGAGGAAGAGGTGGGGTTTAGGGCCAGTGTAGGTATGGAAGAGGGATTGTTCCACGTAACCTACAAAGAGGCAGGCATAGCTTGGGCCCATGCGGGTACCCATGGCCACCCCCTTTGTCTGTAGGAAGTGGGAGGAATTGAAAGAGAAGTTGTTGAGGGTGAGGA
Organism: Ginglymostoma cirratum; assembly: GCA_024137785.1. Lineage (NCBI taxonomy): Eukaryota > Metazoa > Chordata > Chondrichthyes > Orectolobiformes > Ginglymostomatidae > Ginglymostoma > Ginglymostoma cirratum. The sequence continues at coordinate 20,604,792 of JAHRHZ010000049.1, forward strand.
CGAGTTCGGCTAAGCGGATGAGGGTGTCGGTGGAGGGGGATTGGTCAGTTCTGCGGGACAGGAAGAAGCGGAGGGCCTTTAGGCCATCAGCATGGGGAATACAGGTGTATAGGGACTGGACGTCCATAGTAAAAATGAGGTGTTGGGGACCGGGGAATTGGAAGTTCTGGAGGAGGTGGAGGGCGTGGGTGGTGTCACGGATGTAGGTAGGGAGTTCCTGGACCAAGGGGGTGAAAATGGAGTCTAGGTAGGTGGAGATGAGTTCGGTGGGGCAGGAGCAGGTGGAGACAATGGGTCGACCAGGGCATTCAGGTTTGTGGATTTTGGGAAGGACATAGAAGCGGGCAGTGCGGGGTTGGGGAACGATGAGGTTGGAGGCGGTGGGTGGGAGGTCACCTGAGGTGATGAGGTTGTGGATGGTTTGGGAGATGATGGTTTGGTTCTCGGGGTGGGGTCATGATCCAGGGGGCGGTAGGAGGAGGTGTCAGAGAGTTGGCGCCTGGCCTCAGCAACGTAGAGGTCAGTGCACCATACTACGACTGCCCCTCCCTTGTCCACGGGTTTTATGGTGAGGTTGGGATTGGAGCGGAGGGAGCAGAGGGCTGCACGTTCTGCAGGGGAGAGGTTGAAGTGTTTGAGGGGCGTAGAGAGGCTGAGGCGATTGATGTCTCGACGGCAGTTGGAGATGAAGAGGTCAAGGGAGGGTAGGAGGCCTTGGGGTGGTGATGTGAGCAGTTCTGTGAGTCAGAGGGCGAGGACACTGGGGAGGAGGAAGCTCTTCCAGTCCATGACAGAGCTCTGCACTGCCAGCCACTCCAAGCCAGACTAAACTTCATTGACAGCTAGTTCCAGTCAATGAGAGCTGGTGCAGCAGATCATCACGGCCTGTAAAATAGTCTTTGGTCATCATCTCAACATCTAGTTAGCATTCTGCAGGCTCTATTAGTTTCATTCAAGGTCACTTTTGCTGGTTGCAGACAAAAGCTCATGATTAAAATTATTCAATTGTTTTCCTGTCTGTGATGTTCCCCTGCTTGCTGATGACAGCATGCGTACCCACAGTAGTTATTGAGGATGGAATAACAGTGACTTAGGGAGGGTGTTTATATAGAATGTAGCTAAGGACAGGTAAACTGTATGACCTGATGGCTACGTAGCAACCTGGGTGAGAGAATGGGTTTGTATGTGTGGTGAAGTGTCAGCCACGCTGGCTAGGTGTCTTGAGCAATGTGTTGCCATGCCTTGTGTTGCCAGTGGATTTCCAACATTTGTCCAGGTGTAGAGCAACCTTTTAAAAACTGCACCAGACATTCAGTATTTTGGTGAATTTCTGGTGAGTGATGAGTTGCTCAGAGGGCAGTGAGAGGTAGGAATGGATAAGAACCGCACAAGAGAGACACCACAGGAAATGGGGTAGGTAGCTAATGAGGTCGGTTCAATAAGACACGAAGAGCGATCTCATTAGACCTCTTGTGGAGAGAAACCCTCTGAACTTGACAGATCTGGCAGTTAGCCAAAAAAAGATAAGAATGAACCCAAAGTTACCATCACTGAGAGTAAACTCGATATATACCAGTTCCCACAGCAGCGTAAACTGTATCAATTACAATATCCACAAATCCAATATATTTGTTTTACTTATTGCTCACACTTGCCAACAGGAATCCATGAGTCAAGACTTCAACATGGACTGTGCTGATATCTCAGTTTGTTATTGGTAAGCTGGCAAGTAAGGTTAAAATAATGTACGTAAGCTGTCCTTTGGGAGAGATGGCAGTTATCCACATCTTATGGAATTACATTCCTTGAAGATTTCTGATATAATCTCAACCACGCATATATGTGGGAATATATACATGCATATGCCTCTGACCTACCAACTTGTTGCAACATTTTAGCACATACTTGGCCAACCTCTCCACATCTGTTGATGGGAGTCAACTTTTACCACAATCATGCCGCAGGCCGAGTTTTCTAAAGTACATTGTGCTGTGTTGATCAATTTTTTTTTTGCCAATTTTCCATTCTCCTCTGCTGAAGGCTCTTGCTGGTGTATGGTTTCATAATATTCCACAGTCTGCAGTTCTTTACCCAGATGGCCATTCTTCAACTGTGAACCTCAACAGTGAAGCTAAATAGGCCATTACACCAGAGCTCAATCCTGTCCTCACATGACGTACTTGCTTAAGCACTTTCCGACATGAATTATTGCTTTGCAATCAATCAAGGAAACAAGCCTGATCTTTTATTCTTATCTTTCCTGAGGGCACTGAGGCAAACAGTAGAGATCTATTTTCCGTTGAACTAAGTAGCTCAGCACAAGTCAGAAATTGAATCTTATCGTTTACAAGGCAGGAGACATTGTCAGCTTCCACTAGGCAATCAAAAGCTGATCATTGTTCTTGTAAAGTAGTGATAATGTTTGGGATAATCAACCACAAAAAGGTATTATGATTTTCAAAATAAATTGGATGCAAAACTGGGATAGCAGAGTTAAGATCTGGCAGCAATACGTTTCTGTACATATTAGACTATTACACCGTAAGAAATAGGAACAGGGGTAGGCCCTTCAGCTCCTCAAACCTGATCACCACTTAATATGATCCTGGCTAGTCCAACATTCCTCACGTTCACTGCTTTTTCCTGCTCTTTCCTTCTGACCCTTGATTCCCTTACCATTCAAGATATTCCCAAGTTTCACAATGGATTGAATCTTGCCAGGTACTGAGTGACGTGACACTGGTGAGAAATTTTGGAAAACCACATGAGATTGACATTGAGGAGCTACTTGACATTGAGAATTAAAAGTCCTATTTTCAAACTAAGTGTTGAATGGCGAGATAAGATTCTCGCTAGCAAGCAGCAAGAGGTCTATTTATACACATTAGCATCATATTATTGCCTAATCTAACCTCATTAATATGCAGTGTCCTATTCACTCATGTTGGGTTCTCTCCTCATCAAGGGTGATGAGCCAGCTGTCAGGCAGTCCATCCCCCATGTTAGCTCATTATGCCCTATGTGGACTTTTCTTCCTCCTGGAAGACACAAAGAGAGGGAGTGAGTGAAATGAAAGTGGCTGGTACCACAGCTGCAGGGAGGGTGGGGAGGTGTGGGCAAGGTGGTGAGGTGGCTGAGGGTAAACAGTGTAGAGGGCATGCAGGGTTATTGGTGTTTGGGTTAGGGTGTATGAGAGCAAATTTTTTTTATTAACTCATGGGATATATGAGTGGCTGGGCCAGCATTTATTGCTCGACCCTGGTTGCCCTTGAGAAGGTGGTGATGAAGTTTCTTGAACCACTGAAATCAGTGTACTATGGGTAGACCCACAATGCCTTTAGGGATGGAATTCTAGGATGTTTGACCCAGCCACAGTGAAGGAATGGCAATATATTTCCAAATCAGGATGGTGAGTGGCTTGGAGGGGAACTTATGAGTGGTAGTGTTCCAATGTAGCTGCTGCTTTCATTCTTCTAGATAAAAGTCTTTGTGGAGACAAAGTCCTGCCTCCACGTTGAAAATAACCTTGTGTTGTGTGGCACTTTCACCATGCTAAATGGGACAGACTTTGAACAGATCTAGAAATTCAATGATCTTCCCTCCATCATAATGTCAGAACTGGGGACGTTTGCCGATGATCAGCACCATTCGTGACTCCTCAAATACTGAAGCAGTCCATGTTCAAATGCAACAAGATCTGGACAATATCCACGTTTGGGCTGACAAGTGGCAAGTGACATTCGCACCACACAAATGCTAGGCTATGACCATCACCAATAAGAGACAATCTAACCACTGTCCCTTGACATTCAATGGTGTTGTTATCACTGAATCTCCCACCATCAACATCCTGGGAGTTATCATTGATCAGAAGCTCAACTAGACTCACTACATAAACACAGTGGCAGTCAGAGGCTAGGAATATTGCAGTGAGTAACTCACCTACTGACTCCTGAAACGCTGTCCACTATCTACAAGGCACAAGTCAGGAATGTGATGGAATACTCCCCACTTGCCTGGATGGTTACACCTCCAACAAAGCTCAAGGAGGTTGAAACCACCCAGGACAAAACGGCAGGCTTGACTGACACTACATCCACAAGTATCCAATCCCTTTACCACTAATGCTCAGTAGCAGCAGTATGTACTATCTACAAGATTTACTGCAGAAATTCACCAAAGATCCCCAGACAGCACCTTCCAAACCCACAGCCACTTCCATCTAGAAGGACAAGAGCAGCAGACATATGGGGAATACCACCAACTCCAAGTTCCCTTCCAAGTCACTCACCATCCTGATCTGGAAATATATTGCCATTCATTCACTGTCACTCAGTCCAAATCCTGGAATTCCCTCCCTAATGGCATTGTGGGTCAACCCACAGCAGGTGGGCTGCAATGGTTCAAGAAGGCAGCTCACCACCACCTTCTCAAGGGCAACTAGAGATGGGCAAGAAATGCTGGCCAGCCAGCGACACCCACATTCCACAAAATAAATTTTTAAAAATTGGTCATGGGTTTGGAAAATCTTGTCTGTGGATTTTTGCACTGCATCTTGTAGATAGTATACACTGCTATTACTCTGCAGAGTGTCAGTGATGGAGGGAGTGGATACTTGTGGATGTGAGGCCACTCAAGTGGGCTGCTTTGTCTTGGATGGTGTCAAGCTTCTTGAGTGTTGTTGGAGCTGTACTCATGCAGGCAAGTGGGGAGTATCCCATCACACTCCTGACTTGTGCTTTGTAGATGGCGGACAGGCTTTAGGGAGACGGAAGTGAGTTACTCTCTGCAGCATTCCTAGCCTCTGACCTGCTTTTGTAGCCGTTGTATTTATATGGCAAGACCAGTTGAGTTTTTGGACAAAAGTAACCCTCAAGAGAGTGATATTGATAGTGGGGAATTCAGTGATAGTAACACTATTGAATGTCACATGGCAGTGGTCAGATTGTCTTTTATTGCAGATAGTCATTGCCTGGCATTTGTGTGCCAAGAATGTTACTTGCCACTTGTCAGCCTGGATATTGGGCAGATCTCATTGCATTTGAACACAGACAGCTTCAATATCTGAGGAGTCATGAAAGGTGAGGCAAGATGTTGCCTGCAATGGTGAGTGTGGTAGGTCATGAGCATTGGTGGGAGATGTGTGCAGTAGAAAAGATAGAGTGAGTGTAAGAAGGCTGAGAAAAGATGGGTGCATCTACTGGCAGATTAGAGAAGGTTATTGACCCTCATACTGCATTGCTGCTGTGGCTTTAAGAGGTTATTTGTCCTTATTTTTTAAAGAGAGGTTTTAAGACAGAGGTGAAATCTGCCTACTTGGATAGCCAGTAAAGTTGTGTTTTGCTTATCATCGAGTAGTTTGACCAGCATCTGCAGCACAGCACATTACATTCGCCTTTAAAATAAGGGTCTAGGCTACCTTCTTAAAATATTTTGAAGAGGTCTGGTCTCGTCCATAACAACAAGCATCCTCTTGGACTGTGGATACCACAGAAACCTGCTTGGCAACCTCAGACCAAGCTAGCAGCATCTGGTGGTGTGATCTCCTTTGCCAGTCCTGAGGGAAAAGCACATCCCTGCTCTCCAACACCCCATCCATCCGGACCTCCCAGTCCCTGTCAGCATGGCAAGGGGCCAGTAATCCCCTGTCTGACATGTCTTGGGTAATTCACACAAACCATGCAGGATAGCTGTGGATTGACAGCATTTGAGCGGGTACATGGATGGTCTTTAAGATGGTATGTGCACCAGGGATCCCTGGAGACACTGGTGATGGTGAGTACTTCTCCTCATGGCAAGTGGGAAGATACAATGAACAGGGTGCCACACGGATACTGTGTAGAGATATTGAGGTGAATTTGGGAAGATATCATGAGAAAACATAATGAGGCATCACAGGGAGAACCCTCCATAAAACCTGCCAAAATTGACACTCAGCCAACTTCTGTTAAAATGCAGCACCATATTTTTGGTTTTGGTGTTTTAAAAAGAATTGGAAGGAACTGAATTAAAAGTGCACTTTTCATTTTCTTCTGCTTATATCTTTTCCTGTGTTTTGATATTTATAAATTTGTGCATGAGTGCTACTTGTGTCACAGCATTCGTGCACCTCTGAGTTTTGACAGAGTTTAAAAAGAGTACGAGGGATTGGCCAAATAGTTATAGGCCAGTCAGTCTAACCACAGTGTTGGGCAAATTACTAAAATCAATACTGAAAGACAAGAATAGCTGCTATTTAGAAAGACAAATTAATCAGCATCATTTTATAAAGGCAAGTGTGTGTCTCACCAACTTCAATTAATTTTTTCAGGAAGTAACAAGAAAGATGTTATCTACATTGAATTAGTAAGGCATTTGGTAAGGTCCCACACTGGCATACTAGTCAGAAAAATTAAAGACCATGGGGTATAGGGGAATGCGATGAGTTGGATCCAAAATTGGGTCAGCGACATGGATTGATGGTTAACAGATATCTTTGCAACTTAAAGCAGTTTTGAGTCATACCCCACAGGGTTCAGTGATGGGTCCTGGGTCTGTTGACGAGGTCTGTCAAGTGCAGGATGATAGAAATGGTTTGGTTGAATGGGCAAAGAAATGGCAAATGGAATTCAATCTGGAGAAGTACAAGGTTATACAAGGCAAACAAAGCAAATAAATACACAATAACTGAGAGGGTAGAGGAAGTGGATTGATCCTGAATGTTCACAGATCCCTGAAAATGTCAGGACAAGTAGATAATGTGGTTAAAAAAAAAGCATATGGGTTTCTTTCCTTCACTGGGTGATGTATGGAATACAAAAGCATGGATGGAACAGAGAAGCATGGTTGTAATACTGGAACAATATAGACATTTTCCCCACCATGTTAATACATCAATGGGCTGAATGGCCTATTTCTGTATTGTAACTTTTCTATGCTTCTTGTCTCAACTTCAATGGTTGTTTCTTGAATAAAATGGAAGGAAAATGAGACAATAAAAAAAAAACTCAAGTCAGAGGCATTTACTATTCCCTAGCAAGAGGAGGGATTGTGTCATGCCCCTGGATGTAGTGCATGAAGCACCTTAAAGATTTTGTGCAGGTCAGTAACAGTTTAGTGCCGTTTTTACATTTTCCTAGACCTTGCCACACACATCACCTCAACCTTCAATTTACTTTCTCAATCCTACTCAATCACGTTATTCCTCATACCCGCTTAGAATCAATAGAGTCATATAACACGGAAACAGACCCTTTGGTCCAACTAATCCACGCCAACCATTTTCCCAAACTGAACTAATCCCACCTGCCTGTACTTGGCCCATATTCCTCCAAACCTTTCCTATTCGTGTACTTATCCAAATGTTTTAAGTGTTGTAACTGTACCTGCATCCACCATGTTCTCTGGCAGTTCATTCTACACAGGAACCACTCTCTGTGTAAAAAGGTTGCCCTTCATCCCAGCCTAGAACATGGGATTTTTTTCACTGGTTTGTAGGAGGTTGAGGGGTAACATTATTGAGGTTTATAAAATCATGAGGGGCATAGATAAGGTAAATGACAAGAGTCTTTTCCCTAGGATGGGGGAGTTCAAAACTAGGGGGTATGTTTTTAGGGTGAGAGGAGAAAGATTTAAAAAGAGCATGAAGGGCAATCTTTTTACACAGAGAGTGGTTCCTGCGTGGAATGAACTGCCAGAGAACATGATGGATGCAGGTGTAGTTCCAGTCTAATTTTATATCTCAAACCCTCTATTCCCAGCAATATCCTGGTAAATCTTTTCTGATCCCTCTCCATTTTAACAATATCCTTCTTATTACAGAGTGACCGGAATTGCATGCAGTACTCCAGAAGAGGCTTCACTTGTACTGCACACCAATCTGTCCTTTGTGGCTATGCATTTCCTTACATTCATACCTATCCACTTTCGCCTGTCAAATTCCTTCACAGTTCCTTATGTAGTATTTTGCCCCTGCTTCATAGTTATTAAATGCTCCCATCCATCAATTAGAACACAAACCATTCCACTCACTCATGGGTCTGTTCGTTCCCTTGTTGCAGGAGACAGCATGTAATAAGAAGACAGGGTGAGAATTGGAAGCAACTGCACCTAGCAAATGCAGACAGGAGCTACTGGAGACCAACGGGGATTTGGAGACCAGGCATTTAATGGTGGACAATATAGAGTTCCACGGTGATGTATTTAAATATCAATGACCCACATGTCATGTAACATTCAGTCATGAAAGCTTTTCTTCAATAGCATATGATATATGAACATCATGATAATTACAACATCTGATCTTACCAGGCCAAGATTAATTCATGTGTTTTATTTCTGACACAACCTTCAGATATGGAGCTTCAGGCAGTGAAGGCCACCAACAATGTTCCCTCAAAGGAACTGTGTCCATCTGAAGATGAACCATCACAGAACTTAGGCAGATTTTGCATCAACTTAGTTTGGTTTAACCAATATGAGAGACAATTGAAGTTTCAACTGGTGGCTCACATCAGACTGTATGTAGGTTTAGGTCACCTGTTTTAAGGAAAGGTGTAAATGTATTGAAAGTAGCTCAGACGAAGTTGACCGGATTGATATCAGAATGTTCAGATTGTCTTATGAGTAATGCTTGGTCACGTTGTGCTTGCTTCCACTGGAGTTTAGAAGAATGAGGGGGTGATTTAATTGAAGTGTATATGATCCTGAACAGTCTTGATAGGACAGATATGCGAAGAATGTTTCTGCTTCTGGATCAGTCCAGAAATAGGGGCGCTGTTTTAAAATTAGAAGGATAAGAGAATTTTTTTCCTCTCATTGAGTTGTACAACTTTGGGATTCGGCCTGAAAAGACAGTGGAAGCAGTGTCACTAATACTTTTAAGATCAAACCAGATAGGTTCTCGTTAGGCAAGGAAACCAAAGGTTATTGGGGTCAGATAGGAACATGGAATTACATAGGCAGGTCAACTTTTATCCTATTGAATGGTGGAGCAGGCTCAAAAGACAGAACGGTTTACATCTGTCCAATATTGCGCGTTTGTATGTACTTTGTAAATGAGCAAGAGCAGATGGTGGTGACAGGGATACGAGTGAAAAGTCTATGATAGATGGTCCAGTGCTCTTCAGGATTTTCTCAGCTTGAAACAGATACACCACCTTGGAGAACATCAACGAAGAGGAGAGTAATTGAGCAATAATAGAGAGTGTGCAACATATGAATAGGCCAAGGAGTACACTGATAAACAATTGCAATAAACATGGAGGAGACTACCTCAAACATAGTTGCAGGATATTGCGACAATGCATTGTTGCATGGATGAAGTGGCCAGCTCCATGGACCATCAAATGCAGTTATCAACTGAATCAACACATGCTTTGAGCTGTCGTGTAGACTAAGGATGGCATATGTCTGCTTCCTTGAAGAACAAGTCAGCACACAGCCTTGTGGAAAGACAGCGGCAAAGAGGGTGGCCTTTGGGTGACAGATACCTTGATGACCACTAGCAACATATGCCACCTGCTTCTCTAAGAAAGAGATTTTGTTTCAGCTGAAGGAGCAGATGTTGGCAATGACCAGTCATGAAAGCTTGATCTTCCTGAAGAACTGGTGCAATGACATGTTGTGTGAACAGATCCACTTCATGTAAACCCTATGGTGAGGGTCTTGCCTCCTATAAGCTGTATCTGACTTCTCTGCTCTATGGAATGGCATTTGGCTGAGAAAGAAAGGAGCTGATATTTTTTTCTATTAATGTTGATGTTGCTGCTCCTCTTGTTCCTCATCGGATGTGAAAGGTAAAGATGTCATATTGCAAGGAATGAAGATTAAGTTAGACAGAATTTGAAGAATTTACAACTCACTATCAAGGAGTGAAAGCACACTCTTCAACAAATTGCTGTGAATACCAATCTTTTAAACAAACACGGCTGCTGGTCTTCAGTTTCACTAAGATTTCCCAGCCTTTCAGTTTATCCAAAGAAGCAATCTGCAGTTGATCATGGTACGCTGCTGACAGCTCAGCAAACCTGTGCACCTCGTAGGTGATGTTGAACTTTTATAAGATACATGTTAGATCTCACCTGCAGCATTGCGTACAGTTCTGTCTGCTGCATTATAAGGGGATGTGAACACACTGGAGACAGTGCATTAACAATTTATAAGTACAGTTCCAGTTATGAGGAACTTCAGTTATGAGAACAGACTTCTTGGAAAGAAGGCAGCTAAGAGGTGATCTGACGCAAGTTTCTAAAACCATGCGTTGGCTGGATACGATAGGTAGGAGAAACTGTTCCCACTCGTAAAAGGAACAAGAACAAGAAGGCATAGATTTAAAGTGATCTGCAAAAGAAGCAATGGTGATATGAGACAAAATGTTTTCACTGAACAATTAGTTAGGGTATGCAATGCATTTCCTGGATGTATGGTGGAGGCAGGTTCAACTGAGGCATTCAACTGGGCATTGGATGATCATTTGGAAAAAAATATTGTGCAAGGATCTGGGGGGGAAAGCAGGAAATTGGCAGGAGGCAATGATGCTCATTCAATGAGCCAGTGCAGGCAAGATAGGTCAAAAGGCCTTTTTCTGGTCAGTAAGATTTCTGTGAATCTTGGATCAAAGAGCTACAGAAGGATAGACATTAAGTAACAAACTTTTGATCACTTTTTCAAGACATGTGACTGAAAGGTCTTTGGCATAAATTCTGCCAATCTTAGGTTCTTTCTGACTTTATTACACTCTAGGTCCAAATTCAGCAAAAAAAAGGGAAAAATCTCTGCTGGTTTGAGTCTCACCTAACACAAAGGAAGATGGTTGTTGTTGCTGTAGACCAATCACCTCAGTAGTGGGTTGGTCCTGCAGGAGTTCATCAGGCTAATGGCCTTGGCACAACATCCTCAATTGCTTCATTGATGACCTACTGTCCAGTATAAGGTTAGAGGTGACAATGTTTGCTGATAATTTCACAATGCTCAGTTCCATTCACACATCCACAGATACTGAAGCAGTCCTTGCCAAAATGCAGGCACCCAAACAATATGCAGGCTTGGAAAAATAAGTAACAGGTATTATTTGTACTATACAAGTACCAGACACGATTACCTCAAACAAGAGAGTATCTAACTATCTTACCTGAACATCCAGTGGCATTTCCATCATTGAATCCAGAATCAACAATGCCATGGGGTGTGGGTTGGGGTGGGGGAGGGGTGTTGTGTGTTTACCATTCAATAGGTACTTAACTGGAACATAAATAGTGTGACTACAAGAGCCAGTCAGAGGTTAGGTACTTAGTGGTGAGTAACTCACCTCCTGACTCCCCAGTCTAAATATCAGGAGCACAATGATGTGTATAGCTCCCATCAGCACTCAAGAAGGTCAATACCATCCAAGACAAAGGAATCTGATTGATGCACCCCAGCCGCCATCTGAAGTATTCAATCCTTCATTACCGACGCACAGTGGCAGCAGTGTGTGACATCTACAAGATACACTGTAGCCGCTCAGCAAAGCTCCGTCAATAGCACCTTCCAAGCTTGCCGAAGGCAAACTAACTCATCTAATTTCCTCTTCAAGTCGCACATCACCCTGATTTGGAAGTATATTACTTTTCTCCCAGAGTCGTGGCATCGACATTCTGGAACTTCTTTCCTTAAAGATTGTGGGTGTACCTACTGCAGCAGCTGAAAAATTCAGATCATCACATGCTTTGAGAGGTGAGCAATAAATAATAGTGATGCCCGAATCCTACAAAGGAAGGGAAGGAAATCTACCTGTACATCATTCCTGTATAAATCAGTTTATTTCCCGTTCACAGTTATTTCATTCTGGCTATTTAGAATTCCTGGCATACACATTCTTGGCTAGAGTATTTGAAACACGTTTGAAACGTCATCAAATCACACCTCTGAATCTTGACACTGGACCATACCATTAGTCAGATGACCTGTCATTTTGACTACTTTCACCTTTCACACTTCAGCAACTCTAGTTGCAGTTTGAATTAATTCAGATTTCAAGTGTCAGTTACAAGCAAAACTTATTCTTTCCTTTGCAGTGGGGACAATCTTTGAAGATTTGGAATAAATATTTTGGCGCCTGTCAAATTGAACAACGTCAGACTTAGGAGATATAATTTATTTGGCTGCCAACCACTCCCTGTTTCGATATGATCGAGCAGAAAGTAACAAGAAGTATGCATTCACCCTTGAAGAATGTGAACACGCCACCATTATATTCTAATACACCATCAAGCATTATTATGTGTTTAGGAGATAATGATTTTTAGGATGAGACAGAGGTTATTATATTGTACTTTTTTAAAAAAAGATATGTCTAGTTATTTCTTGAATATATAAATTCTTATTTCTCCAATAGCATTCATTCATTCCAAAAGTCGATTCAAATTTGTGCAATAACATTCATCTAAGAGCTCAAATTAAGGCCAAATACTGCATGTGCTGGAAGTCTGAAATAAATACAGAGAACACCAGTGAAACTCAGCAGGTCTGACAGTATCTGTGGAGAGAGACACATAGTGAACATTTCAAGTCCAATATGACTTTTCTTCAGAGCAGCTCTCTGCAATTATTTCATTTTACAGCTAAATTTCTGCACCAGGTTGTGGCAGCAGACAGAGACAGGGGTGGAAAATTTTCGGGTCCTGAAGGCCGTGAGCTATGATGAGAAATGTAAGAAAATCAGGTGAGATGGCGAGCAAAGCCCTTCGTGCCAAGACCAAATAAATGGAATTTTCCAAGTCCCGGATGCCAAGACAAGATGCTCACTCATGAGTGGCAAGAGGCCGAGTAACAGGGATTATAGCTCATTATCATCCTCATTAATACATAACTGCACGTAATTAACATGCAGGCTCCCATTCTCCCACTTGCCAGATGGAAACTAGGTTTCAAGAAATTCCTGGCATGAAAGTCTACGGAGACAGCTGGTGACTCCAGGTTCCATTCGGTCTCCAGAACTCCATCTTGGACACTCGATACCAACATCTCAGGATACACATTGTGGGCAGTATCACACGTACCCACATCCCACATCCATGGACATGACATCTGGAGTGTATAATCCTCATTACATCTTCATGGCACATCTCCAAACCACTTACAATAAGCATCTGCACTTCAGTGCTGAACTTTATATTGCACTGCCACTGCAATGCTGCTAAAGGACACTTTGTGGGCAGGGACAAGCAGCCAGCTCACTGACAGAGAATCTGAGGGCTGCTTGCTCACCCACTCTCTTAGCACTCATTTTACTGTATGTCCTCTACAGCAAGTGCCAGCAGCCTACATGGCAAACCCACTGCATGGGCATCAGACAAATAGTCATGTCTGGAAGTCTACAGGAACTCCTCAGCCTAATTTGTGGGGGTGGGGTTCGAGCCAGTCAGGTAGCTTCTGTACACTCAGTTGAGGGCTTTGTCCAATATCAGTCCAAGGGGGTGGGCACAATCAGTTAGCTACATAGAGTGGTGACGGTCAGGACTCTTCTCATTGGGTGAGGAGATGAATGTTGGGCACACTGTCACCCAACCATCCTGCTTTACTCTGCCCTACATTGGGCCATTTTCACCAACAGTAAGAGATAGGGAGGAATTACATACAGACAAATGTTTTAGGAGCGGAAGTAGGCCATTCAGTCCTTTGAGATCTTGTCCTGGTCTCAAATCCACTTTCCTGCCTGCTGCCCATAGCCCTTTATCTCACTCTTCATCAGAAACGTATCTATTTCTTTCTTGAACCTGTTGATTGATTCTGCCTCTACCGCACTCTGTGGCAGTGAGTTCAACGGATTCACAGCCCTCTAAAAGAAATAGTTTCTCCTCATCTCAGTTTTGATCCTACCTCCTCTCACCCTATACCTATAATCTCTTGTTCGAGACTGTACCACAAGGGGGTACATCTGTTCAACATCCACCTTATCAATCCCTTTTAGCATATCATACAACTCAGTCAGCAAACCCCCTGTCTCATTCTTCTGAAGTCCAACCAATACAATCCCAAGCTATTCAACTGATCCTTATACAACAGCGCTTTCATCCTTGGAATCAATCTAGTGAACCACCTCTGAACCGCCTCCAGTACTTCAAGTAAGGAGACCAAAACTGGATACAATATTCCAGACGTGGTCTTACCAATGCCTTGTATAATTGCAACAACACTTCTTTACTCTTATAATCCAGTCCTTTTGCAACAAATGCCAGGATTCCATTTGCCTTTCTTACTTCGTACTGCACCTGCAGACCCACTCTCAGCAATGCATGCACAGGAGGCAACACACAATCCTAGGGTCTCATTTGCAGCCACAGAAATGCTGTCAGTGCCTCTAACTACTGTCTACCCGACTACTTGCCCGCACTTGAAACCACCCTGCTATACAACAGAGCCAGTGCGGTGCCATTGTTCTGGCTGCTGATGTTGTCACCCCCTGATGGGCCAACCCCACCCCCCAGAACAGTACCTAAAGTGCTTTACTTGTTCAAGAGTGGGACAGCTACAGTGGAGTCCAGCACTGACTGCATTGTGACCATCACCCATCTATCCGCCTCAACCTTGGATGTGACCACCTCCCTGAAACTCCTATCAATGACCTTTTCTAACTCCTGCATGCTCCTGAGTGCGCTGCTCTGGTTGATCTAAGCAATCTGTTAAGAGCTGCAGCCGTACATACTTCTCGCAAATGAAGCTATCCGGGACAGTTCACCTCTCCTGACGTTGCTACAGCACCTGATGCCACTGACAGCCATTTTCACCTTCTAGGTACTATTTAATTAAGAGAGGTTTAAATGTATGACTCCCTTATTTTATTGGTTTTAGCTAGTTAGGTAGTCACTTGAACTAGTTTCTTGCTAAACCTTACACAGTTTATGTCCCACTGACAAAAAAGTTCTAAATATTTTCTACCTGGGTTCTCTGTGAACTAAGTTCCTACTGTTTTATAACTTCAGAGATTAGCACCTCATAATGTCTCAGCTAATTTGGTAACTCTTGCTTTCCTAAACGTATTAATTCAAGCCGGACAGCAGATTTCTTCTTCTTCTATCACTGAGGTTATGAAAGGGTTAACTGTAACTAAGTGAGATGAAAGTAGTTGGTACAGCTATTAGTGGTGGTGCAGGTGGGAAAAAGATAGTGGGGTACCATGAGGGAAGTATAGGAGGTGCAGAGAGCATGATTAGTGTCTGGGCAGTTTCAGTGGGGGACAGCGAGTGAGAGATGTTGCATGTGACAGTGGGAGAGACCTAGGCGCCAAACTCAGACCAGACATGCAGGATCTAGTAGACTCATAGACTCATAGATATGTACAAAAAGAGATCATTTGGCCTCTCATGTCCACACTAGTCAACAAAGATCTGACTACACAAATCTGTTTTCCAGCTTTTGGTCCATGGGCCTTGAGTCTATGGCAAAGCAAGTGAATATCTAGGTGGCTGTGCTCAGACAGTGTGTGTGGTTCCTACAAATACGTGCATGCAGATCAATGGATGAATGGGGTGGGAATGGGGTGGAGCAAGCACTGGGGGTAAAGACAGGCAAGGATCAGGAAGGGGGAGAAGCAAGGACCGAGAGTGCAGGATGGAGAGCATTGGAAGAGAAGAAGGGAGGATCCCCCTCAAAGGCCTTTTTCTTTCCTCCTTTCCCACATTCGTACTCCCTTGTGCTGACCCCTGTTTCAATCTTGTGCTTCTTCTCTGTGCAGTGTGGCCTTTGCACATGATACCATGACCTGATGATGTAAGTGACCTGGAATTGTGCGTATGCATGTTTCGACAACTTATTCACACATGAGATGTGGGTGTCATAGGCTGTAAATTGATCCACAATGCCCTTAAAGCTGTAATTCCAGAATTTTGACCCAGTGATAGTGAAGGAACAGCGATATATTTCAAATTCAGGATGGTGAGTGGCTTGGAGGGGAAATTGCAGGTGGTGGTGTTCCCATGTATCTGTTGCCCTTGGTCCTACGTGGAGGTGGTTGTGGGTTTGGGAGGTGCTAACTAGGTATCTTCAGTGAATTTCTGCAGTGCATCTTTTAAATAGTACAAACTGTTGCTACTGAACATTGGTGGTGTAGAAGCTGGGTGTTTGTGGATGTGATGCCAATCAAGCGGGCTGCTTTATCCTGATGATGTCAAGCTCCTTGAATGTTGTTGGAGTTGCATCCATCCAGGCAAGTGGGGAGTATTCTGTCACACTCCTGACTTATGCCTTATAGATGATGGACAGGTTGTGGCGAGTAAGGAGGTGAGTTAACCAGCTGAGTATTCATAGTCTCTGACCCGCTGTTGTAGCCATTGTGCGGTGAGTCTAGTTGAATTTCTGGTCAATGATAATGCCCAAGATGTCGATAGTGGGGGATTCACCTATGATAAAATCACTGAATGTCAAGGGCGGTGGTTAGGTCTTTTTCTTCTTGGAGATGGTCATTAGCTGAAATGAGGAGTATTTCAAAGAAATTTTGATGAGCTGCAGATGCGAGTTGCCAAGGGGATTAGGACATTGTACTTTGCCAGAGGCCTGGGAACATGGAAACAAGACATTCCAGACTACAATGTGTAAAAGAATATAGCTAAGGAAATCAGATAGGAAGCGGGATGTGTGCGTTCATTGAAGATGAATTGTTCAATAGTAGCCTAATGATCTATTGGGTTAGTGTTAAGAAAAAGAACAGAGTCTGTTGCTGGGAGTTTACGCTTAGAATTAATCAGGAGGAGTTAAAGGTGTAAATTTGTTGATAAATTTCTGGCAAATGTTGAAGTAAAAGCATGGTTACTGTAACAGATGTTAGTTACCTTAAAATAGACTGAGTGAAAGAAACAGAATCAAGGGAAAGAGGGGTGAAGTCTTTCTAGAAGATATGGAGGAGAACTTCCTCATCAGTATGTCTCTAGCCCAATGAGGCAGAACCTGGGCAATGAAGCAGGCTGAGTGGAATGTGTTTCAGAGAGAAAATACTTTGGAACTGTGATCATAATATAATTTAGTTTGAAGTAATTACATGAAAGGGACAAAGGAAAATAAAGGTGAGAACATTCAGCCAGAAAACAGCTACTTTCCATGATTTGAGAAGGAATCTAGGTGAACTGGAAACAATGCTTGGCTGACAATCAATAAATAAGGAAAGTCATGCTTTCAAGCCTGCAGGTTTTTATTCCCAGTTTCCCTGGTCCGTAGGGTTTAGTCTGGATGTCAATAACCCAAGGCATTTCTAACAATAGCATATACACAAGATCTTTATTAAATCAAAGTACACCATAAAACATTCAGGCCTTCCCAATTTGGCCCCAACCGTGACAATGTCTACATTCAGAACATTGAGATCCTTCAGAACGTTTCTCCCTGCGACTCCTGAAACACACACTCGCAGCAATGCGCTGGCATCTCCTGGCACTACAATCAAGCCTACCCCAGATCAGAGCCCCCTCTCTCCCTATTTATTTCAGAAACACCTTCCCCTCCCCCATTTCTGAAGAAGGTCTAGGCCCAAAATGTCAGTCTTCCTGCTCCTCTGATGCTGCTTGGCCTGCTGTGTTCATCCAGCTCTACACCTTGTTATCTCAGATTCTCCAGCATCTGCAGTTCCTACTATCTCTGAAATAATTTTAACCCCACTGCGAAGCCTCTTCTAAGGATGCCTACCCTGAAGAAGTTACCCTCCTCCCTCCGGAAAAACCTCAGTGAATCTATTTCCCACTGCAACTCTCTCGTAATCTCTTCGGCCTTGAAACTGCTCGACCACGTCCTGAAGCAAACCAGGTACTACAGCCACATCACCTTTCTTAGTACTTGCCTACGGAACCAGATCATCCCCAATGGACTACAGTCCACATTCAGGCCTTCCCAGTTTGGCCCCAACCATGACAATGTCTACATTCAGAACATTGAGATCCTTCAGAAACGTTTCTCCCTGCGACCCCTGAAACACACACTTGCAGCAATGTGCCGGCATCTCCTGGCACTACAATCAAGCCTAGCCCAGCTCAGAGCCCCCTCTCTCCCTATTTATTTCAGAAACTTCTGCCCCTCCCCCATTTCTAAAGAAGGGTCTTGGCCCGAAACGTCAGCCTTCCTGCTCCTCTGATGCTGCTTGGCCTGCTGTGTTCATCCAGCTCTACACCTTGTTACACTACAAAATTGCTGCCACAAATCTTACCCATACAATGCTCACTATCACAAATCAATCCATTTACATGAATTATCCAAAGATCAGACCAAAACAGGTGATCAGCCTGCTCTGTCCCAGTTTCCAGTTTCCAGTTATTAATGAAATGACCTGCTCCCCAGCTAGCTAATTGTAAGGTGAGGCAAGAGTTTCTTAAATACATTTTCTGAGCAAAAAATCTGCGCATTTAAGCATTTACAGTATCCAGTCTCCAGCAATGATCAGCTTGACCACTGGCAAACACTACATACATATCATTTACCATGGCCAGTTTAACCAATTAACTCATTAAGGCTTGCTTGTCTCTCTCTGGTATCAGGCTTAACTCTTGCTTTTAACTAACTTTGATCTCAGCTTTGGCCTGCTTTTGTTTTATATCATCTAATCAACAGTATAACATTTATACAAGACAATTTCACAATAATCACAAATTCAGCTGATAAATAGTCCAAATTATCACATGCAATTCATTGTCTGTTTTAAATAAAACTTCAACTTTTCCAACTGCTAGTGTGACAGTTCAGCCCATTACTGCTACTTTACAACACTTGCTGTATAACACATACACATTCCATCAGCAAAACAGAGAAATGTTAAAACCTGTGACCTTTCTAATCATTAAGTCATAACCAGACTTCGTACGATTTCTCCTCATTTCATTTAATTTCATTTGACTTCCTTTTGGCAAGTTCAGTAAATTTTACTTTAACATGTACAAGGCAGAGAAACTTCAAATCAAGAACAAACTCATAACAGAAAAGATCCAAATTTAGAATGATATGGATGGTAGCAATGCCTGTTAAAAATAAAACAGAAAAAGGTTTATGACAAATGTCAAAAGTTGAAAACAGGCAATATATGATAACAGCAAGGGAAAATTGAAAAGGTAATAGGAAAGATGAAGCGAGGGTGTGAGTAAAAGATTGTTGGTAGCTGAAAGAGGAAGCCAAAACTATTCACTCAGATGTAAAATGTAAACAGAAAACAGTTGAAGAAATAACGAGACCAATTAAGGAAAAATAAAGAAATCTTATTGTGGAGGCAAAGGATTGAATGAAGCATTGAATGAATACTTTGCATTTGTCTTCGCAAAAAAACAGGTTGAAGTTCACGATGCAGTACGGGAGGGCTGAGTAGGACATTGGATAGGAATATTGGATAGATTGACAGGAGATGCGATATATATTAACATTAATCAATGTTAATAAGTCTAGATGGGATACATCCTATGTTGCTAAGGGAAGCTAGGCTGGAAATAACAGAATGTTATTGACCTAAATGCTTCAATCTTCTTTAGAAATGGAAATGGTGCCAGAGGACTGGAGGGTTTCAAATATTATATCCCTGTTATAAAAAGGAGATAAGTAACTCGGAGCCAAAGTTGCCATAGTCCCAGAGAGATAACAAGTGGTGGTTTAACTGAGGGTCACTATGCCTGAGGTAAGGGGTGAGGTTAAGAAGGCAGGACCTTCATAGTGCCCATAGCCAGAGCAGGATTTGAATCCATGCTGCTGGCATTGTGAGCCAGCTGTCCAGCTAACTAGAAGACCAAATTGTGGTGTTACAATTACAAAATGAATTCATATGGAGTGAAGTGAGAAAACTGTCATCTGACATGATGGAGACATCAGAAGGAAATAGAGATAAATCATGCACTCCTCACATCCGGCTGAAGATTGGTACAAATTCTTCAGCCTTATCTTTTGCATTGACATGTTGCGCTTCCTCAATATTGTGGATGGAAACATCTGTGGATCTTCTTCCTCTGATTAGTTCTTTTACTGTCTGCCAGTGTTCAATCCTGAATGTGTTTGAACTGCGGAGTTTTTATCTGATTTAATGGTTGTAGAATTGCTTGATGCTGTCTACCGAATGCCTTTCCAGTATTGGCCATGCAAATAGTCTGTTTTGTAGATTCATCAATTGACATTTTAGGAATGCCTGATGCTGCTGCTGGCATGCCTTCCTGTACTGTTTCTTGAACCATATGGTTTAATGGTAATGACAGAGTGAAGGATATGTGAGCCATGATTGTGGTTGAATATAACTCTGCTAAGTCTAATGTAGACAGCAAGTCATGGATGTGTACATCTAATTGTGATTGGTTAGCTCAGTTGGCTGGATGGCTAGTTTGTATATTGTAGACAGACACCTACAGTGTAGGTTCACTTCCTACATCTGCTAAGGTTGCAACAAAGAACTTTCCCCTCACCTGAGTTGCGGTGACCCTCAGGTTAAACCACCGCCAATCATCACTTTCTAATGAGAGAGCAGCCCTATGGTCTGGTAAAACTATGCCAAAAACTACTTGTTCTCAATGTATCCCATTCATCACAGTGATAGTGTTACATAATGTGATGGAGTGTATCTGTGCAATGGTCAGTCCTACCAATACTACCTTTGGACAGATGTATTATCTATTGTGATGGTTAGATTGATAAGGACAATGTCTAGTAGGATTTCCTCCCTATCGGTTCCCTCGCCACTTCCTGATGGCCCAAGCTGACAGATAGTTCACTCTGGGCTCAGCCAGCTCAATCTTTAGTGGTGTCATTGAGGTACACTTGGTGTTGATATTGAAATCCCCCAGCCAGAGCTCATTCTGTACCCTCAGTGAGTTTTCCAAGTGGTGTTCAACTGGAGGGCTCCTAAATCATAACAGCTGTAGGTGATTTCATTGAAATGTTTCATTGAATGCCAAAAACTTCATGGGATTTGGCATCAATGTTGAAACTCTAACACAACTCCCCCTTGACTGTAAACTTCTGATGCTGATAGAACAGGACAAATCCAATCGTGATTAAGTCTGGAACATTGGCAGTGAGGTATGATACAGTGAGTGTGCCTAGCCAGGTTGTTGCTTGTTTATTTTGTGGTATAGTACTCCCAATATTGCCACAAACCTCTAATGATAAGAAGGACTTTACAGGTTAAACAGGTTTGAACATACCAATGTCATGTTTTGACCGTAGATTGGTGAGAGGCAGTAAATTTTGTTTGAGATAACAAGGTGTAGAGCTGGATGAACACAGCAGGCCAAGCAGCATCAGAGGAGCAGGAAGGCTGACGTTTCGGGTCTAGACCCTTCATCAGAAATTTTGTTTTATGCTTTTTCAACTTTTCTGCAGCAGTTTGGAGTAACTAGTTTTCTAGGCTATTTTATAAGGAAATTAATAGTCAAGCAGTTTACTCTGGGTTTGACCAGACCAGGTAAGGATGGCCGATTCTCTTTTCTAAAGGGCATGAGTGGAACAGATGGGTTTTCACTGTATTAGGTGATAAGTTTATATGATTTCTCCACATGGTATAAATAGCTATTCATTGTTCTATAATGGCACTCTTTTTAGTTTTCTAGTTGTTACCTCAGATGAATAAATGATAAAAAGATCTTACATTCCAATGTCCAATTCTTGGTATTTTTCTGGTTTCTGATGCATTTACATTGTATTTAGCTTTGTTAATTTGACAAATCAATTAACTAAATGATTATTTAACTGAAGTGACAGAAAACCCAACTTCTCAGAGCTCCAATGTCGCAAGCAATTTAGGTGGTCTTTGTTTTAGTAAAGACCAAATCGATAAGCACGGTGCTTCATTATTAACATTCCATTTATTACTGATGGGAAGTCTTAAAGTCAGTGCCTCTATGCATCAAATGATTAGAGACATTTAAAAACATATTATTATGGTGATTTTATACAAGAAAAAGAACAGATGGAAGCTCTTTTTCACAGATTGGCTATTACAGAGAAGTAAATGACAATTCATGATTTGAACTTGGCAACTCCGCACATGGATAAAAATGTTCACTGATAAATCTCTTTCTGATTTCTTTTACTCCACAGTGAGGTAGAATCTTTGTAGCTGTAAGTCAGTTGCTTGGGAGTATACTCATAATTTTGTTTATCTGTTTAAAACCATTGTAAGCTGAGTCGCCCAATCATAATGTATCCCATTTAAAGTCTTTCTCTTCTCTTTAACCAGACTCATAAGGCCAAGAAAAATCTAATTTTGATAGATAACTGTTTCATCTATTTATCACATCAAGATCAAATCTTTTTGTATGATTAAGAAGCTTGTCTTGGTTTCAATTGGTAGTAGTATGTGATATTTCAATACACTATGGATACAGGGCCTGTCTGTGCACCTCAGACTTATATCGCTCTATTTGCCTGAATAGGAATGTCAGCCATGTGTGCAATCGCCAGCTCTTGATGTGTTTGGAATGAGAGATAATGCCTTGGGTTAATGCAGGGTCTGGGTGGAACACAAAGAGGAGAATGAGGTGCTGGAATGGCGCACCCAGAATGGAGTCCGCATGATTAACATTCATGCAAACCACTGGATGGAAAAATGGCAGGTTTCACTACAAACAGTTCTATCTACCTGGTTTTCCCCTCATGGTATTGTATCCAGGTTCTGCTCCATTCCCAAGTATTATAAGGGAATAAGCTGCCCCAACTTATATTCATTGTTGTAGAAAATATTAGAGAATTGCACGGAACTGAAGAGGATTTAGTAAGTGCTGGTACAGTATATGGTGAGGTAGAATCCAACAGGCATATTGTCTTGTGCAGCAATGCTTGTGTTGTCTCATAACATAAGAAACTGGACGTGGATAATGTGGTTTGAAGAATCTAACAGGCATTTATTGTACCTAGCTGTTATGTGCATAACATTACATTCCTCAAGCATATGTATGTCTGGACTAACATTAAGCTATTACTTTATGACAGAACAGCATGCTTCAAGTAGCACGTTATGCTCCGAGTCATCCGAGAGTAAGATGGAGTAGAAGATTTTTATACCCTCAGGTCACGTGCTATGATACAGTGATGATATCATGAGCATCTCTCTTTACAAGCACATTGACAAACTGACTGTGAGACATATCACAACAGAATATACCTTCTTCTGGGTGAAGTTAAAGAAAAATAATTTCACTAAATTGGCCTTGAATTATAATACTTTGAAGTAATTGTAACTAAGAACAAAATAAAAAATGATATAGAATTTTTTTTTTAAAAAAGTTACATAGAATATAATTACATTGAGGTTTGCCAGTCAGCCCAAGAGGTCTATGTTTATACTCCAAATGAACATCTTCTCATCTAACAACTTCAAAATGGCAGCAGAGTAGGGCCCCTGGGCCAGGGCTCGTCCGTTCCGATCAAATATTGTCCACGATGTTAAGGACAGTCACTGTCACCTCAGTCTCACCCCCGAAGTTCAACTCTTTAGTCCCAAGTTTTAACTAAGGCTGTAATAATGTCAGGAGCTGAATGACCCTGGCTGAACTAAAACTGGCCCTCAGTGAGCAGGTTATTGCAGCACCAACAACACTCAAGAAGCTTGACACAATCCAGGACAAAGCAGTTCGCTTGATTGTAAATGAACCACCAGTTTCAGCATTCAATCCCTCCTCTACTGAGGCATCGTAGCAGCAATGTGTACCATATACAAAATGCACTGCAACAAACCACACAGACTCTTTGGACAGCTTCTTCAAAACCTATGAAACGACCATCTAGAAGGACAAAAACAACACTTCCACTGGGACACCCCCAGCCACACATAATCCTGACTTGGAACTATGTCTCCATTCCCTCACTTTTAACTTCTTGCGGGGAATTGCATTTGTTTAAACTGTTGGTGTTTTTTGAAGAGGTAACAGGAAGAATTGATAAGGGTAGTATTGTAGGTATGATTGATGTACGTGGTCTTTCAAAAACATTTGATATAGTGCCCTGCTTTTCCTGGTATATTTAAATGATTTAGATTTTGGCATGCAGTGGACAATTTCAAAGTTTGCGAATTATATGAAACTTGGAAGCACTGTAAACTTTGAGGATGTCATTGTAGAACTACAAAGAGACATAGGCATGTTGGTGCAGTGGCAGATAGATTGCAAATGAAGTTTAATGCAGAGAAGTGTGAGGTGATACATTTTGGCAGGAAAACATGCCATTTAAAAACCACATACAATACTTAAGGGGATACAGGATTTCAGGGACATGAACGTATATGTGCATATGTCACTGAAGAGACAAGATAGGTAGAGAAAGCAGAAAATAAATTATACAATTTCCTGGGTTTGATTTAGGGGGGTAGAGTACAAGATAAGAAGGTTATGTTGAATATATAGAAGACGTTTGTTCTCTACAGGTATGTTATGGACAGTTCTACGTGCCACACAACAAATAGGATGTGAATGTATTGGAGTGAGTCTAGTATTTACAAGAGTTTCAGTTATGAGGATAGATTGGGGAGGTTGGGGCTGTTCTTTTCAGAGAGAAAAAGCTAAGAGGCAAACTGATTGAAGTCTTTACAACCTGGTTAGAATAAATAGGGAGAAATTATTCCTGCTTGTAAGCTGATCAAGAAAAAGAGGGCACAGATTTAAAAGTGAATGTGATTTGAAAAAAAAAACATTTTTCACATGAATAGTTTGGGTGCGGAATGCACAGTTTAGAAATGTGATGGAAACAGTCAACTGATGCATTCAAGAGGGAATTGGATGATGATTTATATAGAAACAATGTGTAAGGGTATGGGGAAATAGGCAGACAAATGGCACTAAGTTACATTGCTCATCGGAGAACTGATGTAGAAATGATGAGCCAAGCAGCCTCTTCTGCCTTGTGGTAGTCCATCCGTGATTCTGTGCATTCATTCCCTATTGCATTCATTCATTGCCTATTCCTGTGATAGTGAATGCCACATTCTAACCATTCAGGCAAATGGCATATCTCCTGAATTTTCCACTTGGAATATTGGTGACTAAATAATATTTATCTTCTTTATTTGAATTCTTTGATTCTAAAAGGACAAATTGTAGACCTGTGTCCTAAATAGTCACTGGATGTAAAAATCAGGAGCAGAAAATTATATGTTTGTAACACAGCCTGCCAGTTCTCTAATTTAGGTGATGGGGCATCTAACCCTATAAACTGGAAATTATTGTGGATACAATGATTGGAGTGTGTTTAGCAAGAGTTGAGCTTCAGTTGATCCTCTTCCCTGCAACGTTACCAGTTTAGACTGATATACGTGTAATATGTGGCCTCATATCAACAGAGCTGATCAGACAGTGGAGGAGTCATATTATAGGCAGGATTTTAGGTTTTGGTCAAGACCCCAGTAGTAGGGTCAAATGGAGATCCCAAGTCTGCACTGTGTGGGGAGCAGTCACTTGGCAGTGTCCTGAATTAGCCAATTAATGACCAGAAAGTGTGCTCACCATCCAATAAAGGACAATAACTGGGCTCTTGAAGTTGGATGACCAGTAGGAGACAGCATGTGGTATTTTCCCAGATGACCACTCCTGATACCTTGTGTCAGTTTCCACCTCTATCATTGTGCATACTGAGTAAAGGTTGTTTGAGATAGTTTGCTGCCAGGAATCCATCTTTGTCTTTGTTTTGTCTTGGAAATAATCTCAGATTATTTCCAGAACAGGCATTTTTCTTAAACAGCAAGTTCATTGCAGGATAGCAATAAGTGCAACTATATTTGGTCAGACATACTTTCTAGGACATTAGGAACCTGGTATAGGTTAACCGCTTCAGAACCACTCATACGACACAGCAGTTTGCCATTTAAGGAATGAGAGAGTGGGGGCATCTTCAACATGAGGTTCTGTGCCAGGAATTTGTTAATTAACAAATGGCCATTGATGCAAGGCCACCATTGCAAAGGGGAGGGCTCCACCCCTGTCTGACCTGGTAGTGGGAGGTATGGCCTGGTAGGTGGAGTGAGTCTGAAAGCCTGCCTGGAGTGCTGGGTCCTGGTTTGCCATTGGGAAGCAATTGGTTTGTTCACAAAGCCAGGAAGTCCTGCAGGCTGGGTGAAAAATTACTTTTGGACTCTGTTCAATGGTCTTAAATTGACTATTGCCTGAATTGCTGCCCATCTCCATAATGGGGTGCAAATTCTGCCCTAGCATTGGCTATTATCTAAATAGTTTGAGGATCCTTATGTGCAAGAGCACTGTTGGACTTAAGTTTGGCAGGAAAATGGAGGCTTTTTATCTATGTACTGTCATCTTCGGCCACCTGGAAGGCAGATTCCTGTGGCTAGAAACACCGGCAGCTCACAAGACAACTGTGTCCCCAAGTCCATAATTATTATTACCATAGACCAGGCACGTCAAGGTATATATCAAATTCCTTAGCAGCCTTATTTTCTGTTCATGTTAGACATTTATCAGATCTTATATGTCGGGGAGGGAAATGTCCCTACTTTTGGTTGGATATATGTTTGATTTGTTGATCTGAAAAGAACATGTCCCTATTCATTTATAATCGTCAGGCCTCAAATATTGACTTCACAATGAGAATCACACTTTTCAGCTCTGTACCTAAACCTGGAAGAAAGGAGTATTTAATCCTGATGCTCGGAAAGGTATTTTTAATGGTAGTGAGCAATAGAATTCACGTTATTCTTGCTCTGTATTCCCAGAAGATAATTTGTCTGCTGCCAACTAAATGAATAAATAGCTGAGGCCAGTGACGTATCTTTCTAATTTGTACTTTTCTTATCTTCATATCTTTGGTATAACACAAACAGATAAATTGCAGCTTTGCCAAAGTGCAGCAGCAGTTTTCAACGAACAGGAAACCAAATTCAGCCAGGTACACAAAAGAAAACATCTTGTTAATTTGCATGAGACAAATCACAACATAAATTCTTGCCATGTTGTAAAGAAACGAGCAACTTTTCTGGACTGTAAGCTTTGTCACTAAGGCGATTTGAGATGCCTTAGCAAGTTTGAACTCAGCTGAGAGAGTTTAGCTAGAGGGTGTTACCATAGTTAAACATTGTTAAAAGCAGGTGCAGAGTGCAAAGGGTGGAGGACAGGGTGTGGGGGGAGTGAGAACAGAAAATAAGCATCTAACTGCAAGGCAACAGACACAACTAGTCAAAAACAGAACAAAGACAATTCATAGATCAAATTATTACTGTGCTTTGCTGGAACACTTGCCAATGAACAGACTATGACTTCTATCACTGAGCAATGAAAAATTGATAAACATGTGGAGCATTTATCATTTCAAACATTTTTAATCAGGAAAATTTACAACCCATTAATACAGTCCAAATCAATTAAATTGTAATCCATGTATCAAATTCCTTATCACACATGCCGATTTAGAAATGGGGTATATGTTATACTAGTGCTAGGCTTGGCCACATCTGGCATTTAGTGCTGTGGATTTCCTTTAGTGGCACATTATACCTGCTACAATTATTGCCACTCAACGTGTAAGAAAACTCGCAATATCCAAAACCATTACGGTTGTTCTTTTTAAATAAACGAAATGGTTTGCGACAAGAAGATTAAATTGAGCTCCTTTTTTAGTATTCAGTCACAATTGAAGTTTGACTTCATACCATTATTTAATCAGTGTGTGCTTGTGTCATATTTAAGAATGTGGAATATCTTTCTTTTAGTCGTATTTGCTTTTGGCCTTATTATACCCAAGATGAGATAGATTAGAAGCCTCACAGCGCCAGGGACCTGGGTTCAATTCCAGCCTCAAGTGACTGCCTGTGTGGAGTTTGCACATTCTCCCCGTGTCTACGTGGGTTTCTTCCGGATGCTTCGGTTTCCTCCCACAGTCCAAAGATGTGCAGGTTTGGGTGGATTAACCATGGGAAATGCAAGGTTACAGGAATGGGCTGGGTCTGGGTGGGCTGCTCTTCAGAGGGTCAGTATGGACCCAATGGGGCAAATGACCTGCTTCCACACTGTTGGGATTTTATGATTCTAAAAGGAGTACTTAGAGTTTCAAGTTAAGTAATATATAGGGGATAGGTATACTGGTTGCAATGCCCCTGCATTCTGGAAGTATCTCCCAAACCATTTCACCTAATTACCTCCCTCCCTGGATTTAAGAGCTTCTTTAAACTCTGGCTTGTTGGTTAACATTAATTTAGGATTCCAAACCCCTCCTCCAAATTCATGCTCTGTTCTAGTTATCCATTGCCAGAAATGGCTCAACCATGTGTGTGATGTTATCTTTCCTCAGCCAAAACCATGCATTGTTCCAGGATGATCCTGGAAACCAAGGGCCACCCAAGGCTTTCTTTTGTCATGGGTTACTGCTCCTTTAATCCTCTGCAAGTGTAGGAGGTAATTCATTCCTGCATCTCAGTGATTAAGGGCCTACATAGAACTTTCTCTTCTGATCTTCCCTTCCTCTCTTCCCTGATCATGACCTTTCCCAGTCTCTCCATACTCCAGGTCTAGTCACCTATTGTAGGTAGACTTCACATTTCAGCTTCATCTGTTCCAAATAGCCACCTTTTACTTTGGCCTTTTCTTTACTCTACTCCTACATGATTAACTGCTTGCTCTGGTTTGATGCTGTTAGACAGCCTTAACATTTGTTTCACTCCCTCAGAGTAAGTGGTAAGCCATCCAGGATGAGATTAAAGGGGAATTTTTTTCATTCAGATAGTGGTGAATGTTGGGAATCCTCCAGCCCAGAGTGCTTCAAACGCTTAGTCCTTGAATATGCTCCCGACAGAGATCAATAGATTTTTAGGTAATAAAGATACCAAGAGACATGGGATTTGTACAGGGAAAATGCATGGGGATAGAATATTAGCCACGATCCAGTTGTTTTTGTTCTTACATTGTATGTACGTGTCACTGGCAAGCACAACATTTGTTTCCCATCCCAATTTGCTATTGAACTGATTGATTCACTAGACCATTTCTGAGGGCAGTTATGAGTCAATCACCTTTTTGAGGGTCTGAAGTCACTTACAGGCTTCTCTCAGTAAAAGAGGTTAATGGACCACCTAGGACCTGCTCTCTGGAATGTCTTCTCTTTCTGCCTTTTTCCATTTGTACGTCTCCAGCCAGAGTTGATGAGTGTTTCAAAACTCTTTTTCTCTGACTGAACATTTCTTCCCCTATTTCTGTTTGTGAAGCACCCTTTATAGGTGCCCTGTAAGTGCCTGTTTTTGTTCTTGCTATATTAGTCAAAGGAGGTTTCTGGTCCCTTGAGACAGCTTCTTAAAGTTAAGCCATATAGACTATAAAGATCCCAGGTTCTCTAAAGTTAGCTGATGTCAGTTCTGGTGATAGCTATGATGCCTCTGATTGAGGAAGAGGAAAATTGGTTAGAGATCCCAGACTTGATTTGTCAAAATAAGTCAGCTAAAAGTTTATCTACATGTCCAATAATTCAGGATAAGGCCAGGATTAGAGACAATGCTGGCCTAGCCAGCGATAACCACATCCATGAATGACTTAAAAAAAGTAAACTTTGTCTTGAATTTCCAAAGGGATTGTTCCAGCCTTCCGTCATAACCACTGTGGAAGGTTGTACCAATCCTTGGTGATGTCATTAAGGTCAAGGTTCTGCTAATCTCCTGATAACATTGCAAAATCTAAAGGCTGCAGCAGGAAAGTTCTGTCATATTACCCAGCTCCTAATTCACAAACAGATCAAACTCAGTTTGCTAAATCTGGATCTGGTCATTCTGTGAATTCTTCACAATTCTGATATGATGTAATTGCAACTCGAAGGGACACTCCAACCACACAAGTTGAAGATTGAAAGGAGTTGGAAAGGAAACATAACCAAGTGCCACATTGGAGTTCATGCAGGCAAAAGCTGTTCTGGCACAATTCCTGAAATTTATGCAAAAAATTATTTAATGGCCTAAGCAGGAGAGTATTGTGGTACATCTGCATCTTCCTTTGCTGAACACTTCACCCCTCACTCTGCTCTGTCAAGTCCATTCCAGCAATTCACTGCCAAACATACAAACACACAAATTAGTAGAAGAACTAGATTACTCAGGCCCTCAAACGTGCTGTGCCAGTCAATAAGACCATGGTTGATCTGATTACTCCATATTCCCACCAACACTCAATAACCTTTCACCACTTTACTTAGCACAAATCTATCTCTGTCTACAAATATATGCAGAGACTCTGCTTCCACCACCTTTTCAGGAAGAGAGTTCCAATCACACCAAATACTCCGAGAGAAAAAATGTCCATTCATCTCTGTCTTAAATGGGAGACCCCTTACTTGTAAATTATGACCCCTGTTCTATATTTTTCCACAAGAGGAAACATTCTTTCCACTTCCACACTGTCAGGAGCCCTCATGATTTTGTGTGCTTCAATCCAGTTGCCTCTTCCTCTTCTAAAGTCCAGAGGATACAGGCCTAGCCTCATAAGACAACCTGTCAATTCAAGGTATTCATGTAACAAACCTTCTCTGAACTGCCTCCAACATTTTTATACCCTTCCTCAAATAAGGTGACTAATACTGTACACAGTACTTCAGATGAGCTCAATAGGCTGGGGTTACTTTCCCTGGAGCATCAGAAGTTGAGGGGTGACCTGACAGAGGTTTGTAAAATCATCAGGGACATGGATATGGTAAATAGATAAGGTTTTTTTGCCCTCCATAGTGGGGGAGTTCAAAACTAGAGGGCATATGTTTACTGTGAGAGGGGCAAGGGTTAAAAAGGACCCATGGGCCAACTTTTTTACACAGAAGATGGTGTGTGTATGGAATGAGCTGCCAGAGGACATAGTGGATTTACAACATTTAAAAGGTTTCTGGATGGGCATATGAATAGGAAGGGGTTAGTGTGATATAGGCCAAATGCTGGCAAATGGGACTAAATTAATTTAGAAAGTCTGGTCAGCATGGACGAATTGGACAGAAGGGTCTTTTTCTGTGCTGTATAATTATTATTCTATGCGGTCTCATCAGTGAACTTACTTTGCAGACACCCTCGTCCTAACATAACATCATCCCTTTCCCTCGCACCAAATGTATTCCATCCATTGGATGAATATATGTTATTGCACTCACTCAATCGTCTCCTCTATTCTTTCTTCACAGGAAGAGAACATGGAATATTAGCGAGAAGAAAGACAATTGCATCACGAAATGCTGTGGGGCCCTCAAAAATTCTCAAAACTAACAAGCATAGAGGAGGATGCACTGGAGATCAGTGCAGTTTTAGTAGCCCAGCTGTTGGAGCTGGGGAATGGAGAACTCCTAGAAAGCTGGTGGTAGGAAGTAAAACAATGTACATGCTTTGTATGAACAAAATAAAACAATGAACCATTTTTTCAAATCAAAGTGGAAGATAATTAATTCACAATAATGACTTGAAATATATTCTTATCATTTCATGATTATTTCATGTCTTCTATCTCCTATGGTATTTCACACATACTACAGCAGTTGGTGGAGGTCACTAACAAAGATTCCTCAGAGGACCTGAATCTTTTTGACAGCTGGCAAATGAAGGTCAATTTGGAGAAGTATGAGATGATACATTTTGGCACAAAGAACGTGGACAAACAGTACACAATAAAGAGTAATATTCTAAAGGGTTTGCAGGAGCAAAGAGACCTGGGTATTTATGCACACGATTGATTAAAAGTGGTAGGGCAAATAGAGAGAGCTGTTAATAAAACTTGCAGCATTCTAGGCTTCATAAATAAGGGCACAATGTACGAGAGCAGGGAGGTTAGGCTAGACGTACAAAAGATACTAGTTCAACTCTAGCTGACGTTTTGAGTACATTTCCAGGAGCCATATCATAGGAAGGGTATCAGTCCATTGGTGAGAATGCAGAAGATATTTACAAAAATTACAAGGTTTCTAAAAAAGGCGAATGTTCCATCAGCCTTCCTAAAAGTACACTGCACCTGCAGGTTAGCCTTCAGTGACTTATTGATAAGGACACCTCGGCTGTGTTTCACATCTATACTTTCCAACCTCATACTATTTATGAAATACTCTGCCTATCTGCTCCCCCTACAAAAGTAAATAACCTCACACTTTCCAAACCATATTTCACCTGCTTTGTCCTTGCCCATTCATTAAGACTGTCCACGTCCTCCTGAAGAAACTTTGCATATTTGCCACAACACATATTCCTACTTGGCTTTGTGTCATTACCCAAATTGGGAAATATTACATTCGGTCCCAACCTCCAATCGTTCATATACATTGTGAACAACAGCGGCCCAAGTACTGATCCTTTCAGTACCTCACAAGTGACAGCCTGCCAATGTGAGAATGACCCATTCATTCGTACTGTCTGTTTTCTGCCTGTTAGCCAATTGCTAATACATGCCAGTACATTATCTCCATTCCAAGTGCTTTTAAATTGCTCATCATCCATCTATGGGGCACTTACCAAAAACCTTCTGAAAAAAATGTCTGTCAGTTCTCCTGTATCAACTTTGTTTGTAACGTCCTCAAAAAGTTTCATGGTCATCAAACATAACTTCCCAATCGCAAATCCATACTGACTGTGATCCAGATGTGCAAGTGTTACCACTAACCTCCCTCTGAGAGAATTCAGATGTCTACCACTACAGGAATATCCTGAGTATCCTGGGATATTGGTGTTCAGTCATGGCAAGGAAGCAGATCCTCTGTCTAAATGCCCTGTTGCCCAATGAGCTGCTTACCCCTTCTCAGCTGTGGAGCTAAAGCCTGTATTCATTGGAATTTCAAATAATATCAGGTGGTCTTGATGAAACATATGAGATTCTTGCAAGACTTGACAGGGCAGAAATGGAGAAGCTATTTCCCCTGTGGGAGAGTCTAGGACCAGAGGGCATAATCTCAGAGCAATGGGTTGCCCATTTAAAACAGAGATGAGGAGGAATTTTTTCTCTCACTGGGTAGTAAATTTGTGGTTATTCGCCACAAAGGTCTGTTGAGGATGGGTCGTCAGAATATTCACAGCTGAAATAGACAGATTTTTAATCAGTAAGGGAATCAAGGGTTAAGGGGAAAGACAGGAAACTGGATTTGATGATTATCAGATCAAGCATGATCACATTGAATTGTGGGGTAGACTCAATTGGTTAAATGGCTTGCTCCTGCTCCTACATCTCATGGTCTTAAAGCAAGACTCCAGAGTTCAGGAAGTAACTTCAAAATTGTACAATGTAACTCTCAGCAAAAGTATTAAATATAAACACTTTTTCACCAGCAGATAAGAAAGCTGTTCTGAGGCAAAGTATTTCCTAGTGTCTGACTGAGATTATTACAGCCCCCTCAATCACTGCTTGCTGTTTCTCACTGACAAGGAAGCCTGGCAAACCTGTGAACCAAACTGAAACTGAAACAGTGTGCAAATTTTGCTCTAATTGAGTAATTAACCTGTGGAAATTAACAGTTTGCCTCTCTTGAAGACTTCCCAGCAAGCAACCCAACATGCTGCAGTGACAAGTGAAAGGCGGTGGGTGGGAGCTGGTTTCTCACTGGCATCCAAACTGTTTCCAATAATAAAAGTCAGCCCAATGTTCCTGCTTCATGGCTGGTTAAGTTAATGAGTGAAATGATCTAAACTGTATTGTGTCTTGATTCACCACTTTGCAGGATTGTTGGGAAGTGTTGCTATCTACCATCTTATAGAGCAGATGGTAACATGTAAAGATAAGAAACCTGAATGTTGTTTTGATATATGAGGATGAATATTCTGACAGCTGGTATTTGTGTCAGCGACGAGACTAACATGGACAGAAATGGTAAACTCGGTGCTAAATACTTTTTCAGGGCTGGGTTAGATAATTAGACCTCATTTTGTCACTTCAGGCACGTCCTGTGTTATTAAATGCTTTAATTTCTTGCCATGTTCACACATGTCAAATAGAGGCTGAAATCACGTTATAGTTTTGGGTGACCCTTTGTCTTCTCAGCCCCTGCTTAAAATAAACATATAGGGTCTTAAAATATTTAGATTAGGCGCTGGCACCAATTTTAGAACATTTTTCTGAGACTGGTCTGCAACAGCATCTGGATTGCTCATTTTTCAGTCCACCCATTAATTCGGAATAGTATCAGTTGGTAAACAAACTGCAAAAGGGTTTATTAAAGAAATCCTAACCTCCATCAAGGGTGATTTGTCATTAGTCATTTTGCATTGCTTATTAACCTTATTGTGGCAGTTTCAACTGCTGTAAAGTCATTTGAAAACTCATCTCAAGGACTGGGTAGACACACAAGAGTCTTTCTGTGCTTTGTATCAGCTCTCTAACTTCGACAATGGTTGTTCTGCAGGAGAATGAGGAGCAAGCGACACCAACAAGGCAGACTGCACAGAAACAACTGTACAAGGTGCTGATGAAACCACATCTGGAGTACTGTGAGCAGTTTTGGTCCCCTTATTTAAGAAAAGATGTTGTTTCATTGGAGTCGGTTCAGAGAAGGTTCATTAGGAGAACTGCTGGTATGGAGGGATTGTCTTTTCAGCAAAGGCCAAACAAGTTGGGACTCTACCTACTGGAGTTTAGGAGAATTGTAGGTGATCTCATTGAATCATAGGATTCATACGGGGCTTGATAGGGTAAATGCTGGGAGGATGTTTCCTCTCATGGTAGAGTCTGAGATCAGAGAGCGTAGTCTCAGAGTAAGAGGGGCACCAGTTTAACACAGAGATGAGGGGGAATTTCTTCTCTCAGAAGGTCGAGAGTCTTTGGAACTCCATGCCACAGAACACTGGGGGCTCAGTCCTTTTGCATATTTAAGGTTAAGATATATAGATTCCTGATCAGTCAGAAAATCAAGTATTATGGGGAAATCACAGGAAAGTGAATGTGAGGAATGTCAGATCTTTTTGAATGGTGAACAGGTTTGATTGACTGAATGGCCTACTCCTGTCCCTATTTCTTATGGTCTTACGGGCTTAACAGGAGGCAGTGGTAAGATGCAGAGGACAGGAGGGCTCAGAAGCTTTACCCCTGGGTGTACTCTGGAACTTGATTCTATCCTCAAACCTAGCACTTGAGGTTAATTGGATCAAAGGTTATGGGGAGAAAGCTGAATTAGACTATTTGAGTTCAATGATTAGTCATGATTGTGATGAATGGTGGAGCAGGCTCAAAGAGCCGAATGGCCTCTTCCTGCTCCTATCTTCTATATTTCTATGCTTCTAAAATGAGGAGTAATGGGTGAGCTGCCTCCACTTCATAAGGAAAGCTGTCACACAACTGTTGCACCTGTTGCAAAACCAACTGGAATATTGTTCCAGGATACAGATAGAATTGCTTATCTCTGTCAGGATAATGATGGCACTTAATCCCAACACTGCAGGAAGATTCTAGACCACAACGAGTGTCATACGCAATCCAGTCAGTTTGCAATCCACGACTGCATCCAATATCTGACTGCTCATATGATTCCTTGGTCATCACCACTGCAATGATCTCTATGTCTCAAATATAGTGAGAGATTGGCTGTGAGGTTGTTGACTTGCTCGCCGAGCTGGCTTGTTTTCGTCCAGACATTTCGTCACCATGCTAGGTGACATCGTCAGTGGAGCCTCCGATGAAGTGATGTTGTTCTACTCTGCTTAGAATTTATACCGTCTGGGACTGTTATGGTGAGCAGTGTCATTTCCGGATTTGTTCTGTATGGGTTTGTGTATGGGGTCCAATTCTACATGTTTGTTGATTGCATTATGGGTGGAGAACCATGCCTCTAGGAATTCCCATGCATGTCTATGTTTGGCTTGGGCTACTATGGTTACTTTGTCCCAGTTAAACTGATGGCCTTCATTGTCCGAGTGTACTGATATTAGGGAAAGTTTATCGTGTTGTTTTGCTGCTAGCCGATGTTCATGTATTCTGATGGCTAGTTTCCTTTCTGTCTGTCCGATGTAATGTTTGTGGCAGTCGTTGCATAGTATTTTATAAACCATGTTGATTCTGCATGTTGTGGGAATGGAGTCTTCAGTCCTTGTGAGTGTTTGTCATAAAGAGGCTGTGGGCTTGTGTGCCACCATGGTTCCTAGCGGTCTTAGGAGTCTCATTTTCAGTTCTGATATATTCTTGATGTAGGGCAGTGTGGCTACCCCAACATCCACAAACAAAGCTGCATTAGGACACTATCTAAACAGGCCACAACACACTGCAACACTCCAGAACTACGCAGGAAAGAGGAACAAAACCTGTACAAAATCCTCTCTTATGAATGGATATCCCCGCAACTTCATCCACAGATGCCTACTAAACAGACAACAACAGGAGGACACAGTACACCCTAACACACTGGCCACATTGCCCTACATCAACAACATATCAGAACTGATGACAAGACTCCTAAGACCACTAGGAATCATGATAGCACACAAGCCAGTGCAGCTATTTAGACACTTCAGTGCAGTATACTGAGGGAAGGCTGCATTGTTGGAGGAGCAGTCTTTTAGATAAAATGTCAAACCAAGACCTTACCTGCTGTATCAGGTGAATGCACAAAATCCTATTCCTGTACACTATTTGAAAGAAGAGTGGAGGATTAGGCCCAGAGTCTTAACAAACCTTTATCCTTCAAGCAACATCAATGAGAAAAATGATCATCTGGTTACTATAACATTGTTATTTGTGGGATCTTGCTGTGTAGCCTGCATTACAACAGTGACTGCATTTCACAGAAGAATTGGAGAGTAGTAGGAAGCATTCAGCCCATATTTTTTATTCATTCATGGGATGTGGGTTCTTCTGGCTAGGCCAGCATTTACTGTCCTTCCTTAATTGCCTGCAGTACAGTTAAGAGTCACCGCATTGCTCTGGTTTTCGAGAACAAGTAAGGATGGCAGTTTCCTTCTCTAAAGGGTATTAGTGAACCAGATGGGATTTCATCTACAATTGAGAATGGTTTCAGTAACATTATGTGCGTTTGTGGATTGCTAGTCTGGCAGTAATACCATCAGGCCATCGCCTCATCCTTTTGTCCGCATTGACTCTCCAAATAACATTCTGACTTAATGCCATTCTCCTGCCTTTTTCCCATACCCTTACACATTGCTTAGATTTAAATGACCATCCAATGCCTTCTTGAATTCCACAATTAACTCTGCCTCCATTACATTTCCAAGCAGTGATTTCCAGACCTGAACTGCTCGAGTGAAATAGATTTTCCTCACTTTGCATTTGCTTCTTTTGCAAATCATTTTAAATCTGTCCCCTCTGGTTCTTGATCGTTTCATGAGCAAAAACAATTTCTCCCTATCTACTCTATCCAGCCCTCTCATGATTTTGAAAAAATATCAGATTTCCTCTTCGTTTCTTCTCACCATGTGGTATTGTCCCAAATTATGCAATACCTCATCCTAAATGAAACATTTCATCCCTGCAAACATTCTAGTAAATCTCTTTTGTACTCTCTTCCAATGCTTAAACATCTCTTCTATAATGTGGCACTTTTGATTTATTGTCACATGTACCGAGATACAGTGAAAAGTATTGTTTCGCATTCTATCCAGACAAATCATACCTTACGTAAGAACATCAGGGTAATAGAAAAGAATGCAAAATACAGAGGAGGTGCAGAGAAAGATCAACTCTAATATATGAAAGGTTCATTCATAAGTCTGATAACAGCAGGGAAGAATCTGTTCTTGAATCTATTTGTATGAGTTTTCAAACTTTTGTATCTTCTGCACGATGGAACAGAGTATAACAGCGGTGGGAGGGATCTTTGATTATGTTGGCTGCTTTCCAGAGGCAGTGGGAAGTGAATGGAAAGTCCTGAAGAAGGGTTCTGACCCAAAACATTGACTTCCCTGCTCCTTGGGTGTTGTCTGACCTGCTGTGCTTTTCCACCTCCACATTTTTTGACAATGGAAAGAAGATAAGTTTTCATGATTGACTGGGCTGCGCTCACATGTCTCTGTCATTTCTTGCAGTTTTGGATAGAGCAGTTGCCACATCAAGCTGTGATGCATCTGAACAGGGTGCTTTCTGTGGTGCGTTGGTAAGAATCATTGTGGACATACCAAATTTCCTCAGCATAGCCTAGAACTGTACACACTATTCCTGCTGTGATCTAATAAGTGTCTTAAACAAGTTCAGCATAGCTTCCTTGTTCTTGTGCTGTACTGTCCTATTAATAAAGCTGAGGGTACCGTCTGCTTTATTAACTGTTTTGTCTCCACCTTTCCTGCCAGCTTCAATGATCTGAGCATAGTCAGGTCCTTCTGCTTCTGCACCCCCTTTCGAAGCGTACCTGTTCTTGTTCAAAACGCATCAGCTCACATCCCTCTGCATTGAACCTCCTCAGCCACCTACACACCCACTACACCAACTTGTCAATGTCCTGTTGCAGTTCTACACTGTCATTCCTCTTGAAGCTGCAGCTCCTGCCCCTTCTCCACCCCTTTCTACTGTCAGTTTTCCCAAACCCTGGAAGGGTCTTGAATGTTATCGGACCCGAAATGCTAACTCTAATATTTTCTTCACAGATGCTGCCAGACCTGCTAAGCTTTTCCACCAACTTCAGCTTCCATGCCATGGAAAACGTTGAATTGAAAATCTGTACCTGAGCTGGAAATGTTTACGCAAGATATCTGAAATGCAGTAACAGTATTTTGGTTCCAAGTTTACATGCCAGAAGCAATATTACTACCCTGTTAGTAACTGGTGCAATCTGGCACTGTAAAAGCAATCCTGGCAGATGCAGGATTTTAAAAGCTGCCAACTATTTAGCATTGCAATTTATATCAGTTCTCATGAGGATGTGGCTGCTGATGTGTATCTCAGTCACCTTCAGGCAAAGTAGCGAAAGGCTGAAATAATGGAAATTGCCAGAACTAACCATATTTCAGCACATGGTTGCCAAAAGCAAGAAATTACGAATAGGGTGTATCCAAAGCAAGAATGGAAATTGAGTCAATAAACCCCTGACTGAAATGTGGGCGTTAAATTATTAATTGTATAATCTAAGCATCATAAAATGTTTTCACAAATATTAGCAGCATTTAGATTTTCAGTAAAAGATGCCAATTAAGTAGTATAATTTTAGTATAATGTTAAAAGCATTATGCAAGAAATATTTATGTACTTTAATTTCAATTAAACCATTTTTAAAATTTATAGCAACATCTGAATAATCCAATTTTATTGATTCAACAATTGAATATTTAACAGGAATTAATCGAAACCAATTAGCCATGAACAGTTGTAACCTCAGCAGAATCAGCGAATTACAGAATGATGATGGTACAGTACAGAATAAGGCCATTCAGCCTGACACTGACTCTTTGAAGAAACAAGCCAAATTAGTTACACTCTCCTGCTTTTTCCCCATAGATTTGCAAGTGTTTCATTTCTAAAAACATCCAACATTCTTTTGAAAGTTTCTATTGGGATCTGCACCTAGAAAGGAGATTCTAGATCACCGCATTTAGTAAATATTCATTTCCCCTTGGCTTTATTCCCAATTATATTAAGTTTCTACCCCTTTAATTTCTGATCTTCCTGCTAGTGAAAGAATTTTATCCCTGTCAACTAATTCAAATACCAGTATTGTACAAGACAGCTAGTTCCCAAAAGGGTTAACTGACATCATAAGACTGGGAGCCCAGAAAGTAGTTGACACCAAAACAGTTCAAGAAAGAGTCAGATATAAATATACTGCTTAGGTCTAAAGGGGTCAAAGAATATGGAGAAAAAGCAGGAACAGGGTTAGATGACCAACCATGATGGTATTGAATGGCCTACTCCTGCTCCTAATTTCTATGTCTCTATGTTTCTATTCGCTACATCCTGTTTACATACTTGGGGGACAGACAACAAATCCATGCTGAAGAGACTGAAGCAAGTAACAGCTTTTAACCTATGGAGGCTGCATACCTCCATTTCAAAAATCTTTTCAATTATAACTAATTTTAGGCAGGTTCGTCAAACCTCAGGAACCCCCTGTACGTCAAAGAAGGCAAAAATGGCTGGATTCAATACATTTCCAGCACTGCCAGGATGAAAGGTTTTTTTTTCCCAATCTAACAGCACCGCCACTTTTACCTCCACAGTGGCCAACTCACCAGATCTGTCTCTACCTCACCCTCCCCTTGTGTGAATTCTCACCATTGCTATGCTCACTCCCTCTCTTAGTGATCTGTCATTAGCAGCTCCACAATCTTTATATCCAAGTGCGATCATCCCCCATTTCATCACATGCCTAAGCTCCTCTGCTGCAGACTTTGCCGGTACTCTGTCATCAGGCTGATGTAAAATCTCCTAAAAATGAAACCTTCGACCAAATTAATGTGTGCTACTCCTTCTCTGAGCACTATGTAGATTCCATCTAATTGGATTCTAAAATGACAATCTACTACTTTTTCATCCATAGACCCTAATTTCCATTTTAAAGTGGACCATTGCCTGACTTGGATGGGTGCTATGAGTACTAAGCAGGAGATCCCCAACTACTGAATTACAATAAACTGTATTGCATGTATAAATTGCATGGGAGGGCAATCCTTTGCAGATATTAACAGTCCACAAATTCAGACAGAGCATTAGGAATTGTGAATAGCAGGCCAGAGACTGGGAGTGGGATGACAAATTGGGGAGGCTGACTTCACCATTGAAAAGTCTAAATGGAACACTCATATTCCTCCAGGAGCACAAGGAGTGCTAAAAGAGCCACTGACCACAGGGATGCAGGTAGATCTTTTCTTGGACCAGCAGTTAGTAATTCAACAGTTTGGACCTCTTCCCCTTCCGTCAACGTCAAGTTATGGCACTAATGATGTCACCATGTTGCAATTTGGTGTGTTAACTAGGCCATCAAGAATTAAGAATCTAATGATGACCATATCAATTGTCAGGAAAAACTCGTGTGGTTCATTCATAACTTTTAGGGAAGGAAACTGCCATCCTTATCTGGTCTGGCTTACATGTGACTCCAGACCGACAGCAATGCGATTGACTCTTAAGTGCCATCGGGGCAATTAGGGATGAGCAATAAATGCTGATCTAGCCAACAATGTCTTCATCTAGAGAAAGAAATAAAATAAACACTAAGCCATCGCCTTCCTAATATCAGGCTTAACTAGACTGCTTGCTGCTCCTATGATGCTGCTTGGCCTGCTGTGTTCATCCAGCCCCACACCTTGCTTGCAAGTTTGGCATATGCAGTTTGGCTGAGGTTTTGGGGGACGGGAGGAAATTGGAGCTCAGGAAGGGGAAGACAGATTGGAATAACTATACCTCATGACTCCATGAAACAAAGTACAAAGTTTTCTTTGAAAACGCTTCTTCTGCTTGTGATTCTCTTCAACTAGTTTTCACTCAGCATGAAAGCGACAGTGGTTTTCATTCATGTTAGAATTAACATAACAGACCACACCAGATCCCAATCGATATCCATAACAAGGACTCCTGTGACCTCACATTGAATTCCTTGCCAGCTATGCTCAGAAGAGCCAGTAAAGATAAAAGATGGTGAGAGCCAAAAAGGACATGGTTGACCTAAATTGCTGAGCTGCCCAGTTTCTATCAGGCGGATAGCTTTAAAATCAGTCCCTGGGTTTCTTTGCTTCTTTTGTTATACACGTGTAACTTTAGAGAGCTCCAAATAGAAAGGTTTCAGCCCATCAATCACCTATCAGAAATCACCTGGCAGAGGCAAAGGATGGGCCCTGGGTGTGTTTCAAAAACACACCAAAAGTTGAAAACATCAAAAACATCAGAATCCCTTATATTCTTTGAAGACATGAATGAATTTATTCATATTCTTTCTGTATCTTAACCCTTGCACCATTCTCTCCTTTTATGAAGTGGGCTGGTCGAAGCTTAAACTGTTTTGATAGATAGTGGTACGGTCACCTTTCACATTCTCTTCATCTTTTGAAACATCTCTGGGCAGATTGCACATGGTTCACCTTTATCTAGCTTTCAATTTTTATCTTTTTGGCTTAATATCCTTCTAATCCACTGTAGACTTTGCCCTTCCTTGAATTGCGTTGTTGGTTTTGGTCTGGTATTTGTCAACACTGATACCTCAACATCGTGTTCTCTTTCCTCACTGAACTGTGACTGTGTAGCTGCTACTCTCATTCTGTTTCTAACACCTCTGAAAGCCTCCTGATTGGCCACAATGAGGAAGCAAAGAATGTAAACAGTTTCAACTTTTGCCTGAAGGCTTCCTCCAACATCTATCTACAGAAACTGGGTGTTCTAATACAAGATTGGAATCACTATAATTCGAGTTGGGCCTCCCTCTCCCAGTCAAAGTTCCAGTCAGGATTATTAGGGAAATGCTTTTAGCAGCAAAATCCGAGAGATTGACCAACAGGTACTGGCCACTTTACGATGGGTATTTTTAGCAGGAACACAAGAGTGCAGCGCTGTCTTGACTCTATGACACTGTTTCCAATGAAAACAATCCCCTGTTAAACTCATTCCTGGAATGGTTACCGAGAACTTTTCTCAAACAAAACCTGAGAGATTGTGGAACATGGAGACCCGGTAAAAGATACGTGAATCCTGAGCATCTTGGCCTCACTGCCTTGCTCCACTGGAATAGACAATTTTATCAGCTATTTACAACCTGTTGAGCTCATAGTAGGAGCACGTTCATACTATGCAAGGAGTCCTGCCTGCCACTAATTTACACTGGTGTGCGCAGGCAGTGAAAATGGTGCATGAAATCCAATACCTCACCTTGTGGTGCAGAATAAATGTTGCATGAATTCAGTTCTCTCACTATTCTTCTTCATCGTCTTCCCTTTCTCTCCTCACTGACCTCTCATCATTGCACTTTCTGCCAGTGAGAGTAACTGTAAAGATCAGCACTATCACCACAATCGAGATGTAAAATCAGGAAACAGCAGGCAGAAAACTGCAAACTCACACTTATCAGGTAACGATTCATTCATTTCAATGCAAATTTTGATTTGATGAATGGTTTTAAATTATTACAGCAGAATTTTGCATTGTTCTGTTGATGGATTTGCAGGTTGGGTGGGGAGGGAGTGGCCGTCCATAAAATTCCTCAGATGGCCGTCTC
Organism: Ginglymostoma cirratum; assembly: GCA_024137785.1. Classification (NCBI taxonomy): domain Eukaryota; kingdom Metazoa; phylum Chordata; class Chondrichthyes; order Orectolobiformes; family Ginglymostomatidae; genus Ginglymostoma; species Ginglymostoma cirratum. Next base: position 20,647,749 of record JAHRHZ010000049.1, read on the forward strand.
AGCAGCCATCCCCACCTCAACCTCACCACAATTTTACAGTGAAACTAGTGACAGCTGCTTCTGCTCCTGAACCACGTGAGGCCATTAAGTAGCCTTTTTTAAAAAAATTGTTCATGGTTGTGGGCATCAAAGGCGATGCCAGCATTTGTTGCCCAACCGTAATTGCCATGCAGAAGGTAATAGTGAGCTGCCTTCTTGAACTGCAGCAGTCCGTGTGATGTAGAGGCAATCACAGTGCTGTTGGAAAATGATTTCCAGGTTTTTGACTTAGCAGCACTGAAGGAATTGTCATATAGTTATAAGTCAGGGTGGTTTTTGGCTTGCAGGTGGTGGTATTTCCATTGGGATGTCAATGTTGCAAGATTAGAAAATGCTGTCAAAGGGAACTGAATAATTTCTCGCACTGCATCATGTAAATGTTTCACAGTGCTACCACTGTGCATCAGTGGTGGAGGGAGTGAACGTTGAAGGTGATGGATGTCGTACCAATCAAGCACGCTGCTTTGTCCTGGATGGTGGCAAGCATCTTGAGTGTTGTTCGAGCTGCACTTATCCAGACAAGTGGGCAGCGTTCTGTCACACTCCTGACTTGTGCCTTGAAGATGCTGGATAGGCTTTGGGGAATTAGGAGGCGAAGCACTCACCACAGAATTCCCAGCCTCTGGTCTGCTTTTATAGCCACAGTATTCATAGCAATGTCGTGTTCAGTTTCTGGTCATGGTAACCCCAGTGCGTTGATAGAAAAGAATTCAGTGATAACACCATTCACCATTAAGGGGCAGTGGTTTGATTCTCTCTTGTAGGAGATGGTCATTGCTTGGCACATCTCCGAGGTGAATGTTAATTAACACTTATCAATCCAAGCCTGAGTGTTGTCCAGGTCATTTCTGCTTGTGAACACAGACAGCCTAAGGGTCAGGAGGACTCTTGTGGTGTAGTATTAATATTCTTAACTCTGAACAGGGAGGCGTAGGTTCAAGTCCTGCCTTTTCCAGAGATGTGTCATAAAATCTCTGAACATGTTGATTGAAAAAGAATGCTTCAGTATCCGAGGAGTCATGAATTGTGCTGAACATTTTAAAATCATCAGCAAACATCCCCAAACACCTTTTCGTGAAGGTCATAAGGTGAAGCAGCAGCCAATGCTGACATCATTGGCACTTAGAGTGGCGTGGGAAGGAAACGCTGCCATCCTAAAAACCTTGGCCAATATTGAACAAGTGAAGAAAGTTACCAAAGAGAGTTTCAATACATTCAGTTAACAACATATTCTTCACACAAGAATCATTGGCTTATTCATATTAATGTATCATACTGCACAATGAGTACAGCACACATAAAATGGGAAATTGTCACATTTTTACTCATCAACAATGCAGCCAGATATTATGTACATGGGCATGTACACTGGCCCCCGAGCTTCTGCTTTAATAGTGCATACTTTGGTTTAGAGATCGTGTTGCCTCGTCACTATTATCATAGAGCAGGTCATTTGGCCCATCAAGCCAATGCTCGCTGCTTGAAAGGCCTTCTTTCCATTTCCTTTCCCTTTCATTACAGCCCAGCAATTTTTAAAGCCTTCATGTATATAACAGAACTCTCTTTTGAAAGTTATTGTGTCTGCTTCCACCGTCCTTTCAGAGAGAGTCCAGTTCATAACAAACTTCCCGTGTAAAAACAATCCCTTGTTTGCTGGAGTCTCTACTTTCTGGACTGAGCCAATGTTCAGTCCTCAATGTTAATTCTTCTCCGTTTGCTTCGTTGGTAATCTTCTAGTCGGGCTTTACACAAAAATCTTGGCAGATCTCCATCAACAGCTCCAGTCTTTTAACACAGCATTTCAGCAAAACCTCAATAGCCTCTCACTGAACCTGCTGGCTTAATGCTGCTTTGAATTTCTGGCTCAAACAGGCTTTATAATTACAAAAGGAAGGAGGACTTTTGACCAATTTCATAGTTTTCCACTTCCTTCAGACTCATTATTGCAAATACGATCTCTAGTTTGACAGATGAATTTAAGATATTCTTTACAGCAGATCACTGAAGTTTTACTCGTTTTATTCTCAGTAAATTGACAATGAGCTCAGTTAATCTGTCAGTATTCTTTTTCAGAATTATAAATAGTCGTACCATGGCTGTAAAACTCTGAAGAGGTTCTGATCAACGTTAGGACTATGGTCCAGAGGTTTTATAACTCCACCCTTCCCCCTTTGCACCCGCCCTAAATTTGGGTGGGTCATGTGATTGAAGAAGGGTTTTGGCAGTGTACAGGGCTGTAGGATTCACATTACATTCTGAAAGGGAGAGAGAAAGAGTGTGTGAATTAAAATCAAGGACTACAGTGGGGAATTTACTAAGTTGAGACAAGTAAGTTTTACTTTCAAATCATACTGTTCATGTGCTCAGTTATGAAGTTATATATACTAGTGTGTACAGTTTGAAATATTTTGAGATCTTTGAGCTGCAGCTCAGTAATGGGTGGAAGTGAATCAAGGGTCAGTTCTTCAGATATTCCTTATTCCTGCTTTACTCAGTCAGTCACCGTGTTTTCTCCCTGCATTTCTGTCTCTGATTCTGACTGTCTTTCACACCAAGGTCCCCCTCTCAAACTTTCTTTTACTTACATTCATATTTAGTGAACTTTATTGGATGACCTAAATTTTTATCACTGTATTGTAAGGCTGCTGTTGCATAATTTATGAAGCTAGTCTGTTTACTCATCTGTTACTGCGCTGGTATCGAAGTCACTTCCTTTTACTCAGTGATAGTCTTGTCACCAGATATCCAGGAGGAGAAAGAAGCCAATTGGACTGATTACCTGAACTGGCTGAAGGAAAAGTAATTCTAATTTTAGCTCTTGTAGTGAAAAGAAATGCACAAAACAATATACTGATTTATTTCAGCTGCATTAATGATATATTCAAACTCCACTCTTGTTAACAACCATTTTGATCTGTGACATTAGAAATAAGTGACATCCAGAAATAAATGCAGAGTTAGAAAATATCAAGTTTTCTTCTTGATCATTTGAACTGAAGAGGAATACTAATGTCCCTAGATTATCTGTACATGTTTAGCCAAAAAAAAAGGCTTTGTGGTTTGGGTGGTAAAAGGTGAGCAGGGTAGGGAATAGTAATGTGCAATGTGTTGACATGTGAAAAGTACCTAGAGATCTCTTCATCAGTGTAGTCATTGTGAATAAATATCTCGATCTGTACTCAAATGAATAGCTTCTGGGACCACATGTGTATAAAAGAGTGGCACTGATTACTAATGTCAATACTCTTGTGGCTGACCTAAAAGTAATAATGAAATGGTAACAGCTTTTCTCAGAGCATATTCCTGATATTTGTTGCTTCCTGTTCTGTCAAATCCTTCTCACGTGGTCGGAGGTGAAAATAGTTCAGTTTTTGGTAAATTCTCATCTTGTAATGCAAAGGTTTTGTTTGGGCCCAACTCAGACAAGTGATTAGTAATTTTAACTAAACCGATTATTCTGTCTCATTTCCAATAAAAGAAATTCAGGGTGATGCGGAACCAGTTCTGCTCTGGCTAGTGTGCACGGTTTTGTGTCATACCTGCTCACTATTGTCACAAAGTTATGCAAACACAGTCCTTTGCTTTTTTTTTGTGTCTTATTTACTTCTAAAATCAAACTTCGACTTCACTGAATCCATCCAGTGAATTCCATGTTTTGAATACATGTAGGTGTGTCAAAATGCTTTTAATACAAAGAATTCAAATAAAGTAAATGCAGTTTGGTAATGTTTGGATAATTATTTGAAGATTAAAATGTGCAGGGCCTGGGTTGGGGGAGGCAGGAGAGTAGAACTGAGTGAATTTCACTTTCACAAAGTCAGCATGTGGATACAACAGGCTGAATGGCACTTTCTGTGTCATAATCGTTCTTGGACCCCATCATTTACTAGAAGTACAGGATCTTCGTGCAAATGTTTTTAAATCTATTCTGTTCAGGGATTAGTAGTTTTTGCAAACAACAAGCGAAGAGAAATTGGCAAACGCATTTTATGAAGATTTGTACCTTTTAACGAAGATATTTTTGCGTACCCTTACATGTACAATTGAATTCAACAATAAGGTGTTGCAATGTCATTTTATTTTTCAATGGGTTAGTATTAGGCTAAAAGGGAAGTTACTTAATCTAATTTTATTGTGGTTATTTCCCACTGCTTCAAAATCTTCATCAGAGGTCATTGCTTAGGAGATTTGAGATGCATGGCTTTGGAATTAAAATGCTTGACTGAAATAAATAATTAGAATATGGATGTCTCATCTGTATCTACATACAAGACTTCAAACAGCTACAAGAAAAAGCTTTCTCCATTAGTTCAATGTGAAAGTAGTACAACATTTGAGCTGTAAGGTTCAATAAGAGCATAAAGTTACTACCTGGCTGATTTCGGCCAATAACAATCAGAATAAACCAATTGGCCTAGAAAAGGAAGGAAGAATTAGCCTGAGTTACTCGGTGCACTGCTGCCTGCAAAGTGTCTGGATCATGGATGAGTCAGGTGTTGCTATCACCCCGATTGGATAGGGGGAGTTGGACAGCTCAGGGTGGGTTTTCACTTTGTAGCCACCTTGCTGTCGCGAAATTAATGGAACAGCAGTAGGCCACCCAGCCGTTCACTCCTGGCTGATATGTATTCTAATGCCATTACTTACCTAGCTGACTATCCTGTTACACCCTTACCAGATGGAAAGCAAAGTGTATCTTGCAGGTGCAGCCTCATTACTAAACTGCTAGTGGGCAGCATCCTACCGGCCAGAACAATATCAGACGTCTTGGCGGTAGAGAGGGCAGAAACTACTGCAAAGGTAGGAGCGGACAGTGGCAACGGCTGTATTATTTTTGTGGGACCTGGGGGAAGGTGTGCTTGCTCGACCTATCATCATAAAGATCTTTTCTCACCTATTTTTCTTGGAACTCTCTCTCCTAGTTATATCTTCCCAGTTGTCCCTTGAAACGCACAAGAGTCCTGTTTACAACATATCTGCATGTAATTTTTCTTCTTTATTCATTCATTTGCGATTCTATGAAGTCCCCACTGATATTCAGCCATATACTCAGGGCACCAAGCAGTAGGAAACAGAATATATAATGATGTAGGAGGAAACGTTTGTAAGTTCACAACTTTTAATTCCAGTTCGGCCTGCTTCTGGCAGGCGAGTCATGTTGAAAACTAAGTCCTTTATTGCCCCAGGCTCTCACAATAAGAATGCTTTGTTGGACAATTTACAGAATGACTACCAGTATATTCCGAACTGTAACTCAAAAAGATTGTGCGTTTGGCAGAGCAAAGAAATAGGAAGGAAATTTTGTGAAGAAGTAGATATGACTTAGTTATTAATTATCATCTTTTGAGGTGCACTAGAAACGGTTAATGTATTCCACCAACATCAATGGTAAGAGTGAATTAAATTGTAATTCCGTATTTGTCACATGATTTAGCACTTGATTATCCAGTCTGATGAACTGATTAATGGGCACGATTAGAAATGAGGTTAAGGAAAGTCAAGAAATAGTTCCATTAAATAAAACTTCAAAATCTATTACAAAAATGAAAATGAGGATCACCATTAGGAAACATTTCCTTCACTCCCACTATGATCAGCAACGTTTACAGTGTAGAACCAGGTGCTGGTGTTCAGTGACGACTCTGATTTTTCAGCGGTGTATCAAACTGCTGAAAATGTAAAGGCTTGTCAAACTTACCAAACCACATCTTAATAGCTCTATCCATGAAGTATGTTAAAGAACTTGAAGAGGTAGGAGTCCTGAAGAAGGGTCACCGGACCCGAAACGTTAACTCTGACTTTTTCTTCACGGATGCTGCCAGACCTGCTGAGCTTTTCCAGCAACTTCTGTTTTTGTTCTTGAAGGGCTAGGATGTGTTTTTGGAATCTATAGTGTGTCACTCCATTATCAGATATTTATACCTAGGTGAAGTTGTAGGAAAGAGTATTAAAATCTGAATCCTGCCTAAGATATTTTTCATCTTGTGGGTGATTCTGTTGTGCCCAATGACGTAGTGTAATATGGTGTTTGAAGAGCCAATAGGTTTTTGCTGGTATCAATGTGTGGCTTATCTTGCCAAAGAAATTTCATTAATAATATTGAATAGCCACAAATAAGGAAAATACATTCACTTTGTGGATTGTTTTAAATGTAAGGTTGTAGTTATTCAAGAGAAAAATCTGGATGTGGTTTATCGTGATGATTCTGCATCTTTCTTTGTAACCTAACTATGATTATAACCTTGACTAGTGGTCTTCAGATTGAAGATAAAGTTGCCACAGCCCTATCGGACCATAGGGCTGCCATTTCATTAGAGAGAGAGGCAACTGCTGGTGGTTTAATCTGAGGGTCACCACACTTCAGGCAAGGGGAGAAGTTGAGAAGTAGACTCCTTCATGGTAACCTCAGCCAGTGCAGCAATTGAACTCACCTTTGGCATATCTCTAAATCACAAACCAGCAATCCAGCTAATGGAACTAAACAACTACCAAATAGTCTTTTAGCTTAAAAAGTAAGAGCAACTAGTCTCAAGGGGTTTGACTGCTCCAGTACCAGAAATGTGTGTGCATCTCAGCCAGCAGAAACAAAATACTAATTAACAGATAGAAGAAGCTGACGGTATTACTATTGACACCATTGACTGACTTCAGCTGCTGAGGTCCTAAACTCCAATTCCCATCCTATATTTTGCTTCTTCTCTCTCTTTTATCTGTTCCTTTAAGATGGTTCTAAGATGTCCTGTTTGATTAAATTTTTGGTTACTTGTGCCAACATCTCCTGAGTGATTCGACATCAAAGTTTATTTGAACCTGCTTCTGTGAAGTACTTGTGGTATTTTGTGGCATTAAATGGACTTTTATAAATAAATGCAAGTTGTTGCACAGTGAGCCCATTAACCTAATTATTTTCATGTGTAAAAGAAAAACTTTCATTAGTAGGATTAAATATCCGGAATTTCCAAGGTGTGATAACCACACTCCGTCACCACTCTGCTCCAATGTTATGTTAAGAAAGAGTTCTGAGATTCTGATCAGGGCCCCACAAAAATGCAGAACCATACTTTAAACCTGACAGGTCCCACGCAGGGCAGGATAGTCAGGCAAAGGCAAACCATATCTCCTTGTTCACAGCTGTCAGTTGCCACATTCACTGTTTTAAAAGCCCAGCATCACAGCATTTTGACAATTCATGTGAAAGATTAAATTCATAAAGGTGTCAGGTGGGTAGGGAGTTGTGTCAGTTCCTCCAATAGGGGAGGGAGTTGAGTTGGGTCTCATCATCTAGGAAGAAGGGGGGGCGGTGTCAGGCTCCAGGGGAGAGCCGGGTCTCAGGGGTGTTGCTTTTGGAGACGGAAGGTGTCAGATCGCACAGGTAGAGTGTTAATATCAGGCGGGTTGTTCATGGGGGATTTCCAGTTCTGTGGAGAGGTGTCGGGTGGCAGGGGCAGAGGGAACATTTTGGATTCGGGTCTGGGGAAATTAGATGGGAGGAATAAGACTTAAGTCAGGCGGCAGTTTAATAGTTACTGAGGAGTTAGTCTATGTATTTAATAATTTAACATCTCCTGAGTATTATTTATTGCATTGGAACCCTCAATTCTCCAATTTAAAATCAATGCTTTCAGAGGGTTTTAGGTGAGGGGGACTTGCTCAGAGAAATCTTTAATTTCCCAGGCAATTCGCTTAGAGTCAGCTACATTGGGGATTCAGTGGATCTCGACAAGCAATTCCCACCTACTCTACAGAAACTATATCCGGCCATGGGAAAATCTGGATCATAGTTTACTTGTTAAACATTCTGGTCTTTACAAGTCAGGGGCCCAACTCTTATGATTAGCAATGGAACCCTATTTCTGATGCTGGCCAAAGAAAATATGACCTATTTATCTTCAAGGTATTGGAATGTAGAGGGGCAATCACAGATTTGAGGGGGAATTGCGGTCAGTGGAGAGTCAGGTTGATCAAGAGTTGAACGTAATTTTAATCTATTCAGCATTTCCTGGATAACTGGGAAAGTCAGTGAGATCACTCCCAATCTTCAAGTCTACCTCAGAGTCAGAGACATTCAGGCAGATTCTCAGAGCTGGGGAATTGCCCATCAGAAGTCTAAACTTCCTGCAAACTTACCATGGAGTCAGTACATCAGCATTTACAAGTGGAATCAATGTGTATCTTTGGCAATGTGTCCACTCACTGATGTTCTGCAGTTTGGAAGATCTGGGTCAGAACATTCTACAGATGCAAGCGAGCTTTGTTGGGACTTTGGGATTTGCAGGGTCAATAATATTATGTAAAAACATATGAAATAGGAGCAGGAACAGACCATACCATTGAGCCTGTTTCGCCATTTTAATATGATGATCGACCTTGGCTTCAACTTTCCTGGTGCTCTCCATATCAAGAGACCAAAAATCTACCTACCCCAGCCTTAAATGCATTCAATGATGGAGCCTCCACAACCCTCTGCGTAAAGAATTACGAAGATTCACAATATTTTGAGTGAGGAAATTGCTCCTCAGCTAAACGTTTGGCCCCCTTATCTTGGAATTGTGACCACTTTGTTCTAGATTCCCCAACCAGTGGGAACAACCTCTCAGTACAGCCCTGGCACATTCCTTCATTATCTTCAAGATTTCAATGAGATTGCCTTTCATTTTTCTAAACACCGCAGAATGTATGTCCAACTAACTCAGTCTCACATCGTAGGACCGGGTGCAATCCAGTGAATCTTTGCTGTACTGCCTCAATGCAAGTATGGTGTGGTGTGCTCACTCAGGGAGTCCAAGTTATTATTGCAACATGGACTCATACATGCATGTTGTAGTCAGGAACTATTATAGACGCTCCAACATTCCTTCCATAACTTGCAGCTGACCGGGAATCTTTATTGCTTTTACTGCTTGCCATTGGAATTGGATGGAGGATTTGCAGGTTGATATTCAACCTGTTTGGTCATGTTATGAATGCGCTTTCCTCGATGGTCAGATCTTGGGGTGGGTTCAGAGGCAGGAATGCTACTCACTGCACCACAAGATCTCTCTGTTTAATGCAAGTATGAAGGCCAGAATTGTAAATAGGATTCAAGGTGCGGCCTCACCAAAGCCCTGTACAATTGTAGCAAGGCTTATCTGTTCCTGTAGTCTGATCCCCTTATCATAAAGGCCAACATACCATTTACTTAATTACTTACTGTAGCTGCATGCCAAACGTTTGTGTTCCTTGCACAAGTACACTTGAGTTTCTCTGAATATCGATGTTTATAAATTTCATGCCTCCAACACACATTGCTTTACTATTCTTACATGAGAGCCAGGAGGGACTGGATTATTGTCAAATGTTGTACAGCGTAGCTTGTCATGCGTAGAAAGTGCAATTAGCAAAAGAATAAATCAATGCATGCTGATGTCATGCATGGTTGAAGTTTTAAGCAGAAAGCATCTTACATTGTGTCTCCATTCAATAAATTAATATCGCAGTTGGGCAAAGGACAAAACTAGAGAGGGCACGATTTCACAGAGTTCAGGGAAGGACACAAGACTAGAAGGGAGAAACCCCACAGCAACTTAAGCCAGTGATTCCATGTAATGTACAATGCCGTGCATAGGCTGCAGTTATTTTCTCAGTTTATTACTCAATGTTTCCTTTCCATTGAGTTCCCACTTTAATCATTTGTTATTATCACAGACAGCAGAGAAAAACTTGTCTTAGATTGCAGACATGACAGTTGTGTTCGAGCTATGAAGTGAGTCCATCCTTGTTTCCAGCTTCATGCTGGTGTTGGAGTGGGGGAGTGATTTGATGTAATACTTCAGGACTGTTGCTATCAAAGTTGTATATAATTAGGAGGAAAGAGATGGCAGTTTGAATGCTAGCAATGCCCTAATCCTTCAGCTCTGAATGTAATTTCTGATTATACTTCTTAGTGGTGTACTTGAACTGTACTAGTTCCTGACCTGCGAGAGCTGCTGGAGAGATTTGAAGCCTCCCCAAAGTAATTCACTCACACAGTTAAAACTGGGCCTATTCTGGATATCACCAGTAGTTGGCCTCAAGCAAAGTCAAATGGCTGTGTAAGATAGACGTTGTGGCACAGGAGTTTGTTACAGAATTTATTCTTAATATTATGTTAAAATCGTCCAATAATTAGCTGCTGGAAGGCACAAAATGTTTGACGTTATTGTGCTTATGATATTTAAATAAGTGTTTTGAGAAAATGATGTTGAGGGTCCTACTGTAGTTTCTTAAGAGAATGAATTACAGCATTAAGAGCCAGTCATGTTTACCTAACTCGATTAGCTACGATGCTGTGTGGCCAATACTCTCAAAACAAGGCTGCATTGTTACTGCCTCGGTATAAACAAACAGTTCCTTTCAAAAATGTATGACCACACCTAAAAAATAAAAATATCTTAAGTTAACAGTCTCAAAATCACTAACCTATTCTCTCAGTTCTCATACTATATTGCTGGAAATGTCTGAGAAGTACTTTAAAACACCAACATTTCAAGCTTATCTCACAAAATCTAACAATATCCTTGTGTGTGCAACAGATCACAGTGAAACTGCAGGAACAAAATAGTTTAAAGACTCAATGAAATCATTGTTGGGTATGCTTTACTTTAATACAATCTATGTCAATGACTTGGATGAAGGGACCTGCTGGTTACCCTTCCTGATAGCACAAAGACAGGCACGGAAGTAAGAGGGAGATAGATGAGTAAATAGCAGGCAGAAATTTGACAAATGTGGGAAAATGTGAACTTGTCCAGTTCAGCTGAAAGAGAATAGAGAATCACTATTGTGTTTAAATAGACAGAGAATGCAGAATTCATGATACAGAGGGATCTTGGTGTTCTGATGCATGGACTGCAAAAGTTAATATGCAGGTACAAGTGCAAGTTTAATATGCAGGAAGGAAAATTAATCATGAACATAATTCTCTTTGTAATATAATATAAAAGTAGGGAAGTTTTGCAACAGCTGTACAATTTAATATTGTGACCAAATCTGGATTATGCATGGTTTTGGTCTCCTCATTTGAAAACCACATGCGATTGTGTTAGAAATAGTTCAAAGATTCACTCCACATTCGTGTGATGAAGGGCTTATTTTATGAAGAAGAATTGAACTGTTTGGGCCTATACCCATTGGAACTTAAAACTAGAGGTGATCTTGATTATTTTTTTTTTAAAAAAAATCATTCGTGGGATGTGAGTGTTGCTGGCCAAGCCGGCATTCATCATTGTCAATAGTTATTGCCTTTTGAAGGTTTGGTGAGATGCCTTGTTGAACTGCTGCAGTCCATGTGCTGTAGGTAGACCATTCAAGAAGGGGATTCCAGGATTTTGACCCAGCAACAGTGAAGGACCAGTGATTTATTTCCAAATCAGGTTAGGGGTGAGTGGCTAGGTGGGAAACTTGCAGTTGGTGGTGTTCCATGTATCTGCTGCCCTTGTCCTTCTAGATGGAAGCAGTTCTGGGTTTTGAAGGTGCTCTCTCAAGAGACTTGGAGAATTTCTGCAGTTCAACATGTAGATGGTATACATTGCTGCTACTTAGCGTCGTGTGGGGTGAGTGCCTGTTTGTGGGTATGATGCCAATCAAACAGGCTGCCTGTCCAGGACAAGCTTCTTAGGTGTTCTTGGAGCTGCACCCATCCAGGCAAGTGGGAGTATTCCATCCCACTCCTGATTTGTGCCTTGCAGATGGTGGACAGGCCTTGGGGAGTCAGGAGGTGAGTTACTACAGGATTCCTAGCCTCTGGCCTCTTCTTGTAGCCACTGTATTCACATGGTGAGTCCAGTTGAGTTTCTGGTCAATGACAAACCCCAAGATGCTGATAATGGGGGAATTCAGTGATGGTAATGCCATTGAGCATCAAGGAACAATGTCTAGATTCTCTCATTGGAGAGAATTGCCACTGCTTGGCACTTGTGTGGCATGAATGTTCCTTGCACCTTGTCAGCCCAAACTGAAACACAAGATCCTGAAGGGACTTGATAAGTGTGATACTGGGAGCATATCCTCACTTGTTGGGGACACTAAAATCAAAGGATACAGTTTAAGAATAAGAGAGCTCGCTTTTAAGAAGGAGATTAAGAGAATCTTTCCTCTGAGGCCATTAGTATTCACTTCCCCGGATAGCAGTGGAAGCTCGGTCTTTGAATGTATTCAAGGCTGAGTTAGATATCTTTTTCATAGATAAAGGAGTTGTGAGTCTGGGGAATAGACTGGAAAATGGTGTTGAGACCACAAGGTTAGCCACGAAGTTAATGAATGTTAGAACTGTTTAGAAGGGCTTGAATGGATTACTCCTGCTCCTACATACCTGAAACACAATTCCTTACTTTAATAGGAAAAGCCTAATCGATCAGTGATAACTTTAAATTGAGTACATCTTCGCTAAAAATGTAATGCCTGTCACTACCCTCAGTTTATAATCCCTTGAAGGATCTTATCCTTTGAAAGGTACCAGAGTTACAAAGTTGATAGAATAGTTTTCAATGCAAACTAGTTCCCTCTACAGGTCAAATCAATGAAACGTAGAAGTAGTTAGCAACAAACTCAGGAATTATTTCAGAGATAATAGGTACTGCAGATGCTGGAGAATCCGAGATAACAAGGTGTGGAGCTGGATGAACACAGCAGGCCAAGCAGCA
>JAHRHZ010000049.1:20660846-20718424 GCA_024137785.1 Ginglymostoma cirratum
GCCAAGCTACTGCTTGGCCTGCTGTGCTCATCCAGCTCCACACCTTGTTATCAGGAATTTTTTCTTGATTCAAGTCAATCCAAAACAAACTCAGTATTCATTTTAGGAATATGCATTATATTTTATATAAGATTGAACAGATTAATATTCAAAATGACCTGTCACTTTAAAGAGAGAAACACTAAGCTCATACAGGTTCCATGTGTTTTGTGCTTTCAGAATATTTGTGCCAAATATTTTACTTACTGGTGTTAACAGCCGTAAGGGCGTGACCAGGCTGCCTGGCAGCAGGCTGAGGGAAGTGGCTAGACGCTCATATATACTGTAGTTGTTTCTGGTGGGGGAAGTGCCTATAATTCCCTGGCAGTCTAGGTAAGGTCTTTGTTCTGTTTATGCTACTGGCTTGTTAAGGGGTAATGTTAGATTCAGGTTGTCCAAATTCATATATTAACCCTAAAGTTATGCAAAACCATCTGGAATTTTCACAGCTCAACTCAATAATTTGACAAGAAAGGTTACTTTGTACCTGATGTGGGTTCCCTTAGATAAATCTGCAATAGACAAGGAAATCAATCTACCATAATAATTGTTAATCTGTCTTGACAAAGAACCTAATGTGAGGGATTGATGTAAAAGTTCAAGTTAATAATAATAGCATAATTGTCTTTGTGCTTTGCTTTAAGAATTTGATTTGTTTGTCAGCAACAGGGAAGGAGTATTGTTATAAAACTTTGCAAACACTAGAAAATATTTTAAATTTTATGTAAGTATAACCTTAGTGCAATATTTAAGACTTTTGGAGAAATGAGGAACTGAATACAAAAAACCTCCTAGGCATTGTAAATAATGTTACTAAACACAAAGTTTGTTTTCTACGTTCCCAAATTTACATCAGCACTCTGTACACGCACCAGAGGCAATATTGAACCTTTTGGGGAAAAAAAAGGTTTCATTCAATTCCCGTGAATAATAGACAGGGTTTAACTGAACTGTAACGAGGAAAGCAGGATTTGCTTTCGTAATAAGATCTGCATTCCCATAAGGTGTCACTTGTTCATTAGTGCAAACAGTAGCAAGCTCAAAAAAATTGTTAAATCTGGACTGGGCATTTAAAAGGATTGTTCTAACTAAAGAACACTCATCGATGTCAGTCAGCGTACAAATGGCAAACAGCCAATGATCATTTCCTCAAACCCCCCCTGACCCAAGTTGGCCCAGCTGCCCATGTAAATAAGGCTGTTTAAAATGTGCAAATGCCTCTCCCTGGTTTCACTCCACCTCAGCCAGCCAGAGCGGTTTCCTGCTCTTTGTTTCAAGGCTGAGGTTTGCGTCATGCATTCCAAGTGCCATTTCAATGTTCTTTCCTGTTTAGGTTGTTTTCTACTAGAGGAGCTGCAGCCTTGTCCCTGCCCTGTCCCACCCTCCCACCCCCAGTCCTTCCTTCCCTTGGAATCATTATCTATTGACGCGTTCTGTACTGATGGTCAATTCTGCCCGCTGTTACTTCTAGTCAGGAAAGATGAAGCTTCTTAGCAGATAACAATCTGATTTAAACTGGACGAAGTATCGCTGCGCAGTTACTTTCTTTATGACAGGAAAGTTAATGTACCTGGTATTCTGGGAGCTGAGACAAATTTAGGAAGTGTCCACTTGTTGTAAGTTAGTTTGTCAAGTATGAAGTATTTGGGAAGTGACATTCATAACTTTATTTCTAAAAAAAATTTCTGCAGTACTATAATTGAAATTATAAAATGTCCCTTTTTTTCCCAGGAAGGAATTGTTGCCTGTGAAAGGGACAATATTAGTTAAGAGACGAGGTAAGTGCTTTGATTTAATTACCTTGATCCTCCCAGGATATACTGCATTTTATTATGCGGGATCGGTTGTATTGCGTCTACTGTAAACACGCAACCAAGTTACCTTTCATGAGGACCGTTTAACTTAGCTTTATCACCGCTTATACATTTGTTTTTTGGGTATCTTTGCAACCAGTTCTCAAAGTGCACATCCTGTGTAGCCTGAAGCAGAGTGAAGGCACTGGTTTTATTTGAGCAAAACAATATTTTAGAAAAAGTGTCTTATTAGTGGCTGGGCTTAATGAATCTGCTACGTTCACTTGGGGTTTGCCTCTGGGTCTGTGAGACCACACCACTGGAGTTCATGGCACCAACACCACTCTAATCTAGGTGGAGCTTTAGTTTATTTACGGTCAGCGGAGTGCCTTCAGGAGACAAGAGATCAGAGTATGTAGGGATGCTTTGATCATTTTTAAAAAAAATTAACTGACTGAAATGTTTAACTGATTGAATACTAATTCCATTTAATTGCCATTTGACACTTATAAGTACACAAGCTCCATCCTAAATTTATACCTATCCATCTGTTCAACTTGGGCAGCTCAGAACAGTAAAGAAAATAGAAAGCAAACAAGAATCCATATATTTCCATTCCCACCAGAGACACATGACAGTACAGATGGTGTGTCCATACTGTCAACCAAAAGAGAGAACTCTGTTTAAACTTCTTTGGTACTGATACCACCTGGGTACAATTTTGGCCTCTACAAGAAAAGATATACCTGCATATGGGCAAAGTTTAGTGAATATTCTCTAAATTAGGAACAAAAACAGAAATTGCCACTTGAACACACCATCCTGTTCCCTGTCCAACATCTGTCTCTGGCTTGCTGTAGTGTTCCAGTGAAACTCAACGCAAGCTGGATAAACAACACCTCATTTTCCACTTGGAACTCTGCAGCCCTTGGGATTCAATATCGAGTTCAATAATTTTAGGGCCTAAACTCTCCCCTGTCCTAGCTCCCTCCCCCACATAACCTGCCATTACACACTACCTATTGTTAATCACTAACAGTCCCCATTAACAACTATTCACCTTTTAAGCCAGAATTATCAACTCCTTTGTCTATCCAACCGCTCTTCTCTCTCTTCGGGCTGTATCCTTTATCCTATCATTTACCCCCAAGCCATCCCCCTCCCTATTTTTTTGCATATAAAGTGACGTTTTCCCAGCTACCATCAGTTCTGAGGGAGGGTCACTGGACCCAAAATGTTAACTCTGATATTTTTCTTCATGGATGCTGCCAGACCTGCTGAGCTTTTCCAGCAACTTCTGTTTTAGTTCCTGATTTACAGCATCCGCAGTACTTTCGGTTTTTATTCTCTCTAAATTAGTTCCTGGGATGAGGGAGTTGCCCTTTGTTGAGAAGATGAGCCATATGCCCTGGAGTTTAAAAGAATGAGAGGTGATTTCGTTAAAACATTCAAGTTCATGAATGAGCTCGTCACAGATTGTAAATATTTAGAATTTGCCCCCAGAGATTCATGGGTCCTTCTTTGGTGAATACAGTGAGAATTGGGAGTGACAGATTTTTGGTGTCTCAGGGAATCAATGGAACTGGGGGCAGGCTGGAAAGTAAACGTGAAGCCCAAGATTAACCATAATCATTTTGATTGGCAGATGTAGGTTCAGCAGGCCTCCCAGTCTGTTGCTGCTTTTATTTCTTATGATGCAGTGATATTCAGATAGACCCCTTTGTGAACTCGACACCTTACTCCAAATATGTTCCAAAGACTGTTAAGTCCAACTGATTGAGTTGAAGAACCAGATCAGGAACTGGCACTTGAATTACTCTGTCATAGTCGCATTACCTGAAACTGGAAGTTATTTCCGAACAACGTGAAAGTAAACAAGTAATTGTTTGTTATTACAAGACTTTTTTAAAGTTGGTGGGGGAAAAAAGGACACATTTTGTCAATCATTTTTGTCCTGCACTCATCAGGACAATTCACAAGAATACTAAATTCAAGGGGATGACCCACATTTAAACTGCTTGAGGAGAATGCTCATGAGATGACAGATGGTTTCTGAATTGTAGAGGCATTGCCATGGGGAATGATGATTGTCTGTTGACTGCCAGAGTTTGTTCAAATTTTAAGGTAAAATTGACCCTGACTGGTCAGGGATTGCCCTGAGAAATGAACTAGCAAATAACTGTCATCTATTTTGTTTAGTTGAAATAGGTGAAGTGTGTGTACTGTCTGCAAATAAAAGGGCCCTGTATATTAATATATGTAGCTTCCAGTACATGTAAATGCCATACTGTAAGTGTATCAGTGTATATCATGATTACAGTATGGTGCACTTTCATGTACTGGAAGCTACATATATTAATAATTTACAAAATATACAGAATACCTCTTATCATCCAGAGTCCACTTTCCAATCAATCCGTATACTCTTCTCATACAACATTAATGTTTTGAATTGGTAATTTTTGCGAATAATGCTGATGAGTGCAGGACCAAAAGCTCCAACCCGATGTTTCTGTTTTCAGCAATAGAAAAATTGTAGCCTAAAAAGCCCCTCAATTCAACAAAGCATCCAGCTTGCCTTGTTTTCTGATCTACACGGCTGGACTTAATTCAAGTCATGGCACTTATATGCCTTCAGTCTTGCAAACAAGCTGACCAGGAGTGGCCCAATGGCCTCCTTTTTCTCATAATTCTTATGATATGACAATGAAATGATGATGTCACCTTGAAACCTAGGCTGTTTGATTTTTCCAATCCAGTTGGAAATGTCAGTGCATTGGAAATAAATGTGATTGCTGCTTTAAGGCACGTGTTTCTGGCATTAAAGGAATAAAATGCTCAACATATGGAATGTGCAACTAAGACAGTATTTGCATCTAAAAACTGGGAAAACAGATTTCAAGTTCAAAATCTTTGCCAGAATCTAACCCTGGATCATGGTGCATCAGTTGATGGTGCCAAAACCATGATTACACTGTATTCAGTTGACTGCTCTTTTCTGCTGAGACACACTAAACCTGCATTGCGAGTCATTTCAATTGTTCACCCCAGAACTGCACATTTTATTCATCTTATAAGTCAGTGCATGGGATCAAGCAGACAATATGAGTCACGTGCACTTTCTTGGTAACAAGAAGCTAAGAGTGATCCAGATGGAGCAAACTGTACATGCCAAATGATGCATGGAAATGGGTCTTCTGGTAAAAAGAATGAAGTACGAAGCTGGTTTCAAACTGAAAGTTGTAACACTCGATTGCCACACGGTTACTTGGATAAGCTATGAGGGAATTCAGTGTTGGTGAAAAACTGCTGCGAGAAAGAAAAAAGATGCAATTCTCCCTGATGACACTGCCCAAAATCAAATGTTACTACGAGACAGAGATGAACCACTGGCTTGATGTTGAGAAGGATGTATCAGACTGGGTCCTTGAACCATCGTAAATGAGCTAAATCAAACAGAATCCTGCAAAGGTTTCAGAGCAGCAATTATTTTGGGCAGCTGCTTTATGAAACAGAATGTCTAGTGTTGCAGCAAAAGACCAAGAGTGCTCAGAACCTACCAAAAGACCTCTTCCACAATTAACAGTTTTCAGCAATTATCAGTCAGACATACAAGTAACACCACTATATTACATCATGGTAAAATGAATGATATGTCCGTTAATTTGGATACGCCAAGCAACTGAATCGTGGAGTGGAAAGATTCAAAAACCATTCCAGTGAAAATGACAGGAGATGTGAAGACAAGATTCATCACCAATCGAATGTAATTAAAATCTATGCTAATTTACAACCATAAAACCATGCCAAAAATCAAGTTCCATTTCCGCATATCCACGCTAACAGTTTGGATGGATGAAAATTGAGTGAAGTTGTAGATCGATAATGTGTGGAATAGGCTTTCTGGTAGCCTGTGCAAAGATCACAGTACAGGACAGGTATAGATGCTGTCTAAGAGGTGCCTCTTAAGGAATAGCACCCAAACTGCATTTATACCATTGGTCTTATGTCCATAGTTCAATCTTTGGATATATGACTCCACAAGCTATTCAAACATCACATTCACACCAAATTGGTAGAAAACATAATTTCACAAAGCATGGACATATGCATGCTGCCCCATTTGATGTTTTGTGTTGGTTTTAATCAGCAAATCAAAGGATGCTGTTAATACAGAAATCAGACAATTCAAAAATATAGAATACAAAATTCAGTGAGGTGGAAGATGTTTTGCTGTGGAGGATTTTTCTGAAACTGAAGGCACCACATCTGATCCAGATGATGCCACAGCCAAGATGATTTAAATTATTTTGATGAACTGTGTTTCATATCAAAGATAATGAATTGGATGGGTTTTAAAATGTTTTCAGTGTGGATAATGGTAAAATTGTCAAATTAATTCATTCAGAAAAACGTCACACAGGTTTGAGTTGAGTTACCGATGTTTTGGTTTTTATTTTAACATTGTTATTCCGAAATCACCTGTACCCACATTGGAGTATACTTAAATGTACAAGTTGAGTCCTTTTGTAGCTTTTTTTTAGAGCCTTCAAAGATTAGCTTGTATAACACAGTCTATGGTAGTTCTTAAGATCTGATGAAGTGTCCCTCCCTGAAATATTACTGTTTAATTTTTCTCTTTCTTAGATGATGGTGAAATTACAGAATATTTTCAATATTTAATATTTAATCACCACTTACACATAAGGTGGCCTGTATTTACAATTTGTGTACTTCCCACAACTTCATACATTATTTTAATAAAACTAGGAAATATCTCTTATTTCACTAATGGGGTTGTGTACATCAGGCAGTGGATTTTAAAAAAAGGATTCAGACTTTTTTTTCCTGTTATTGTGTAGAAAACATTTTGAAATAGTTCATGATAGAATAGTAACAAGTGTCATTGGTAGTTCAGAATGTCAATGTTTCAGTTTTTAATCAGGCAATTACGTAATATTAAAATTATCAAATTTCATTCAATCATCTTAACTTGATTTGAACTGAGTATTCCAACAGAGGTCAGCATGCTGATTTGAAAGCCATATAATCCATCAGAATTGAAAGCAAATTGTTTTGGCAAAAGAATATACACATCAAACAAGAATTGTGTAAAATATTGTTGACTAAGTTTTATTCGTGGTTTGATTTAATGACCTACTGATGAAAATGTTAGAATCTGTAACTTCCAACCACATTTTGTAGTCAAACAGAAGCACACCTTATGCAACCTGATTTTATAATGTAGAAATGTTAGCCCTCTGGTATGGAGCTGTGTTCTTGTCCCAAGCAGAAGTATGGGTTTGAGACAGGAAACCAGACAGCAGTCTGCTCCGATAAGGGAGGGTATTGTCTGAGGGAGTTGGCTCAAGAGCAGTCCCCAGAGATTTTTTGGGTGGGAAGGGATGGCTGACAGGATACCGCATGTAAAGCTGCCTAATATTCTTCTCTACAGCTGGCTGTTTTTACTTAAGTGACTAATGGAAAAAGTCAGCATAGATTTAGAACGTCATTTTGTCTTGCATTTTGTTGTATGATTTCGTCATAAATATATTCATTTCAGTGTTTGTTTGCACTTGGTTATAATTTGTTTCAGTCATCCACAGAAACAACTATTTTGAAAATGTACAGTCAAATAAGAAAATTTAGCAAATCTAGATCTCCTATTGTTCAATTACAGCTGCCATTCTCAGTAAATCAAATTGAATATGTGTGTATTTCTGTGGCAGCAGAGTATGTAGTTGACAGCTTTGTGAATTTGTCTGCATTTATTAGAGTAGAATCATTAATATCTTTTCTCTGCTTGTAATCCCGCCCCTCAGCAGTCCGTTTCATTACCTGCAGTACCACTGCAAACTGTCTCTACTCAGAAGATGGGACATAAGACGTAGGAGCAGATAGTAAGGAGTTTTGGTTTGGCGGGTAAGGGAAAAGGGGGAAGCAGCGAAAGGCAGCTGAACTGATAATCCTTATCTAAGTGACAAAGAAGTCCATGAGTTCCTGTACCTGGTGGTGAGAGAAATTAGGATTAGGAGAGATCAGTTTAAGCAATGGGTAATAAAAGCTGGGAACCTATCATTCCCTGGATCAGTAACTGAATTTGGCAAAAGTTAGAATTGATATCCTTAATAGCATTTTAATTTATCTCAGCATAAATTCCTTTGTTAAATGGGTTGTTTCTTTGCAAAACAGTATTTCAATTGTTTTGCCTTCCTGTAAATGTTATTGAACTTGTTGAAAAAACTGTTAGTTTGGACAAGAGATTCCTGGACCATAATAGACTTTCATTAATCTGTATGATCCATATGACTTAATGAGTTATATGAATCATAGAATCATGTTTTATATTTTGACAAAGTTTCTCAAGTCTTATTGTAATTGATGGGAAATTAGGCCAATTTTGTACGATGTGCACTTTTGGTAAATATTTCATCAAGTGAGATTTGATCTCAGAGAATTGAAGGTGAAACTATAGTTTGGGCTGAGAAAATATTTATCAGAAAATGTTCTTGTTTCTACAAAGACTTTCACGAAATATCACATTTGCTTTCATTTTGTGTTAACTGATGAGTTTCACAAGTGTCACTTCAGTGTTCAAAGATGATTGATTGTTCAATTAGAATAATAAGACCATAAGATTATAAGACATAGGAGCAGAAATTAGGCCATTCAGTCCACCGACTCTGCTCCACCATTCAATCATGGCTGATAAATTCCTCAACCCCATTCTCCTGCTTTCTCCCCGTAACCCTTGATCCCCTTGATAATCAAGAACCTATCTATCTCAGTCTGAAATGTACTCAATGACCTGGCCTCCACAGCCTTCTGTGGCAATGAATTCCATAGATTCACCACTCTTCGGCTGATGTAGTTTCTCCTTATCTCCGTTCTAAAATGTCTTCCTTTTACTCTAAGGCTGTGCCTTCAGGTTCTAGACTGTCCTACCAGTGGAAGCATCTTCCCAACATCCACTTTGTCTAGGCCATTCAGTATTCTGTAAGTTTCAATTAGATCCCCCCTCATCCGTCTAAACTCCTATGAGTAAAGTTCCGGAGTCCTCAAACGTTCCTCATATGTTAAGCTTTTCATTCCTGGGACCTTTCTTGTGAACCTCCTCTGAACCCGCTCCAGGGCCAGTACATCCTTCCTGAGATATGGGGCCCAAAACTGCACGCAATACTCCAAATGTGGTCTGACCTGAGCCTTATAGAGCCTCAGTAATATATCCCTGCTTTTATATTCAAGTCCTCTCAAGATAAATGCCAACATTGCATTTGCCTTCCTGACTACTGACTCAACCTGCAAGTTTACCTTGAGAGAATCCTAGTCTAGAACTCCAAAGCCTTTTTGCACTTCAGACTTCTAGATTTTTCTCCCCGTTTAGAAAATAGTCCATGCTTTTATTCTTCTTACCAAAGTGCATGACCTCACACTTTCCCATATTGTACTCCATCTGCCACTTCTTTGCCCTCTCTGCTAACCTGTCGAAGTCCTTCTGCAGCCTCGCCACCTCCTCAATACTACCTGTTCCTCCACCTATCTTTGTATCGTCTGCAAACTTAGCCAGAATGCCCACAGTTCCTTCATCGAGATCATTAATGTACAAAGTGAAAAGTTGTTGTCCCAGCACTGACCCTTGCAGAACACCACTTGTCACCAGCTGCCATCCTGAGAAAGACCTTTTTATCCCCACTCTCTGCTTTCTGCCAGACAGCCAGTCTTCTATCCATGCTAGCAACTTGCCTCTAGCACCATGGGCTCTTATCTTACTCCGCATCCTCCTGTGTCGCACCTTATCGAAGGCCTTCTTGAAGTCCAGGTAGATAACATTCATTGGCTCTTCTTGGTCTACCCTACTCGTTACTTCATCAAAGAATTCTAGCATATTTGGCAGGCATGACCTCCCCTTGATGAAACCATGCTGACTTTGCCCTATTTTACTATACACTTCCAAATATTCAGCAATCTCATCCTTTACAATGGACTCCAAAATCTTAGCCACGACTGAGGTTAGGCTAATCGGCCTGTAATTTTCCATCTTTTGCCTTACTCCCTTTTTAAACAGGGGTGTCACGTTAGCCATTTTCCAGTCCTTTGGGACCCTCCCTGACTCTAGTGATTCCTGAAAGATCACCACTAACGCTTCCACTGTCGCTTCAAATATCTCCTTTAAAACTCTCGGGTGTAGTCCATCTGGTCCAGGTGATTTGTCCACCTTCAGGCCAATCAGTTTCACTAGCACCTTTTCCTTGGTGATGGCCACTATACTCAGTTCTGCCCCCGCCTCTCTTGAATCATTGGGATATTACTTGTGTCTTCCATTGTGACGACTGACGCAAAGTAATTACTCAGTTCCTTCAGAATGCAAGGAAGCTCCTGAAAATAACCATGTTTCAAAAAAGAGACTTTTCTTGGAGTGTGTTTTTTATCCTGTGTGCTGATTGTCGGTGAACTTGTATGGAATTGACTGCATTATCAAGTTCTTTATTATGTATTATATTTGGTACATTAAAGTTGGACAGAGTGTTACCAGACCATGGGGCTGCTCCCTTTTAGAGAGTGGTGATTTACCCTGAGGCCCTCCATACCTTGGGTGAGGAGAGAGGTTGAGAAGGAGAATCCTTCATGGTAACCTCAGCTGGTGTGGGAATTGAACCCATGCTGTTGGCATCACTCTGCATCGCAAACCAGACGACCGGCCATTCTTAAGGAAGATATGATTGATGTTTTGTTTTTGTTTAGGCTCTATAATTGTATTTTAGTGGTAAGAAGGGTTTTGCTGCTGTGCAGCAAGTTTTTCTGTCCCTCACCGCCTGAATAAGCTGAAGTTATTTATGTGGCTCAGTTGACTAATACCTTTGTACAATTGTACAGTTTATTGGCTTTGCCGCCTCATCCACCTCATTTGCATACTGAAGTGGTTGCTTGGTTTCACTATGCGGGAATGGGCGGATTATGTTTCTAAATTTCTGTCTTGTTTGGGCAAGTTAAACAGCCTGATGAAGAGCCATGGGGCTGGGTGTGGAAAGGCAGGAACGTAGAGTGCCACAGAAACATTTATTAACAGAAGAAAAGGTGGATTGTTTGCTTGCATTAATTGCACTCAACATTATACTTTCGGATGGTTTTGTTGTGAAAGAGAAGTGGAAACATACCGCGAGCCAGTGCTGTTTTCTTCAGCATGCAGTAGTGTTTCCAATGGAAGTCAGCAAGTTCTCTCCTAAAACAGTGAGCGGTAATAAACAGTTTAAAACATCATTCCTCATCATAGTGAGATAAAGTTCATAGTATTGTTCGGCTAGATTTCAGATATTTAAATCCAGGAAAGACTATTGCAAAAACCAGGAACTGAAAGGAGATTTAGGGTCGAGGAAGGGGAATGCAGTTTTAAAGGAAACATACCATTTAGAAAAAAATCTTCTTGTTGACCCTTTACTGACATGAGGCAATGTTGTAAATATAAAATGCACCATCCCACCAAACTGCACGTGGTATCGTTGTAATGAAAAAGCTTTTGTTTTGTGACTCCTGTCCTTATTTAAACAATAGGTCTCCTAAGTAATTCATCACAAAGGAGGAGGTTTCATAACAAACGCCAGTGAACTACCAGGGGTCCAAAGAAATAGGGTAATGAGCGGAAGGGGGTGAATCAATTGGGATAAGTTTACTTTGTTTCCGAAAAACAATTCTTAATGGCATCAAAAAGCTGCAGTGAAATGGAGACACTAAATTGACCATAGAAAACTATAACCAGGATCATATCAACAATATTGGAACTATCCTGTGTTAAACTGGAACATCTGGTTAGCTTATTCCAAGTCATTCAGATGTACTGTGACCTCTGTTATAACAGACATGGTTTATGTCTCCCTCAGTAATCGAGAAAATAGAAACCTTATAAGGAAACCACCTCTAAAACACAGCCAGTTGCTAAAGATAACTTTTTTAAAAAAAACCTGTGATCTAAAGGGTGTGTTAATAGAGGGAGGAGTGGGAGTTTTGTCCTCTCCTTTCCTGTAAAAATCAGTTTAGCATATTTTAAATGACCAAACTTTGCATAAATGTCTTAGCTTGACCGAATCCAGTTCCTTGAAGTGGTCACAGTTTAAAAAAATCCTATCCCTCAATATACCTATGGAATTAAACTGCTTATTGACAGGACTGTGTGAAGTTTCACTCTGCCACTTTAACATCATGATCTATTATCTAATTTTCACAAGATCAGAAAGCTGGTTAGTAGTAATTTGTTGTTTAATACACTCGGTTTAACTGTGAACTACTCTGAAATCCATTACTTTAGGGAAGTAAATATGAACCAATCAACTGGTATTTTCACTGGTAAGCAAAAAAAGGAAGAACGAGGGAAATCTTAAATTAACTCTCTTTTGTTACTGGGGGAATTTTACTTACTTTTTAAAGTAGGGAATGACTTAATTAAATTCTGCATCCCCTGGCGAATCAAACAGGAATATAAATACTGCTTTGATGTTAGGGACATTTGTATTGCAATATTTACAGATGAAATCAAAAGGGAGCTGTTTTCTTATTGTTCCCTTTCCACCATCACCCCCCCCCCCCACCCACCTTCCATCCCAAATCAAAGGGAGCAACAATGAAATGTAATCAGTCAAATTAGGTTTGTGATGTTTATATGGTATGAAAGATTTAAAGTTTAGTAATCCATTTTCAAATATTGCTCCTGCAATTTGCAATTCTCATTATTGTCAATATTCAAACCTAATCCTATGGAGCAAAAGCCTCTAAATCGGATTGCTCAAATTGAATTCTTATTCCTTCTTGCATGAATCCTCCTTCAGAATTGTTTATTGTAAATATTTCACTTTAATTGCTGGAAAAGAAGTGCAGTGGCAGTGTCTTTATAGTGTCAAAGTAAGAGGATGAAATGTAGAAGTGGATTAGCATTTGGTGCATGATGTTTCACAAGGCAGTGTGAAGACAAGGACTAAAGGTTCAGAAAAATGTATCAAATGTGGCTCAGTTGATAGAAGGTTACTGGTTTAGGTTCTGCTTCAGGACTTGAGCACATATCAAAACAGATACTCCAGTGCAGTACCGATGGGAGTAGTGCTGGACTGTCAATACGCTGAAACAGTTGAAATCTTAAACTGAGGTTGAAGAAGAGCTAGAGAGCTATTTCTTGTCAATGTTTGTCCCTGAATCAATATATTAAAGAAAAGTTTACCTGCTCAATATCACATTGCAATTTGGTGGGTGTTTACTATGTGCATTGTCAAAAGTTACATGACACCAGGTTATAGTCCCAATAGATTTATTTAAAATTACAAGCTTTCAAAGCACTGCTGTTTTTTCAGGTGAAGACCCTTTTGACTTGACTTTGTCCACCCCAGTCCAACATCTCCACATCATGGCTATTATGTGCATTGTGGCTGCTGCTTTTTCTATTTTGCACCAGAGAGTACATTTCAAAAGGCATTACTTCGTAGGCGATGAAGTACTTTGAGACTTCCTGTTGGGAAGACGCTATATGAATGCAAGTCTTTCTTTCTTTAAATGACTCTGTTTTCCCCAGAGGCTCACCTGAAACAAAATCAGCCCAACATCAGTTCACTCCTTTGAGTTTTATAGTACATTTGTGGCAGCTTCAATAACTGTTCATTGGAAAACCTGGACTCATTTCTTGTACTTGTCCTTTTTTTTAAAGGTCAGTCACAGTAAACAGTAAACTTTTGATCCTGGTGGTGAAAAAACAGACTTTGTCAGTTGCTGTGCTGTACGTTGACACATCATGTTGCTATTGTTGTAGAGCTATGAGGTCACTTAAGCTCGTGACACTGGTATGTTCAGCATTAGCAGCACAAATGAGTATTGTTTGGCAGTGTGGAAATCCTACTTTAATACAGTGCCTTTCATTTATGGATTCTAATATAAAGTATGTCTTGATTTTTCTTGATATTTAAAGCAGATATTGTACACAAGAGAAACACTGCTGGATATTGAGACCATGTATTGCTACCAAATAATGGTAAAAGCAGGAATAATTTGCACCTGAATAGAGCATGATCAAAACCAGGTAAACGATTGGCCTAAATCATTGGGGAGTTAGTGACTCAACAAGTATGAAAGTTTCAAAACAATTATTTCTGTAATCGTATACTCTGCTAATCATTAAACAATGAAAATGAATCATCGGTATATAAACAAGTCATTTAAATACACTTAACCAAGGATTTACACATTTTATTTTGAGCTTATTCTACAGAATATCATAGTCAGCCTCCCATCTTCCACCCTTGTAAACTTGAGCTTATTCAAAACCTCTGCTACCTCTCCCTAAACTCACAGCAAGCCCTGTTCATTCACATCCCTTTGTGTGCTGACATATATTGATTTCCAGTCTAGCAATATCTTGATTTTAAAATTCTCATACTTGTTTTCAAATCCTTCTATGGGTTCACCCATTGCTGTTTCTGTAAACTCCTTCAGCTCTATAACTCTTCAAGATATTGATACTCTTCCAATTCTGGCCTCTTGCACATCCTTGATTTTCGTCCATCCATCCTTGCTAGCTATGCCTTCACCTGTCTGGGCCACCGTTTTGTTTTACGAAAAAGTCCTCTTCGGTCAAGCTGTTATATCTC
The DNA here is from genome assembly GCA_024137785.1 of Ginglymostoma cirratum. Classification (NCBI taxonomy): domain Eukaryota; kingdom Metazoa; phylum Chordata; class Chondrichthyes; order Orectolobiformes; family Ginglymostomatidae; genus Ginglymostoma; species Ginglymostoma cirratum. The sequence goes on from JAHRHZ010000049.1 coordinate 20,675,299, forward strand.
AGTATATGTCATTGTTACTTTTGATTACATTCCTGTAAACATAAGATCAAAAGAGATAGGAGAATGAGTAGGCCATTTGGCCCATTAAGCCTGCAGTATCATTCGGTAAGATTATGGCTGATGTGATTGTGGAGTTAATTCTACTTTCTGCATAACCTTTGACTCCCTCACTGAGCAAAAATCTAACCCAGCCTTGAATATATTCAGCAATCCAGCCTTAGCAGCTGTCTGTGGAAGAGAATTCCAAAGACTAATTTTTGCCCCCCCAGAGAAAGGAAATACCTTCCTGTATCCATCTTAAATGGGAAATCTCTCACTTTTAAACTCCCAATAGATTCCCCCACTGGAGAAACATTTACTTAACACCCACAATTTCCAAATCTCCAGCACCTGAGATGCTGTCTTAGAATTGGATATTTTCAAATAAGATCACCTCTCAGTCTGCCAATCTTCAATGAGGATAAGCCCAACTTGTTCAATCTTTCTCAGTAAACCCCTACTCTGAACTACTAGGAGGCCAAATGCATAGACAGTCCTCTAGGTGTGGTCTCAACGATGCGCTGTACTAATACTCTGTTGCAAAGGGAATGGAATGTTGAAGTAACAAAGACCAACAATCCATTTGTCTTCCAAGTCATCTTTTTGTGATCCATGCAGAGGGACACCCAGATACTTTCATGCCATAGAAATAATATTTTTCTGATATCCTGAGCATCTGAGAAATGTCATTTTGCCTCACTGCCCCTTCCCAACTGACTCAGCCCACTACTGTCTTCGTCATGCAGAGACTCATGTCAGAAGTGCTAACTTCTAACAACTGACTCCCCCAATTATTTTCATAAGAATACTGCAGGTTACACAACGGGGAACTAACACCAGCAACAATTGACGAAAGCTGAAATGGGAACAACCATAGCTCAGAATTTGCCCTGTCCATTGATGACAAGTGGCTGCTCAAATACATGCCTCAATAGCTCCACTTTGGTTTGTGTTGGTCAACAATGACTTAGATATTTAAGTGACACACTTGTAAACAACGGTACTGTCTGAGAAAGTTCTACAAAGACAGTCGTACAAACTCTCACCATTGGCAGTTGGACAAATTCTACACTGGGAAGAGGTGAATTTAAAGCTTGAAGAGGAATGGTCCTTGTTGTGTTAAATAATTATTGCCAGCATTGTTTTGAGGACCAGGATCTGGCAAATTGATGTGTGTGTCAAGTAAAATACCACACCCAAACTGACTGGAGAGTGGTGACATCAGAAGATAAATATATTAATTGCCAATCTTACTCAACTGCCAATGAGTAAATTTAATCACAACATCCTGGCATGTGGGTGTACCTGGGCACTTTGGTACAACATAATCCTTCTCACATCACATTCTTGGTGTCAGACAGTGAAGGTGGGAAAGACACATAACAGGGTCTGAATCAACCAATCCCACTACCCCAAGCACAACTACAGGGTGAATCAATCCAAAAATGATTGGATACTGGAGAAGTACCAGCAGATGAGAAAAACTGGTATTGTGATAGCCCTATTAAAAAGAGAGGGAGGCAAAGAACAGGTTACTATTGGCGACTAGCCTATCATCTATTTTGGGAAAAGTATTGTAATCCATTATTAAGGAAATAATAGCAGAATGTTTAGAAAAATCATAATCTAGTCAAGTAGAGTCAGCAATCGTGCTTCACTAATTTATTAGAGTTTTCAGAGGAAGTCTCAACCAGAGTAGATAGAGGGAAACCAGTAGTTGTGTTGTATTTGGACTGCCATTCAACCAGGTGCTTCACAAAACATTTAAATCATGAGGTAGGATTTTGGAGGTAGTATGTTGGCATGGATAGAGAATTAGCACATGGGTAGGAAACGGTGAATGGGGATAAGGGGATCTTTTTAGGTTGGCAAGCTGCAACCACTGGGGTTCCACAGGGGACAGTGCTGGGACTACAACTGTTTACAATCTTCATTAATTACTTGGAGAAAGAAAGTGAATGTACTGTGGCTAAATTTGCAGACGACACACAGGTAGGTAGAAAGGCAGGTTTTGAGATGGATACAAACAGTTGACAGAGAAATATTGATAGGTAGGTGGTATTTTGGCAAAAAGTCAGCAAACAGAGTATAATGTGAGAAAGTGTGAAGTTGCTCCCTGTTGAGCCTTGATTGCTTGTCTTGCATTTGTCTGACAAACTTCTTAGAGTTTTTTGAGGAGGTGACAAAGGTGTTGGGCAGAAGCTAGCTAATGAATGCTATTTATATGGAAGTCTTTTGATAAAGTCCCAAACAAAAGACCACGAGCTGAGGTGGAAGCTAATGGAATTGAGTCCAAATTACTGATGTGAATAGGAAATTAGTTGAGTGGCAGGAAACAGAGTTGGAATAAGGGTAAGTATCTCAAATTGGCAGGAGCTGACTCGTGGAATCCAGCAGGGATCTGTGTTGGGCCTCAATTATTCACAGTATTCATTACCGATTTGGATAATGGCATAAAAAGTCAAATATCTAAATTTGCCGATGATCCAAAATTAGGTAGCATTGTAGACAGCGTTAACAGCATAAAATTACAACATGATGTTGATCCATTTGGTGAATGGGAAAAGTTGTGGCAGATGTATTTTAGTATAAGTCAGTGTGAGGTTATCTATTTGAGACAGAAAAATAACGGATCAAGATATATTTTATGAGTCACAATGTTAAATACAGTAAATGTCCAATGATATATAGGGGTTCAGATGCATATCTCTTTAAAATGCTACAAAAAGATGCAGATAATAGTCAAAAAGGCTGATAGAATGCTGGCCTTCATGTCTAAAGGGATGCACAGTTATGCTGCGGTTATACAAAACCCTGGTTAGACCACATTTAGTGTTCTGTGAGCAGACCTGTGCACTGCACCTTAGGAAGGATGTTGTGGCCCTGAAGAGAGCTCAATGCAGGTTTACAAGGATGATGCCTGCACTTCCAAGATTATATAATGAGGAGAGATAGACAAATTAGGCCTTTATTCTCCAAAAAATAGAAGGTTAAGGGGTGATCTAATAAAGGTTATCAGGATATTAATAGGGAAAGACAGGGTAGATAAAGATAAACTATTTCCACTGGTTGAAGAATTAGGGCCAGGCCATTCAGGAGAGATGGTAGAAAGAAGTCCTACATGCAAAGAGTAGTGGAGGTTTGGAACTCTACCTCAAATGGCATTTGATGCTAATTCAATTGTTAAATACAAATCTGAGGTAGAAATTTTTATTAAACAAGGATATCAAAGCATATGGGCCCAGGTTAGGCACATGGAGTTGGGTGAAAGATCAGCCAGAATCCTATTGAATGGCAGAGCAGGCTTGAGGGGCTGAATGGCCTACTCCTATTCCTATGTTTCTATAATGAATTTGGAAGGGAGAACAAAAGAACAGAATAATATTTAAATGGGGAAAAATATGCAGACCGCTGCAACACAAGGGGACTTTACGGTGCTGGTACATGAAACACAGAAAGCTAGCACACAGGTGCAGCAGGTAATCAGGAAGGCTAATGGAATGTTGGCCCTTATTTCATGGGGTTGGAGTATAAGAGTAGGGAAGTCTCATTACAACCCTGTACAAGGTGCTGGTGAGACACATCTGGAGTTCTGTGAGCAGTTCTAGGCCCCTTATTTGGCGAAAGATATAATTTCATTGGAGGCAGTTTAGAGAAGGTTCACTAGGATGATCCCTGGGATAGAGGGATTGTCTTATGCGAAAAGCCTACACAGGTTGGGACTCTACTCACTGGAATTTAGAACAATTAGAGGTGATCTCAGTGAAACATAAAGGATTCTTAAGGGGCTTGACAGGATAAATGATGAGAGGATGTTTCCATCCATAGGAGAGTTTAGGACCAGAGGACATAAAGAGGTGCCAATTTAAGTCTGAGATGAGGATTAATATCTTTTCTGAGTTGAGAGTCTTTGCAACTCCTTGCCACGGAGAGCTGTGGGGGCCGAGTCCTTGTGTATATTCCTGATCAGTAGCGGAATCAAATGGTTATGGGAATGGGCAGGAAAGTGGGTATGAGGATGTCAGACCAGCCATGATACTGTTGAATGGTGGGGCCAAACAGCTTACTCGTGTTGCTATTTTTTATGGCCTTAACCACTAATGTGCAATTTTTAGTTGCCAATGCCTCCTATTTGCGCAATTGGCTGTGGAATGGGTTATGACAATGTTGGAATGTCAATGACAAAAATATTACAACAAACAACAGAGGAAACAAAGACTGGATTTTCGAGCATTGCCAGATGCCCCCACAGTTTTTGGAAAAAGTTGCTTGTCAGAAATTGTCAGCCACTTTGATAGTGCACTATTCGACAACTCCCTGGGTAATGTAGCACAGATGCTTCTAAGCTTCCTGAAATGATTCAAAGGCACAGTATTTGAGGTCTAGCTATCACTTTAATTGTCATGTACATTTCAACTGTGACAATGGACAGTATTCACAAAACTTCATGATGAATTTGCCAAAGGTGCTGAAAGGCATCCTTAAAGAGAGGCAGTTATCAAGGTGGGGCAAGTCGGGGGTCCAGGACATTTCTTCTGGAAAGAGAAGGAAACAGTACGGTGGACAGATAAAAATGATCTGCATTCTTACCATAGCCAATCGTGAATGGTAATGGATAATTAAAGAGCTACCCAGTGAAGATTCTGTTAAAATCCCGTTCTCATTGGTGGAGTCCAACTTTTAGCCAATTTAGTTCATTCCGCCTGATATCAAACTATGGCTGTGTGCAGCGGGTACAGCAGAAACAATGGGGACTTACAATAACCCAACTCTTGTGCTAAATACTTGTGTTCCAGAACTAGCCATGTCCCAAGCCAACCTGTTTCAGTGCAGCTACAACATTAGCATCCTGCCAATAATGTGAAAAATTGCCTCAGATGTCCTACCCACAAAAATCAGGACAAATCAAATAAAGCTAACTACAACCCTATCCGTTTTCTCTCAGTTATCAGCAAAGCAATAGAAGATGCCATCTGCACTACCATGTACTATCAAGTGGCCCACAATAATGACCTTGTCATCGGTGCTCAGTTTGAGTTCCACAGTGGCCACTTGGCTTCAGACCACATTGCAAGCTTGGTCCAAACAGAATTGCAGAAGGATTGCTGTGCAGGAGTCCCGCCAGCCAATTGTAGACAAACATTGACAAAAGAGCTGAATTCCAGCAATGAAATGAGAGTGACTACTCTTGACATCAAGGCAACATTTGACTGAGTGTGGCACAGAGGAGCTCTAGGAAAATTGGCATTAGTTAGCAGTTTACTGCTGAATAAGTGTAACTTGATACACTGTCAGTGAGACCTGTCATCACTTTGATTGCGAGCAGACCGGGGTGACGATTTATCGGGATTTCATCTATCCTGTTTTCTGTGGACAGGACATAACTCAGTTCGGCACATTCTAAGGTTCACGACTACTTGCTGAGAGAAACATTAAAGCTTGGAGAAGCTCCACAAAGATCCAAATGCTCCATCTTAGGCCTTCCTGCCATAGTACACTGAGGGGGTGAAAACAGAAGAACGGCGTTGACATGCAATTACCGTTCTAAACGTTAACCATAAATACAAATGTAGTCAGTGACAAATCATATTAAAAACAAACTGATTTGTTTTGTACTTTGTCATGTAATGTACTTTTATTAATTGTATGAATACAGTATGTTTTTGGAAAAGCAGTTCCACATAGTCCAGTAAGTGCCACTGTTATAGCACTGCTGAAACAACTTGGTTAAAAATGCACTTCAATGCTTATCTTCAGGATTCACTTTCTTCACTAGTGGCACATTGTGGCTTCTACATGTACCAGTATAAAGACCATTGCAGCAACTCGCTGTGGCTCCTTTCTTCCCAATTGTATGATCTCTACTGACTGAAAGGCCAAGTGCAACTGTCACACAGGCACATCATTGATAGACTGGTTTGGGGTTCGGGGCGGGGGGTAAGCTAGACATGACAAGGAGGGCCCAGGAGCCAGGGAGACCGTGGAAGGTTGACGGAGGGAGGACAGCCTCCAAGCTCCTGGGCCTGCCTTGTTGGCGTACCTCCCCTATACCCCCCAATCCTTGGCTCTTGGGCTATCCTTCCCTTGTCATTCCAGGAATATTCCACCATCCCTGTCCCATGTCCAGCATCCTTCTCCCCACTTCAAAATTATGCTTACTTCCTTGCACATATGCAGTAATATATTTGCCCATGATGTCACGTGTAAAGTCTACGTGATGATGCTAGTGCTTGGAACCAAAGAGTGTGCACGTGAAGTTGCCTACGTTCATCAGTATCAGCAAATACTGCCTCACCTATATTGCTACTCCTTCAGTTTTACCGAGTCAGAGTCAGGGAATTGCTTTCTTAACATTTGCATCAACTGCATGTGAATGGTGCATTACCAGTACACTGACATAGGTTTGGGTCAAAAAGACAACATTGCAGTGAAAGAATAGGTAAAAGTATGCAAATGGTCATTTCACACAATGGGCTGTGCGCTACTGGGGCTGAGATTGAAGAATGTTCCATCCACCCGAGAACATCAGCCCACATCTGACCATCCCGTGCTGGTTTGGGATTACTCCACACAGACACCAGACTGAGAACTTGAGTTCATACTGGTGTCAGGCAAGGTTCCCAAACAGCAGTACAAGTGACTAGCTAGCTGCTTGTATCATGAAGCCTAATGGTGTAATTTTTATAAACAAAATCCTTAACCAGAACAAAACATTTTCGAGCACCAAGACCAACCATTTGGCCCACCACGTCTCTGCTGGATTTTAAGCTCCATCTGAGTCTTCTCCCACCTTACTTCAGTATTTGTTATCAGGTATGACCTGATCCTATCAAAATATCGATCGTATGTCAGAGTTTGTGTGGACTTTGTACCTATCAGACTTCAAAATGCAGTGAATAAGAATTTACCTTTTGGAAATAGCAATATAAAACAATGGAGAAAGAAAAGACAAAATTCCAGGCTTGGATCCAACCTGCTATTAAACTACCTTTCACATTTTTTAGCGATTCAAATAGACTGCAGCCCTAACATCAAGAGTATGAACAGTGAATAACTAAAAATATACATCATTAGAAGATTATATAATCAGAAAAACTGAAGCTAATGCACCAGAGTATGTTGTACAAGATGCACAGCAGCTCTTTACCACAACTGCTCTGACAGTACCTTCTGAATCTCTGTCATCGACCACATTGAAGGAGAAAGGCAGCATGAGAACTTCTTCAGATTGAACTGGGCTCCTGTCTATTTCTGTTTCTGTGCCTATTAGATGGGCTTTAAATATTGTGGTTGATCTGCATAAAACTTAGCACAATATAAGGTCAGTTTTGGTCTTAATTACTTTTGCATTTGAAAGTAACTTGATTACAGCCACACCTATTGTCTTCTAATGTTTTGAAACTTCATTTTGAATATGTCGCCTGAGGTTTTGGCTTGATGATATCTGTCATCTTCTGTGGCCATGCAAATGATATTGAAATTGTAAAACCCTCCACCCTAAGCAAATATTTTAGAGAGTATTTGTTAAATCTCCTTCTGTTTAACACAGTGAAACATGGGCATCATCTCCTTGTTCATGTATGTTAGGTAGTGCTTATCATGGATTACTGTTATAAACCAATACTGGATGGCAAATGTATCAATAAATGTGTTTTACCTGTTAAGGAAAAGTAACTCGGAGATCAGATGAGAGAAGTCATACAAAGTAATAAATTATAGCACGGGCTGCTTTATAATCTTATAGTCTGATATCATTGACCAAGTTTTATTAGGGCTGTTTAGAAGGATGTTCGAGATATGCATGTAATCTACAATGAAGATAATATCATCGCTATCCCTGTCCCACCTAAGCTTCTCTGATTCATGCAAACATCTTTGTGCATTCGCTCGCTTGACGGGAGGATATAATGTGATGCACGCAAACCACTTTACACTGTTCGTTTGATATTTGTGTATTAGAATCATAGAGATGTACAGCATGAAAATAGACCCTTCAGTCCAACTCATTCACGCTGACCAGATATTCTAAATAAATCCTGTCCAATTTGGCCCATAACCGTCTGAACACTTGCTACATATATAGCCATCCAGACGCCTTTTAAATGTTGTAATTGTACCAGCCTTCACCACTTCCTCTGGCAGCTCATTGCATACACACACCACCCTCTGCATGAAAAAGTTGCCCTTTAGGTCCCTTTTAAATCTTTCCCCTTTCACCTTAAAACCTATGCCCTCTACTTTTGGACTTTCCCGTCCCAAGGAAAAGACCTTGGCTATTCATCCTGTCCATGCTCCTCATAATTTTATAAATCTCTACAAGGTCACCCCTCAGACTCTGAAGCTCCAGGGAAAATAGCCCCAGCCTATGTAGCCTCTCCCTACAGGTCAAATCCTCCAACCTTGGCAACATTTGTGGAACATTCACAGCTTTGATAATTTTGATTTCCCTAAATGGTAAATATCTTTTCTTAACTTACGCACACAACAGCAATTTTTTTTTCATTTTAACCTGAGACAACCTTGTTGTGCCATGTTTGCCCCTCCCCCATATCCATTTGCTTTGCAGGGGAGGGAGTGAAGGAATATTTGTGTCTAATTATAATGATATATTATATAAATCCTGGAGTGAATTCACCATGGCTGCTGCTGAGTTAACAGGGTCTCTGTCCAGAGGAGACCCAAATGTACATCATCCAAAGATGGTTGGCCTTACACAAGTGTCCAGCCCTCTTGGCTCAAAGTAACAGGGAAGAAAAAAATCCTGGAAATGGCCTACAGCTAAAGACAGAGCAAGAAGTATATTGGAATTGGCCTTTGTCCTATTACAGAAAAAGGAGTTAGCTGTTTGGTGAGTCTCTGGTGAATTTTTCATGGTATTTTCTTTTCTAAGACTTTAGTATAGTACAGCATACACATTGGTGATAAAGTTAATGAAATATATCGAAGGCAACATAGGTAAGTGAATAACATAATTAAAACTCATTAAGGATGGCCCAACAGGTAATGTGTGAAGGTTGCTGTATGTGGGAGCTCCTGGATGCCACTGTGATCCAGGCCAAACACATTTGTGCTGGGTATTAAGTGTGGGCAGCTTTGGGTCACAGCTTGAGTTAGACACTGAACTACCAGTACTGTGATGCATTAAGGAGGGGGATGGTTGCCTGGAATCTTTTTTTTACCAGGAGGCAGCCTCACAACTTAGTATAGAGGCTTCTGAGAGCGTCAGTGGTCAGGGAGAGGTGGGTGCGACTGTGAACGAAGCAGGTAAGGGAGCTTAGAGGGCAGGAGTGGCAGTCTCTGTGACTGCCCAATAGGCTCGAGTATCTCTCAATCTGTTTATCTAAAAACAAGGGCTGCAGGTTGGATGAGCAATCTGACTATGTGACAGGTAGCCATTCAATTGAGGGGAGTAACAGAAATGTATTAATAGTAGTCATAATACAGTAAGGGTTGACATAGTTCTCACCTGATGGTTGTGCTATCTGCCTGGTGCCATGGTTTGGGACATCTGCTCAGGGCCTGTAAGGAACTTGCGGTAGGTGGGGTAGGATCCAATGGTCATGTTCAATGGAGGCACCAACAACATGGGTAGAATAGTTAAGAGGTTCCTCAAAGGGAGTATGAGGAGCTAGGCACTAAATTGAAAAGCAGAACCTTGAAGTTATAATCTCTGGATTATTACCCAAGCTGCATCTACATGGGTGTCAAGTACATAAAATTAAAAAGAATGAACACATATCTCAAAAACTGCTGTGGAAAACATGGGTTCTGTTTTTGAGGGCATCTGGAACCCAGACCAGGAATGTGTGTGCTGGCGTTGTCCACACCTGAACCACAATGAAGTCAGTTTTCTGGCAAACTGCGTACCCAGGGAATTTGGTGGGGGAGCTGGTGGTTTAAATTAGGGCAGTGAAGGATCAAAAGTGGAAAGACGGGGTCAATCAAGGAACAGAGACAAGGTAAGAGAGGGAAAAAGTAAAATAGGAAATGAGAGTCAGAGAATGGTATGAAGGGGTAGTGAGAATAAACCTAGGAATACACCAACCATCGAGACTAAATGTTACAAAGATAATAAAAAAGATAAGACTAGACTTTTAACTTCTTTCTTTTTATTTTGAACTCTTCTTATTTCTATTCTGTGTGTATATTTGATGTGTTACTATTCCTTCTCATGTTTAGTAACGAATAAACTTACCCTTCTGTTAACTTGAGAGCCTGGTTAAATTGGCTCTTTATGTCCTACAGATTTATCTCCAAGTATGTGGCCGTGTAAGTTGCCCTAAATTGTTTTTCCTGCAATCCTGCACCGTCACATTTGCTATCAGGTAGTGTTCCAGTTCTTTTTTTTACGTACTGGCTATGGCCCTTCTCTAATATCTAAAATCGTGTTGGTACAGAAAGTAGTAACAGAAATTTGTTGCTGGCCTGCAAGCTGAGAAGTCAGCCAGAACAGAATGTGCCTCTCAGCAGGCAGCATCAGCACTGGTGGAGATTTATATTTGTCTGCAGCCTGGATGAAACCATTTCTTTGAGATGAGTCTCTCTGCTGCCAGGGGCACTAACAGTCCCCCATTTATATAACAGGATTATTTCCAGACTTGGTGTTGGGAATAAATGTGACTATAGCTTGTGGTCATAAGCACACGTGGACTATATCGCTTGGATTCGGAAAAAAAGTTTACTAAAGGAGCTACGTTTTTTAAAAACATGCAGCAATTACTGCACAAAAAAATTTAAAATCTCCTGAATGCATATTTGAAAGCTGAAAAGAGAAAACAGCAAGCTGGATTAATTTGACAATTGAATCTGATGGCTAAATTGAAATACTATCATACTGGCCAAATTTTCATCGGCCTGAGGAGGAGCATTTGTTTTGTGAAAGGCTGAACTAGATTTCTTTTCCCCAGAGGAAATCCATTTTCCTTTGCATTCCTGAAACCATGCTACTTTTTTCATGTCTTCTGTACCTCCTATGCAAAATGTACATCAGCCTGCGATATTTTTGTAGGGGGCCCATGCATTTAGCAAACAGGATAAACATATACCTCATCTGCCAAATTGTGAAAGAGACCTTGTGCACCAGTGATGGAGAACCGGCCTCCAACCACACATTCCATGGCAGGCATTTTTGAGATGGCCATTGTTGTCTCCTCAAGCTCTGATGTCCTTCGGCGTTTGGGCCCACACCTCACCTCAGTCCTCAGCAGTTCCTTCAGCTCCTGAAAGGCAAAGATGGAAAGGGTGAAGCGTAGGATCATCGAAGTACTGTATTTGGCAATAACTCGAAAGTGTCTCCTATGTCTTCTCCACCAATCTTTTCCATTCACGTGAGCATAAATCATTTCACTTGGCCAAAGATACTTGCTACTGTGGCACTGCATAGTGTCACATGCATTGTGTACACAAGAGGCCAGCTATGCTGTATGCAACAAGGCCAGGCAGCATATGTATACATATAGTGCAAAATCCAGGTCGCTTAAGGTGCTTGTCATGTTTCTTGGTGCTGTCCCAATACACTGGCCAACTTGCTGACCCCAACCAGACTGCAAGGTAGCCTGGGCCCCATTGCAAGCAGGATGTTCATGTGAGTCTCAACCTGGTGCAGGAGGATCTCTGGGGAATGCTCCTTCCTGGTACTCCTGGCTGTTCTGAGTGTGAATCAACCAGGAATAAGCCAAGAGGAGACTTATTTTATTCATTTACTGGACATGGGAGTAGCTGGCTAGGCCAGCATTTATTGCCCAGACGGCAGTTAAAAGTCAACTACGTTGCTACGGGTCTGAAGTCACATGTAGGCCAGACCAAGTAAGGATGGCAGTTTCCCTGCCTTAAGAACATTAGTAAACCAGATAGGTTTTGCCGACAGTGGTTTCATGGCCATCATTAGATGCTTAATTCTACTTTTTTTTTAATTGAATTCGAATTCTACCATCTGTTATGGAGGGATTCAAACCCGGGTCCCCAGAATATTACCAAATGCTGTCACATGAGTCAGCATAAGAATGTTGTTTGCCTTCTGATGTCAATGTAGTTCATATCGTGCAAAACTCATGAGGGGTGATGTTGCTCTGTGTTACTGACACAGGTTTGGTGACCTATTCATCACAAGGCTAATGAAAGGATGACAAGCATCGCTAGATCTGAACTGATCCGTACTGTTTGATACCTCACATGTGCCACAGTCTACACTCGGAACCTACCTCTTGTCAAATTGATGATAATGACAGGTGACGTTGGACAATTTGAGATGGGAAAAGGCCAAGTCACGTTTTGCAACCTGAAGATGAAAATTCGGCTTCCTGTCATGTACAAATCATTGTACACATTGCACCTCTGAAAGTGGCGTGATTTCTCAAGCAAAACTGCTGTAAATAAATATAAAACAGACAATTGGTTTGCCAGATTATTTTCAGAAAGTTGTTGGTGCAAAGTGGTTGCTATTTTACTTTCCCTGGCCAAAGCTTTAACAGAAAATTGCACAGCCATGAGCGAAGAACTTAAAATTCTTGAATGTCTGATTATCATACATGTTTCTATTTACACAAACACGCCAGTGAGCCACAATTATTTGTATTTTGTATGGTTCTACATTAGAATTGTCTAAAACTTCTCTGCACCAAGCAAGGTATCTATTTATTCAGGGATACATAAGCACTGCATGCTTACTTATTTCAAGGAAATTTATATGTAGTTAGCTTAAGCATTGTGACGAAAGCCATATCAAATTCGAAGAACCTTCCGTTACATTTCTGGAAGGTATGTTCAGTTAATTGGAAGGCCATCACAAAATAAGTTTTATATTGTCATGTTTATAGAACCAGAATCTTAAATAGCTCGACTATTATTTCATTTCCAAATAAATTTTGTAACTTAATATTTGACCTTCTAACATGCATATTTACAACCCACACTTTGGGCTGAAATTTGTGAAAGCAAGGAATAGTGGTGAACAACATCTTCAGAAGAGTGTGGAGACAGTGTCATGGAATATTTTTAAGATAGTGGTATTTAGGTATTTCTAAGGCAGGGGGTTAGGGTTACTGGGTAGCTGGGAATATGGAATACAAAACACAAACATACCGGCCACGATCTTTATACGTTGAATGGCATAGCAGGCGGAAGGGGCAGAATGATCTACTTTTGCTCCTGTTTTGAATGTTTGTTTACACAATGTCGGATTATTTTTCCATTGACTTCAATGGAAAAGAAACGGGCACAGTGTAAAAGGTGCTGCTGATTCTTCTTGGCCAATTTCCTGCTTTTTCAGCACCACTGGCATTACATTTTGGTTTATCCCCTTTAATCTACTCTAGTTCCGTAGTTATTCATTACCCAGTTGTACTTTGGCAAAACTTACTTTACTTCATTTCCCAAAACTGTGCTTCTAACATGGTCTTTTCTTGCCAGAAGCACACATTGGGATGTTTTCCATTGAATTATGTAGTTAGTGAATGGAAAATCATGGGAGTGTACCAAGCATGGTAATTGTATGTGACAAGATGTGACTGTGTCTCAATTTTATGGATGAAAAGAAATGCAAGATGAAAAATAATGTGTTATTCATTTGGGTTATATTTTTCGTTCTTTGTACATTTCCAGTATTGATTTTTCTGTGAATTATAGGACTATTTGTGTGTCCCTGATTGAGAATAGGTTGAGAGACAAATGGTTATGACAAGGCAAACTATTAATTGAACAAATACAAAGTGGATGTTTTGTTATCTAGCTGACAATGTGATATGGATTCCTGGAATAGGTGGGTGGGAAATGAGAGGAGTGCCAACTGACATTTTTCCAAAGAGCCTTCAATGTCCTTCACAACAGGACTCACTCTGTCTTACAGCATATAAATCCTTTAAGTTAATGTCCGCATCCTCTGTTCGCAATGGATCATGATCTGTTTGAGATATTTTAAATTGTGTATTGTTGAAACATTGATATTTCCTTTGAATCCTGTATGGAGAATTTACCCCATTGTTTGGATTCAGTGTTCCGTCTATCCCAACAGTCTGAGGTCAGAAACTTTTGCTGTAACTTGATAATTTGAGAATTGAAGTTGTGTTGTGTGAAAATCACAGCAAAACACTAACGCATTTGTTTGCCCGTTAATTTAACAAATGGTTTAAGGTTTTATTTTATGTCGGTTCATGTCTTTGTCAAAATAATGGAGAGAGAAACTCCAGACAAGCATTTTCCCATTTCTTCAACTAAAATTCCACAGCATATCTTCAATTTTTTGTTTGATTTGTTAAAAGCATATTCATAAATCCTTAGAATGTTATGTAGAAAGTGCTATATGCCATTTGCTGTTTATGGCATTTATAACTGGTTCAGTATATGTAAGTCTTTATGTGGATCATTTATATTTTACTATTCTGCTCGTCACAAAATAATCTTACTGGTGCTTTCAGGTTGTGCAGGATTCCAACAGTGAAACTGTGCGGCAGATCCATTCAAAGTTTGTATGCCCCTGTGCTGTAAAGAACTCTTTCAGCAGAAGTTGTTCTGTTGTATTCTCAACGTACTAGTCCTGTGGGATATAGCACATCATCTGGCACAAGTTACTGAGTCGCAACTTTCACTTCTGCTTCTGGGTCAAAGTGCCAGCAAGGGGAAAATATTATCACAGGTTGACCAGTCAGCTGACTGCTGCTGGAGAAGTAAAATGGGCAACTGGTATTTTCTACCAATGTCTTTATTGGGAATGGAAAAAGTCCATGAAGTGCAGACTGCTAAGGTGAATCTTTGCTTCTCCTGCACTGTTGCTGAAGGCAAATGGGATCAGTGCTGATATTGCAAGACAAATGAGTCCCACAGTATTTGTACATTACTAACTGAAGTAAGCACTGTGTTCCAACTGTAACCTACCTTTCCCATGTCAGGCTGTGTTCTTCACATGCAGAATGTTAGAGTTTCCTACATGTTATGACCAATATTTGTTCCTCAACCAACATCCCAAAAGCAAACTAACTGATCATTAGCTAATTAACAGACAATATGGTTCCTGCATAAAATACAATAGGGGCGACACTTCAAAAAATACATTGTTGGTATAAACCAATTTGGAGTGTCCTGAGGTTGTGAATGGTGCTATACCAATGAAAGTTTCTTTCCTTCCTTTAGATTTGATTTGTTTTTTTCTCATAACTCTTTCATTTAGAATTAAATGTTAACCCAATCAGGGTGTAGCAAGTACAATTCTCACAGCTGTCTCAGAGACCTACCAATAGATTATATTTCCTGCTTTTTCTTTTGGGATGGGTGATAATTAAAGATGTTTTGTTGCTGCCCTTGAAAGATCGTCACTTCTATTCCTGAGAGGATAAATACTCCCCTGAGCTAGGGTGCGTGAGTGGACCAGTCACACCACACTTCTGCCATAACAAATGCAACTTCTGACAGGCCAACACACACCCTTCCTTCAGTTATTCATGTAACCAGTGTTCTCAATTGTTGGTTAGACTATCCATCCTCGCTGAACAAAACAGTGGTGGAAGATACACCCTGTGGTACATTCTTTTGTGTAAAGTTACATTGGTAAACAAGTGGACAGAAGCTTAGCGCTGCCCGTCTACCAGTTACAAACAATGTGAGAGAGGTCTGTCCATTTTCACAGGAAATATTATGCAACATGGGAAAGTAAGAAAGGAAATAGACGGAAGAGAACACATTACAAAGGTATAAACTGCTTCTTCTAATTAGTATGGGTGTTATATCATTGGTCAGATTTTACAAAGATGTCAGTTTTAGAATATTTACCAACTCTGTCTAGAACTAATACAGTAGATCTATTTTCCATCTGTGAAGTTATCAGGTAAGTGAATGGACCACAGTGAACAGCAAGTCATTGCTGCCCGCCTCCTGGCCTCAGCATATTGAGACAGCCAATCCTAAATGAGTTAGTTGCCAACCTAATGCCGGTGTGTTGCAGCAACTGATCAATTCAGCTGAACTTTTAGCACAGAAGATTTCACTGAGATTTCCGCTATTCTGTACTTCAGTACACCCAGTTAAACTATGCAGTGACAGGAAATATTTGTTCAACCATTGGATGAACAGTTTAATTATTAGAAAATAAATGAAGGGTAAAATATACAAATATTTCCTTCCTTGAGAAGTCCTGCAGCAATCAATAATATCAGCACCCACATTCCCCAAGTGTGCTCCTGGCAGTGAAGGTCTATGGCAGATCTACTCAAAGTTATTGTTGCACATTTGCAAAAGCTCAGCTTTTGCAGTCTTTGCTGATTGTGAAGACAAAATGGAAGTCTTTTGCAAAATCAGAAGAGGAAAAGTGTTTTCAGCCTTGGACCTGAATTTTGAAATAAGGAAGATGTGCCTCTTCAGCAGTTCTGAAAAGAAAGCAGGACACTTTTACGGTAGGCACTACCTTGAGGAGAAATCGTTTAAGAAAATTGTGTTATTTGGGATGTCGTGCACTTCAAAAGAACCATGCATAGCTTACACAAGTCACTCATTCTGTATTTTTACATAGGAATATAAATGGGCCATTGAGCCCATCAAATCTGCTTTGCCACTCAATTAGTTCTTGGCTGATTATGATCTCATATCACATTCCAGCACTATCCACCAACTCCTTGATGTAATTACTCTCCAGAAATTGATCAATTTCTATCTTTGAACATGCTCAATCTTGGAGCTTCCTCGGTCTTCTGGGGTAGAGAATTCCAAAGATTCAGGCTTTAAATGGCCTACCTCAAATTTTGAGATTATAACCTCGATTTTACACTCAGCAGCCAGGGGAATTCACCCTGCCGTCCCTTGTTCGCAATTATTATTAATGTTCACAATTATTGTATCATATGTTTGTAATTACATGGAAGTGTGTGGTCATAAGTTTCGAATGAAGCTTGTTCACCTTGCATTTGTTTTGTATTGCAGTTAGGTAATTTTCACATTATTGTTTTGTCAAAAATTCCTGAAAGACTACATTTCCCATTGTGTGGTGTATTTCTTGCACCTGTCCGCTCGCCTGAGGCGCGGTGACCTTTAGGTTATACAATCACCAGTTGTCTCTGTAATGAGTGAGTGGCCCTATGGTTTAGTAGGACTATGATGATTTTACCTTCTTTAAACTTTTGGTGCATCCTTTATTCAAGTATGTGCTGATGAAGTAATTTACGGATGCTGTTTGAAATAATAGTGTTAATAAATTAAGTATAGCTTCTTGCTTGCATTAAGTTATGTTTTAAGTGAAGTTCCTTTCAGTTGCTTTGGGTCATATTGTCTTGCAAAAATGCAGAATAGTGTTGTACACATTAGAATAATAGGACAAACAGTTTTAATGTAAATATTTTATTTTGAGAAACAAGCATTGTAATCTTCTCCTGAGGTCCCCAGCATCCCAGATGCCTGTTTTCAGCCGATTTTGATACACTCTGCCATATCAAGAAATCGCTGAAGGCACAAGATATTGCAAAGTCTAAGGGCCCTGACAACATTTCAATAATAATCCTGAAGACATGTGCTTCAGAATTTACCACCTTAGCAAGCTTTCTCCATATGACTGCAACACCGGCATCAACCCAATAATGCGGGAAATTGCCCAGATATGTCCTTTCCACAAAAAAAGGACAGATCTAACCTGGCCAGTTACCACTCCATCAGTCTACTCTCGATCATCAGTAATGTGATGCAAGATGTCACAAACAGTGCTATCAAGCAGCACCTTCTCTGTGATACCCAGTTTGGGTTCCACCAGGGCCGCTCAGCTCCTGACCTCATTTACAGCCTTGGTTCAAATATGGACAAAAGAACTCCATTCCAGAGGTGAAATGAGAGAGACAGCCCTTGACATCAAGGCTGCATTTGTGTAAGATCAAGGAGCTCTAGAAAAACTGAAGTCAATGGAAATCAGAAGGAAAATTCATCACTGGTTGGCGTTGTACCTAGTACAAAGGAAAGTATTTGTTGTTCTTGGAGGTAAATCATCTCAATTCCAGGATGGTGATGTCCTAGGCCCAACCACCTGCAGCTGCTTCATCAATGACCTTCCCTTCATTGTTAGATCATCAAAGATTGTAAAATGTTCACCACCCTTTGTGAATACTCAGATACTGAAGCAGACCATGTCCAAATGCACAAGACCTGAACAATATCTAGGTGTAGATCCAATAATGCTCACAATTTATAAAATAGACAATTCTTATAGCAGCTTTCACAGAAATATAGTTTATTAGACTTGATTTTGATTCTTTCAAAGTCCATTTATGTAAGTTTTAAAATTGGCCATACTCCTGAGAGATTTAAGGTTGACACAGACACAGGAAGAGGTCAAGTCTCACAACAGCTGGTCCGTCTTGTCATGGGTATTGTGTTGTGCTGAGTTGCTCTTGTCACTCTGATGAAAACCAACAGGAGTATGCTCACATTAGCACCAATCTATCGCACTCTCCGCAGGGACGTTTTATGTAGTTTGTGAGAAGGAACCTACTGTATAGCCCTTCACGAAGAAGACAATACTGCTTGATGCTTCCCTATTTCTAAACTGGAAGTCCCATGTCAGATGCTATGGCGTGCTTCCATAGTTCTTTAACTTTTTTTTGGTTGTGATTTTTTTTATGTATGCACTGAAGGAGTTAATAATGCATGTTCAAGATCTTCCCTTTTCTTTTTACAGGCAGAAAACCTAAGTCTTCTGGGGTTGCAACTCACTCAAAATGCTTATGTTTGACCGTTTGCCTGGCAAACAAAACCCAATGGAACCAGTTTCAATGGTGAGTATAATTGCCATTGTTAAACAATTGGTTAAGCAGCAGTATATCCAAATCCATCATTTCATTTTAGATTCTTAACAATTTTATGATTTAGGATTTACTTCACACTTCATTAATATAGAAGGCATGGTCTTTATTAATAGACAGGAGAACGCCTCCCTTCAAAATGTAGCTGATAGTTAAATAGGATTCTTCATTTTTACAGTGGATGTTAAAACGTATACTTTGTGATTTAGTTTTCAGCTTTCAGCGAGTTTATCCATTTAATAGCTGAGCCATGCAGATTTTAAAATAAGCTTGCATTTTGATCCACACTCTTTACCTTTAGCTAGTCTCAGTTAGAGTAAGAGGGAGAATATGGATAAGCGTTTCTGCTCATGATGGTTATCCAATGATCCTTTGCTGGAAGTCCACATCTGTGAACTTTGGATGACGGCAGCTTCAACCGGTTCTGTTCCTCATTTAGAAGAAATAAAGAATAGAACAGTGAGTAGACCATACAACTGTCTGAGTTATTCTACGTTCCAATACAAGTCTGGTCTTCTACCTTAATTTCACATCCTCACCCACAATTCCGTTATCTCTTAATTGGCTTCATGCTCAAAATCTGTCAACCTTTATTTTGAATGTGTGTCCATTGCTGTCTGGAGTGGAGAATTCTAAAGATTCACAGTTTTGAACGGAGTAGTTTTCCTCCTCTCGGTCCTACATGGCCAACCTTTTAGTCTAAGACTGTGACCCTATTTTTTACATTTTGTAAACATTTGTCTTTCATTCCTCAGAACTCCAGGGAGTGTGAGCCTAGCTTACATGATTACTCTTCAGAGGAAATACTTCTCATCCAAGAAGCCAGACTAATAAATCTTCATAGCATTCCCTCTAGGCTAACAGTGTCTTTCTAGAGGCAGAAATAAATTCTGTCATAGAATCATAGAAACCCTACAGTGTGGAAGCAGGCCATTTGGCCCATCGAGTCCACACTGACCCTCAGAAGAGCATCCCAACCAGACCCACTTCCCTCCCAACCTATCCCTACAACCATGCTTTTCCCCTGGCTAATCCACCTAGCCTGCTCATCCCTGGACACTACAGGGCAATTGAGCATGGTCAATCCAACTAATCTGGACACCTTCGGACTATGGGAGTAAACCCATGCACAAAATATTCTGTGTGTGTGTGCGGTCTTAGCAATGCCTCTTAGAAATGAAATAGGACTACTTTAATCTTTAATCTTAAACTTCAATTCCTTTGGAAGAAAAGCTAACAAACTATTTTCCTCCCTAATTATTTGCTGTAGCCACACTTTGTGATTCCTGTGTAAGGACACCCAGAACCACCACCTCCTCTTACACACCCCATACCTCCCCACTGAGTGCAAGTATTTCCCAATCTCGCACTATTCAAAAAAAATTCCACTGCTTTTATTGTTCTGTCCAATGTGAATCACTTCTCACTTCACCACATTGAGCTCCATACATGGTGTCCTTGTTAACTCAACCAGCCTGCCTATCTCTGTCTGCAGCCACTTCACATCTCCTCTTTACTTAAGTTCCCAGCTGACTTTGTATATTCATCAAATTACGTTATGTGACACCCCATTCCCTCATCCAAGTCATTATTGAGACGGTAAATCATTGAGGCCCAAGTACTGAATCCTATGATACTGCACCACTTATGGCTTTCCTATCTGAAAATGTCCAGTTTATTCCTACTTTCTGTTGTCTGTGTATTGAACAAGCTTCAGTCCGTGTTAATACATCGCCCGCAATCCCAAGAATCCTGATTTTGTGTGATAGTCTGTTTGGGAGAAATCTTTTCACTCAGACTGGTACAGGTCTGAAAGATTTCAATAGGGAAAGGACCCTTGAGGTACATAAACACCTGATATGCTTTTGAAGCATTGTAATCTACAGGTCCATAGGTAAAGTCATCACAGTCCCAGAAGTCCATAGGACTGCTGTTTCATTAGAGAGAGATAACAGGTAATAGCTTAACCTGAAGGTCACCACACCTCAGGTGAGGGGAAAGATTGAGAAGGTGGGACCTTCATGGTGATCTCAGCTGGTACAGAAACTGAACCCACACCGTTGGCATCACTCTGCATTGCAAACTAACTATCCAGCCAACTGAGCTAACCAACCCCCTACAAGTTTATAGACAAAGAATCAGAAAGTGGCAATAGGCTGTAAAGCTCATTTCCCTGATGCACAAAGGTTGGGCCAAATGTCACCATTCTAAGCTATAAATAATTTCTGTTCCTATGACTCAGAATGGTCTGTTGATCCAATAGTTATTCATGCAACATGCTATTTATCAGCAAAAGATCATTTGTATCATTTCTTATTCTTGTGAAATGAAACATTATGTTTGTTTCTTAGCTTCACAACATTGAAACACTTCTGTCAGTTGATCATTATTGTCAGTGTGAAAAAAATAAATAGTGTTAGAAAATAAGAATTAAGCCGGTGGTCATTTGTCCACTTAAGCCTACTCTTCCATTCGATAAGTTGATTGCTGATCAGACTGTGAATTTAATTCCATTTTCTTGCCTATCCCCATTCCCATTGACTCCCCTTTCAATCAAAAGTCTATCTAACGCTTCCTTGAATATATTCAATAACCCACTAACTTTACTCTGGGGGATAAAATTCCAAAGTCTACCAACTGACTGAGAGAAAAAAAATCCTTTCCATCTCAGTCTTAATTGGTCGACTCCTTATTTTGAAATTGTGCCTCAAAGTTTTGACTTCTGTCAGCAGGAAAGCATCCTCCTAGCATTTGCTTTGTCAAGTCTCTCAGAATCTTAACTGTTTCAATAACCTCATTGTTTATCTCTTAAAACATTATCAAAATAATGGACTTTTTAAAGCACTTTTATTCGTTCTGCTCATCTGATGGAAAGTATGGCAAGTCTGTTGTTCAGCTATTAATATTGTTTTTTGATGTCAAAGGTGTCTCTGGGGTGAATAGCAACTTGTAGTAAACTACTGGTGTCAGAAAATGAGCTGAAAACTAAATATTGTTGCACATTTCTGTAGAAATATTGGCATAGATTGCCAGGTCACTGTGAAGAATTCTGCAATCACAGAAATCTTTTGTGATGTCTTTTCAGCCCAGACTTGCGATCCTGGCTGGGTCAGCTGACCTGTTATCATTGGGAGATTGGGCAAATTGGGGTTTTGTTTCAAGTGTGCTGTGGGTTATTTTATTTAGACTGTTTTAGAATGTTGTGTCTCAACTGTGGTGCATCGTTAGAAAAATGTGAGCTGTTTTCAGAGAAGGTTGTTTAATACAAATTGGTCTGGAGTTCCTCAGTGAGATGGGAGCTCTTATTTAAAAAAAAAATTTCTTTTCAGTGTTTTAGTTAAAAGCCGGCAGGAAAATCCCTGAAGGAGAAGCTGTATAATTATGATTAACACATCGTGGTGGAATCATACATTCCATTCAGTGCTGTCTTCATTTGTTTATATATGAGCCTTCACTAGAACTTGGCATTGCTGTCCAATTGCAAAACAATTCAGACTTAACCCCAATTATACTGTGGCCTGACATTTAAAATTAAAATCTTCTGATCTGTATTCTCCACCCAAACCAGGGGATAATTTTAGTATCAATGTTATTGTCTAGTTGAGATCATGTGATTAGCACAATTCCAAACTTTCTGATCTGTTTTAACTTACTGTGTATACTGATCAATCCATTGGTATAGCTAATCGTTAAAACGAAAGGCATAAATCAGAACAAAGGGGTCAGCTGTCACATTGCTACAGCTCATACAGACTACAAGTGTCACAATAATATTAGAAGGAGAAGTCAAAGCATTGCTCTTTTGATCCAGTTCCAGGACATACATGTACTAAATATCAACAGTGAGGGAAGCCTCAGTAAAGCAGCAATTATCAGCAGCACCTCAAAGACTAAAGCATCATAAATAAGAGGTCGGATTTTCCACTTTTAGTACAGGACTTACAGGCTCCTCAAAGGAAGAATATCTTTCCTTACAGTCAGAAAAGAAATGTTATTCATTTTTAATTCACTCATTTATGTTACCTGCTTACTAAGTGGCATTTATTCTTTACAAAGAAGTTCATGGTAAAAACAGGGATAGCCTCGTTGGTGGGAGCTTCTATCCAGAGATAGCCTGTATCTCTTTGTTTAGGGAATTGGTTGCAACTGTTTTAACAGAGCAAGACTGGTAGCCTGTAGAATAATTTGTTTCCCTTGTAAAGAGAAGTCAGATTCTATCCTTGCTGAGTTATGAAAACTACAGAACTTTATCCTATTTGCTCATGTTGTTAAAAAATTGTGTTTGTAGTCAGTTTTCAGCTCAATGGCTGCAGACAAGAAAAGGCCAAGTATGAGACATTATTTATTCCCATCAAGTTCCAAAGGAAAGCTTCTTTTCTCTTGACCTCAGTTTAATCTGGAGCAGCGGAGAAAATGAATTATATTGGATTGATATTGATACTTGCAGCAAGTGTGCTTTAAATGAAACATTACCACTGGCAAGCAGTTTAATTAAATCTAATTCTGTACTTGTTTTGATGCATGAACTGATTTAAAGCAATGCTTGCCACAAACTCAGGGGAACAATGCTTAGATCAGACCTTCATCTTGCAAAGCAAGTACATCCTCAAGAGGTTTGAGAGTATAAATAAGGTGTCGTATTCAACAAAGCTCAACAGGGCCATTCAGCACAGACGAAACTGCTGATAACTTTTAGGAAAAAGATCTTGGTGATGCATTAAATTGGCTAGCAGAGGGATACAATTCAAATCTCTCAGTACCTATTCATAGGAAAAATAAATTTAGATATTATTTAATGTGCAAAACTGTACCAATAATCATCTTTCTGTACATCTTATTCATAGTGTTGCTCATGCAGAGATTACGTTCTTTAACAAAGAACAGAATGGGGAAAAATGTCTATTTAATCTAGAATGAGAAGTCACCATTTTAGGATGAGAGGCAGCAGATTTAAAACAGAGATGAGGAGAAATTACTTCTCTCAAAGGGTTATCAGTCTATGGAAATCACTACTGCACAGCGCAATGGATGATGGAACGTTGAGCAAACATAAGGAGGAAATAGATTTTTAATTAGTAGTGGGTTGAAGGATTATGGAGAGCGAGCAGGAAAATGGAGTTGGGGTTGAGATGAGGCTCTAGGGGCTCAATTGCCGACTCCTGCTTCTGGTCTTTAATGTTCTTAAGTAACCAAATGAAAGTGAAAAAGGAATTGCCTGCTACAGCTTTTCTATTCTTCACCTGCTTCCTCAATCAGTAGAGTAGACCCTTTTGGCACTCTTCTTGTGTGATCTCTGAATGCCTTGAAAAACACAACAGAAGCTAGCTTTACTGGTGATCATATCCTAGTGGAATACCCTATTGTGGACACCCAGCAGTACTAACTTTGGAAAATGAAGACAACTACATAGTTTAGTTTCCCTAGCAGTCTAATTTTTAAGTAAAAAGAAACAGACATTTTTCTGCTTCTGCTGGCGTCATCTCAACGATAATTATATCCGCAGGAACTTTATAAAAAGAGGCCATGGTGATCGTACTGAGAATTTCCCATCCCTTTGAAATTGAGAAACAATTCAGCCCTGTGTTTTCCCCACCTTTTTCATGCCTGAGCTCAGTATCGTGCACCCAATGATTTTATCAACAGGCTAACCACCTGCTCAGAAAATCTAAATAAAGTCAATATATGTCAATAGGAGAAAGATGTAAAACAGCTAAAAATATTGAGTTGACAGCCACACTAATTAAAACAGACTGTGTAGAAAATCTGACAAATATTCTAATTGGAAATCTAGTCACATATTACTTGGAGTCACACACATACTTGGAACTTTCCTGTGAAGGACTTTGTAGTGTATATAGTGCTTTCTTGACTTTATGATGTCCCACATAGTGCTCCACAGCCAATTAAGTTCTTTTTGATGTAGAGCCATTATGGCAATGTAGGAAACAAGTAAAAGTATAAAAGACCCGAGGATACAGGACCCTATTCTTATGATATAAAAGCTGGCTGCATATTCTGAGAGAATAAAACAAAACTGGACAACTATCTAAAAATCAATTTATGTCACTAGTTTAGCGTAAGCAATCTATATTCATTCTGCTATTGACTTTATTAGATTCTTCACATCTATGAATTGCAGCAGACATTCCAGAAAGCAAATGGATTGATAAATCTGGCAATTTGCCAATCTGTATTTTAACATGACTTTCAGTTCTTAAAGGAGCAACATTTCAATCACTGAGAAGAGATACCAAATGGCATAACTATGTCGTTTGCAATCTAATGGCTGTAACAGGCAGCAACTTGTGATATTGTTGTGATACGGAAACACATTTCTGTGGGATTTATGTCATCATCTCTTAGTGCCTGAGAAACTGCTGGAAATCTGAAATAAAAACAGAAAATGTTCATGTCTGGCAGTACCTATGGAAACAGAACAGTTGAAGTTAGTTTCTTTCAATGAAAGAATAGTGAGAAATGTAATAGGTTTAAAACAGGGATGGGTAAAAGAGGAAAGAACGAAAGTGAGAGCCTGTGATAAGGTGGAGGACGGGTGATATTCAGTGGCAAAAGGGCAGCTGTGATTACGCTATGAAATTGATGAACTTGATTTTGAGGAGACATAAATCAAAGCATGTGGAGCACTTAACATGAAGACCATTCCTCTTCAAAAGGCCAAATTCTTCCACTGCATTTTATTATGTCTTTTTGTTTCACTCCAGTAGCTATTCCTTTGTTGACTTTAAATGATCTTTATTCCATCTGTTAGCAAGTGAAGGAATGTTTTAGATATTCAGCTACTAAAAGTGCTAAACCACTGTGCTACTCAATCCTGAGATCTGGTAACCTTTGTTGTAAACACGTTGCTCCTTTTTCTCGTGGGTTTACTGTGGCACACCTAACTTCACCTTCAAAATTGCTCCAAGTTTTGTTACAGTTTCTAATTTAAATCCAGCGCATGTTCCCAAACCCTTTGAATTTTAGCTGTTTATGTATATATAGACTCCCCACTGTGTGGAAACGGGCCATTCGGCCCAACAAGTCCACACCAACCCTCTGAAGAGCATCCCACCCAGACCCATCCCCCTTATCTATCCCTATAATCCTGCATTTCCCATGGCTAACCCACCTAACCTACAGATTCCTGAACATTATAGGTGATTTAGCATGGCCAATCCACCTAACTTGCACATCTTTGGACTGTGGGAGGAAACCAGAACACCCAGAGGAAACCTACAAAGACACGGGGAGAATGTGCAAACTCCACACAGACAGTCACCCAAAGCTGGAATCGAGCCCAGGTGTCTGGCGCTGTGAGGCAGCAGTGCTAACCACTGAGTCACTGTGCTGCCTGCACAATGCCCTGCTACTCCACTGCCATCTTGAATTGACATCTCTGCTAGGGAAACCGGTTCCTCCATTCGATTCAAGCTGTTTTTGCTACTGTTTCCCTTTGAAATTCAAATGTAACAAACCTCATTGCAAGTGGATATAGACTTCACCCGGTAAATATTTACTGGGAGACACATCTGTTAACATAGTGGAAAGAAAGTTTCAAGATAAATGCATTACGACATTTGAGCTTAGAGCCATAGAAGGACTGGTGCACAAAAAGGGACCATTCAACCCTTTGTGTTCGAATAAACTAGCTACACATTCGAATCCTACCGCACCCCTAGCCTTTGCAGGTTGCAGTGCTTCGAGTGCGGATTCTTTTGAAATGAGTTCCTGGGTTTTCACCTCAACCACCAATCTTTTTAGGGAATTCCAGATGGACACCGCCCTCTGGGTGAAAAACATTTTCCTCATATCCCCTCAAATCCTTTTCCCAATCGCCTTAAATTTTTGCCCCTTAAGAATCAAATGAATGATTTATTTATTATCACTTTCATTTTACAGTGAATAATACAGTAAAATACTGTGAAAAGCTTCAGCAGTGACCACAATCTGGCACCATTTTGAACAGTTTAACACTAGAAAGGATAAAAGATATAATTGAAAGAGTAAGTGCCAGTTCTGCTTACCAAAAGTGGCCCACTAGGCCCTCGCATTCCTCGCCCGGCTCCAAGCAAGCGAGTCGGGCTTCTTAACGGTTCACGGTTTCACGCCCTCTTGAACTCTCTCTTCAAAGTTCTTTTCAACTTTTCAACTAGGTCAGTCAGAGTGATGCACTCACAAAACAAGGGCCAGCATAAACAGGGCTTTAGTAAGCACAGTGTCATACCAATATCAGTAATGCAGTATTCTAAGATCTAAGTTCACCTGGACCATCTCCAACACTTCTCTCTCCTTCCTGGACCTCTCTGTCTCCATCTCGGGCAACCACCTAGAAACAGATGTCCATTTCAAGCCCACTGACTCCCGCAGCTACCTGGAATACACCTCCTCCCACCCACCCTCCTGCAAAAATGCCATCCCCTATTCCTAATTCCTTCGCCTCCGCCGCATCTGCTCCCAGGATGAGACATTCCACTCCCGTACATCTCAAATGTCCTCATTCTTCAAGGACCGCAACTTCCCCCCCCCCCCCCGCAGTGATCGAGAATGCCCTCGACCGTGTCTCCCGCATTTCCCGGAACACATCCCTCACGCCCCGTCCCCGCAATAATAACCAAAAAAGAATCCCCCTCGTCCTCACATACCACCCCACCAACCTCTGGATCCAACGCATCATCCTCCAACACTTCCGCCATCTGCAATCAGACCCCACCACCAAAGACAAAAAAAGACCCTTATTTGCCTGCCGGAGGGACCACTCCCTCCGCGACTCCCTTGTCCGCTCCACACTCCCCTCCAGCCCCACCACACCCAGCACTTTTCCTTGTAACCGCAGGAAGTGCTACACCTGCCCCCACACCTCCTCCCTCACCCCAATCCCAGGCCCCAAGAAGACTTTCCACATCAGGCAGATGTTCACCTGCACATCTGCCAATGTGGTATACTGCATCCGCTGTACCCATTGTGGCCTCCTCTACATAGGGGAAACCAAGCGGAGGCTTGGGGACCGCTTTGCAGAACACCTGCGCTCAGTTCGCAACAAACAACTGCACCTCCCAGTCGCGAACCATTTCAACTCCCCCTCCCATTCCTCAGATGACATGTCCATCCTGGGCCTCCTGCAATGCCACAGTGATGCCACCCGAAGGCTGCAGGAACAGCAAATCATATTCAGCCTGGGAACCCTGCAGCCCAATGGCATCAATGTGGATTTCACAAGCTTCAAAATGTCCCCTCCCCCAACCGCATCCCAAAACCAGCCCAGCTCATCTCCACCTCCCTAACCTGTTTTTCCTCTCCCCTCAAGCCACACCCCCATCTCCTATCTACTAACATCATCCCGCCCCCTTGACTGACCTATCTCCTCCCTACCCCCCTACCTACACTCACCTTTACTGGCTCCATCCCCGCCTCTTCGACTTGTCTGCCTCCTCTCCACCTATCCTCTCCTCTATCCATCCTCTATCCGCCTCCCCCTCTCTCCCTATTTATTTCAGAACCCTCTTCCCCTCCCCCATTTCTGATGAAGGGTTTAGGCCTGAAACGTCAAGTTTTCCTGCTCCTATGATGCTGCTTGACCTTCATCCAGCCCCATGCTTGTTATCACTGTTAATTCTTCTCCTTTAACGGTGAATTGCAGCTACGACTTTGGTCCAGCTCCACACTGTTATCTAGAACAAACTCACCAGGTCCTGGTGATTTATCCAGCTTCAAGCAGTTCAGCCCCTCCAATACTTCCTTTATCATTATGCTTATTTTATGTAATATTTCACACTCTTCTTTAATTACAATGTTAGCAACCTCCCTCTCCTTTGCGAAGACAG
Organism: Ginglymostoma cirratum; assembly: GCA_024137785.1. Taxonomy (NCBI): domain Eukaryota; kingdom Metazoa; phylum Chordata; class Chondrichthyes; order Orectolobiformes; family Ginglymostomatidae; genus Ginglymostoma; species Ginglymostoma cirratum. The sequence goes on from JAHRHZ010000049.1 coordinate 20,703,923, forward strand.
AAATAAAATACTCATTTTCTGCATGTTCTATGCATGGGTTACCTCATAGGCTCAGCCTTTCCATTGTCACTGTCTTGCTAATAATATATTGTAAAATACCTTTGAATTTTCCATAATTTTACTAGCTAAGATTTTTCGTATCCTTTGATTTCTTTCCTAATTTCCTTTTTCACTTCACCTCTCTAATTTCTATACTCTTTTGAGCACCCTAAAGCATTTGTTTTTTGGAACTGTCATAAGCTGTATTTTTCTCCTTTATATTACGCTGTATGCTTCTGGTTGACCAGAGGACACTAGATTTGGCAGGTACCACCCTTTCTCTTTGTTGGACAAGTCTACACTGTGCTGCAGAATTATTGCTCTTGAACCCACCAGTTTATCACTGACTTTCCTTCAAGTAACTGTAACCAATCCACTTTTGCCAGATCATCAATCAGCTTTGTGAAGATTGCTTTCCCCTAAATTGCAATTTTTATTCCTTTGGTCCTTTCCATAACAGTGCTAAATCTAACTGAATTATGATCACTATCTCCAAAATTGTCACTCACTGCTATTTCATGCACCTGCCCAACTTTATTCCCTAAGACTAAATCTAGAATTGTGCAGTGTCTCTTTGGATTCATATGTGTTCACTAATGAAGTTCTCTTGAATGCAGTTCAACAATTTGTGCTGTTTGAAAATTTCACACCGTTTGTATCCCAGTGATATTTCAGCAGTTAATATACCCAACTATTATTGCCCTATTGTGTTTTAGCACTCTGAAGTTAGCCTACATATTTAATCCTCTAACTTCCCTCACCATTTGTGTGTCTAAAGTGTACACCTAGTAGTGTGGTTGCACTTTTTTTTGGTTGCTAAGCTCTCACCATATGACCTCGTTTGATCCTTCCTTACAGCTATAATAATTCTTCACCTTCACTTTTTCTATTCTCTTTTCTATTTTGGCTGAAAACGCTACATCCTGAGATGCTGAGCTGTCATCCTTACCTCTTTATACCAAATTTTTGCATTCCTCCAATTTAAATACATACCTTTTAATACCACCAATTTTCTATGCTTTTTTTTTGACCTCTGCTTCCTCTGTCTTTTCAGAATCACTCTCTGTTTCTGCCCCTGCCTCCTGTTTGCTGCTCTGAATTTTCCCTCAGGTTCCCATCCCCTACCAATCTAGTTTAAAACCTTGCCAACAGCACTTGCAAATCTGCCTGTGAAAGTATTTATCCCAGTTCTGTCAAGGTGTATGCAATCTGTACAGGTCCCAACTTCTACAAAACTGGTCCCAATGCTCAGTCTCGTCCACCAGCTTTCCAGCCACATGTTCAATCATTCTAGTCTCCTATTTCTTTGTGCATTGTATGTGGGACTGGATTATCCTGAGACTGTTGCTTCAGGTGTCCTGCCATTCACTTGCAATCTAGCTCCCTGAAAGTTGCTTTCAGACTCTCGCGCCCATTCCTACCAACATTGACCATGACCTCTGGCTGATTACCTTCCCCAGAACATCCTTTAGCCTGGCACCTGGGAGCCACCGTACCATCCCGGAGTACTGTAGGCAGCTGCAGAAATATGGGTCTGATCCCCTGAGTATGGAATTCTCTTACTATGGCTGTTCCATTCTGCTTCCACCTCCCTTTCCCCTCACCCACCTTACCTTCTCCCCACTACCTGAACAGCTGAACCACTTTTTGTGCCAAGGTGCCATTGACTTGATTCTGGTGTACTTTACAGAGGAGCCATCGCCTTCACCAGTATCCAAAATGCAATACTGATTAGCAACCACATTAAACTCCTGTGATGCATTTCTGATTCTCTTCAGTCGCCCGGTAGTCACCCATTCCCTTACTTCTGTATATTTCTAACCATGTGGTATGGCCACCTTCCTAAACATGTTTCCACATGATCCCCATGGATAACACAAAAGTGACTCCAGCCTCTATTCAAGTACTGAGACCCAGCTTGTGCTGCAGGTAATACTTCCTGCAGATCCCAACAGTGTAAGCGTCTCTACATTGACATAGGGTCAAAGCTCTACCTGGTTTGTATGTTAAGTTCATAAAAATTTAAAGAAGTCGTCATTTTATGTAAAAGGTTATGGCAGTTTCTTTCTGGAGAGCGCTCGGGCAGATTTTAGTGTCCTTAATCAATGTCAAAGCTGAGATCAGCTAATTACAGAGTCTGGGAAATGAATATATGCGGTTTAGCTACACTCTACCATTATCAATTGTGCCATTAAAGTAGTTAAACAGTTTGATTCCTGAATTCAACAGTCACAGATACTTTAGTTTAGCACTGTGAAATGCAGGGATATCATTACTACTGCTTCATAAAGTAGTTGGAGACTAGAATGATTCACTTGAATGATGTTTCAGAGTTGGAGTTTTATATTTATTTTAATAATTTTCCTTGTTTGTTTTGCAGCCATTCCAGCAGGGGTACAGGGTCCGAATAAAGAACGATATTAAACCTGAAAATAAACACAGCGTTATTTACTCACCGCTCCATGGCTGCCACAGTGGACTCTTCCAATCACTTGAGGCTAATGGCAGCCAAACTGAACCAGTCGATCTATCGCTGAACAAAAGACAGTCTCCACATATGTCAAGCTCCCCTTCCTCCCCCTATTCAATGACTATACTAACTTCTTCATCTCCTACGATGAGCATATCACGTTGCAGTTCGCCCAATAAGAGATCACCTCAGCCTCCTATCAGCATGCCATTAACCATCCCTACAGTTCTGACTGCGCCATTGTTATCCCGCTCGGGGATCCCAGGCTCGGGCTTGTACCCGGTTATTCACCCAGTGGTCGTACAACCTGTTGTGTACACCCAACCCATAATGGTGCCCACTATGATAAAGGATGAGATGAGAAATAATCAACATGGTAAGTGCACTCATTGGGGAACACATTGTAACATCTGAGGAAGCCACAGAAGTTTGCCTTTTTCTATTAGAACCTAAAGAATTGTGGATGTTGTAAATCAGAAACAAACACAGAAATTGCTGGAAAAGCTCAGAAGTTCTGGCAGCATCTGTGTAGAGAGATCAGAGTTAACGTTTTGGGTCTAGGTCCATTCCTGTTTGGTTCCCCCATAACTTTTGCCAAATTTCCTGGATCTAATTTATAGGCTGATGAGATTCGAGCACTGCAACAGAGCCCACCATGGTTAAAAAGGAAATTTTGAGCAGTGCAGCATTTGTGACGCTCTTTAAGGGGAAAGGAGTTTTTTTGAAGGAAGGAGTTGCATATTTGTAAGTCTTACAGAGACGGACATAATCCTGCAAAGGAGGAAGATTGGAAGACAAAGGTCTTGCCTGGGTCTTTTTCCACGAGACCTGCATGTTGGAGCCATGGTGACCTGCAGCTTAGGTTACCATCTGCCAGACAATCCCAAGATGCAGCAATAATAGAAATGGATGCGAGGGAATTGAGATTGAAAGGCAGGTCCTTAAGCAGTCCCCTCCCACGGCCCTGCTAGTATTTACGTACAGCGGGTAATGATGGAGTGGTAGTCGTTTTGGACAGATGGTATGAAACAGAGGGCAAGGCTAGGAAGAGATGGTAGACCTCAATACTGCATTTTGCCACTATTTTCGCCACTATCTCACCTACATTGGGATGAGATAGCAGAGAAACCAGCCTAACATACTTTATAACATCATGGAAATAAACATTCAAATGTGATTCATCGTTTACTTTATTGACGACTTTAACCTTTTTCATATACTTTTACCTCCCCAGATCCTCTTCTACAATGTGCGATTTCTGGTGCTCGACATATTTCCAGGCAACAGCACATGCAACTTTGTACCCATCCACGTGGAGGTAAATATGAATGACACCACCTTGGAAATAGATTTTGCTGTTGTTTCACTATCACCAAATTACAGTAAGTAATGTAAGAGTGAGAATGGGGGCGATACTGATCACTGCCGAATATTAAGGACCTTTTCTTCATGTGCAATGTGTTACCACATGGCTTAAAAATTCTTGTTTTTGATGAACGTTTCCTTTTCCTTTTGTTTTCTGTTTGCTAGGTCAGCTGCTTAATTCTGGTGAACAAGATCCCATGATGATGAAAGCGATAAAATGTGAGCAAGAGTTTGAATTAGATGGCTGCATCAACGAGGTATCTTCTTCAGCCCTCAGTCCCATGCAGTCAATTAGATCACATGAGTAAGTACTTTGTACAGCTTTTGTATTTTGCACATTAATATGGAGGTACAAGATATGAATGTAAATGATCTGTGTGGGTAATCTTAGCAAGGGAAGGGAGATCTCTTTCCAGTTCTCCTTCTCTTTGGATTCTATCATCCCTGGTCCACCATGTTGTTACTGTAAAGTACTGCTTCACTGAGCCACCTGACTTGCCTTTCGTCACGTTTATACAAGTGATGTATGCCTCGAAGAAATGTAGGCTTGCAGGTTGTTGGAATATTTCTGTTTATTGGGAAGGCCAATGAAACTTTGCCATGCATCAATGCCGGCAGGTTTATTGAAAGTCCTTTGTGTAAGTAGGGAGAGGCTGTGGTGTACCGGACCAAGAATTGCTGTAAAAACGGTCCTAGGCTTTTGATTTATTGTACTTTTATTTACTGTGACTGAATATTATGTTGGAGGTCAAGTTATAGGATGGAAATATTAGTTATTCATTGCCAATCTGTGGTAGCACTGAAATTTCAACTCTCAATTTCCCTACCTCACTTTCTTCCTTCAAGATGCTTATTAAAACTTACCTTTTTAAACATGCTTTTGGACACTGACTACTATCCCCTTCGATGATTTGGTGTAACATTTTGCTTTGACATTTCCGTGAAGGGCCTTGAATAGTGTTACTGCATTAAAGGCACTATATAAATGTAACTTGTTGTATTCAAAGTCTAGAATAGATTTTAAAAATCATGCTTTTTAGTGCAGACCTCTGAGTGCCAGGAGTCACACTGGGTCTTTGGTTTCAGAGGTCATGAGGTCTTGAAAGATTTCCCACATATCTCCCTGTGTATGTACCTATTGCATGAATTTGTTTAATCTGCACTGATATTTCCAATTCTGTAGTCGGTGATAACATGAAGGCACTAGGAGAGTTAGGGATGTTTTTCGTTGGAGTGGAGTTATTTCTGAATAAAATTATATGTTTTCATTGGTGTCTGAAAAATTATATCATAATGTTATGCTATTGAACAGTGTAATATAAATACTTAACATATTGATTAGAAGCCCTCTCTTTGGTATTTGAGAGATGATGTTAACAGTTTTTTAATTAATTCCTAGATGAGGACAGTTAACTGTGATTCTGCTGGACCTAAATTATATATTGGTGAGCCTGGGAAAGGACCATAGGTATTCTTAACTAATAAACCACTTAGCGTTTTAACAACAACATGATAGGGATCTTAGAGCTTTCCTTTTACTGATACCAGACTTTCATTTCCAGGTTTGTTTGAACTAAATTCAGATTGACAAACTGCCTTGGTGAGATTATGGACTCATGTGCTGCTTTGAGTTCAGACTATTAGTTCTGTAATATATCTGCGGTGATACAACAACTTGTCCTATAGCAAAAGTTTAAAGATACAAAACCAACGACAACTTTAAGCTAGTTAAAAATGGATGAACACCACTGCTAAAAAAGCAGGAAATGAAATTTCAGATGGACATCCATAGAGTTTGTATTAGAATCATAGACAGTTCACAGCACAGAACAAAGACTACTTGTGTCCGCATGTCTGTGCCAGCTAAAAAAAACAAACTACCCAACTTAATCCCACTTTCTGGCATTTGATGTGTAGCCCTGCTCATAATTACATGAGGGGTGCGCATCCAGATACCTTTGAAATAAATTAAAGGTTACTGCCCTACTATCCTTTCAGATAGAGTTCCAGACCCATACTGTCCTCTGGATGAAAACAATATTTCCTCATCTCTCTCTAATCTTTCTACCAATAATTTTAAGTCTGTGCCCCCTTGTCCCTTATCCCTCTTCTCAGATGAATAGGCCTTTCCCATCCACTTTGTCTGGGTCTCTCTCCATTTTGTATACCCCAATAAAATCTCTTTTCAGTCTCTGTTCCAAGGAAAACGATCCCAGTCTTTCTCATAACTGATTTTTTTCCAGTTTTGACAACATTCTCACAAATAAAAATCTGTAACCAAAAAGTGTTGGTAACCATGTAACCATGTCAATTGTCACAAAAACCTATCTGGTTCACAAATATCCTTTAGGGAAGAAAATCTGCTATGTTTACGTGGTCTGGCCTAAATTTGACTCCAAGCCCACAGACCCATCCCCCTACTCTATCCCCATAACCCTGGGTGAGATGCTCTTGGGAGAGTCGGTGTGGATTTGATGGACCAAACGGCCTGCTTCCACACTGTAGGGATTCTAAAATTCCTCATGATTTGACGCAAGAGTTCCTTCAGTTCTTTCACTTCTTTTCAGCTGGCGAAGAGTGATTGGTTCACAACCAATAGGTCAGGGACTTTATAATTTGAAAGTAACAGTTTACAGTAACTGGCGTTAGAAAATAACTAGCTTTGTCCAGGCTTTAAATATTTTGCTGGAGAGACAGGCACAGACAACATCTGCCCTTTCAGCAGTCCAAAGGCTGTTTGCTGCACAGAAGACAATTGGATAGTTGTTGTCAAACTGATAAACTCTGGACTTCTTAATTCACAACTTCATAAGCCAATCAGCAGCATGTTGCTGGCCCAAACTCACTTTGTTCAGAGACTTCCTGACCCTGAGCTGGACTGTTACTAGTTCTTTCCCTACTGCTTGAGCAACAGTGTAAACATTGTACACACTGAGTTATAATGTAGCAATTCCTTCCTCATTCCTTTGTCCTTGTTCCAATTCAGTCCAGAACTAAAAATAATGTTAAATCAAAACATATGGTCTTTACGGTATGTCAATTACATCCCAAACAGTCTGCATGTGAGATAATGAATGTTTACTGCCAAGATGCTGGTAATAGATGTTGTGCAACTTCAAATAATGACATATTGAGGGTAACTCCAGATTCATGAATGGTAGTGTTCCTTTCAGATTCTGAGTTATTATTGCTAATTAGTGGGCTAATTATGGTAGAATTATTTGATGTATTGTCATGCATCAAGCTCTATTGGCAAGAGGTCACAGAACTTGCAAATGTTACATTTATGTTTGGTAATAATTTCCAACAATGGAAAATATTAGATCCATTAGCTAACGATCAGAGGACCACGAATATTCACAAAGCTCCAAAAACAAGGACAAGGATTCAGGCTGGAGACACATGGTCTTTATTGAGTAACTACTTTGTGAAGCTTCAAGAGGCTAGCAAAATAGGAATGTATTAATTTCTTTAATGCTGTCTGCACATAGTTTCTTACTGGTACTATTACAGTGTAACCTTTAAAAAGTATTTTACCTGTATTAACACTGCTCCATGTTTATCCTTTGCTCATTTGCTAATTACACATATACATATAACATTGGATATATGTTAGATGATGCTTGTCTTAGATAGTTTTGGGGAAAAACAAAGTAAAGCTAGCACAGCAACCAAGTGCATTTAATACTAGACTGCCAACCCAGAGATCATTAGTTCAGATCCTACCATGGTGGGTTATCATTTTGGATTTAATAAAACTGGTCATTTACAGGACATGATGAAATCTGCTACATTTATGCAAACGTCTAAGTAGTTCTATGATGTTCTTCAGAGAAAAGAAATTGCCAGTCTTACCAGATCTAGTCTACATGTGACCCCCGTCTCCAGCAGTGAGTTGACTTAAATATTATTCTCAAAGAAACCAAGGATGGGCAACAAATACTGTCCTGTTAATGTTGCTTAATTCCTGGAACAAATTTAAAACCAATTTATTTTTAATTATCACAAGATAATGTCTTGAACATGTCCATGGTCACTAGCTGAAGGTATACATGGCCCATTTGGCGCAATCAAACTTCAACTTGGCAAGATAAATTGAAGGAACCAATAATAAGTATTGACAAAGCCTCAGTCATGGAATCTGTACTCTCTTTTTTTTTGAGAACTGCTTTTATCCTCCACCATCTCTTACAAGGGGCGGAGATCGATGGAAATGGCACTGTCAATATTGAAAATTTCCTTGCTCCCGACCCTCAAAGAGATGTAGTGTATCAGACTGCTAGAAGAGAGAAATGATGCCATTTAGAATTCCAGATCAGGTTTGTGGCTTATTGTTGAAATGTTTAAGGGGAAAATTCTTGTATTGGGGCAATTTTATCTCCTTCAACAACGATAACAGTATTGGATTTATGTAGTGTCCTAAACATAGTAAAATATCCCAAGGCATTTCTTCCAGAAGCATTATCAACAATATTTGACAGCAAGTCACATTAAAAAGAAATGTCAAAGAGCTTGACAAAAATAGAGCGGTTTTAAAGAGAATGTTAAAGGAGGAGAGAGGTGGAACGTTTTGGGCAAATTCCAGAGATTTAGGATCTAGGCAACAAAAGGTATGGCTGCCAGTGGTGGGGTTATTAAATTTGGGAATGCAATTGAGGTATATGTTGGAAGATTTCAGAGGTTGTAGGCTGGAAGAGTTATAGTACATTGAAAGGGTAAACCATGGAAAAGTTGCAAAACAATAAGAATTCTAAAATCAAGGAATTGCTTGATGGGGCCCCAATAAGGGTCAGCAAGCAGCGGGTTCGTAGTTGAGAGATAGTACAAATGATGATTTTCTGAAGCAGGGTCTAGGCCTGAAACGTCAGCTTTCCTGTTCCTCTGATGCTGCTTGGCCTGCTGTGTTCATCAGCTCTACACCTTGTTATCTCGGGTTTATAGTTGAACTGGTTTGTGTCAGCTCGCATATGAACAACAGAGGTTTGGATGAACTCCAGTTCATGCTTCTCTCTAGACTTGACTATTCCAGAGGTCAACCTACATTCTACCCTGGGTGAAACTTAAATCATCTGTAACTGTGTTCATGTCCTTACTTTCACCAAATCCTGTTCATCCACCTCCCATATGCCTGTTCGCCTACATTGGTTCCCAATTAAGTACAGCTTGTTTTCAAAATCCTCATCCTTGTTCTCAAATTCCTCCATGTCCTTATTCTGCTCAAACCCACAAGTGTCCATGATATCTGTACTCATGGGACTTTGACCTCTCAAGTATTCCTGATTTTAAAACCCCACCATTGGTAGCTGTGCCTTCAGATTCCTTGTCCATAAATTCTGGAAATCCCTTCATAAATTTCTCCACCTCTCTTTATTACTTTAAACCACTCCTTATAAACTAACTTTGTAAATGAGCTTTTAGGCCCTTTGCATTAATATTTCCACATATGGCTTGATGTCAAATTCTGTTTTGTAACTTTCCTATTAAGCAACTTGGGACATTTTATAATGTTAAAGGTACTGTAAAAATACAATTTGTTGTTTTTGAAGAGTAGAAGATGAAGGGAAAGTAATACAATCTGTCATGTATTCTGGTCTTTAGTGTGAGACAATATAGTGTTTCTGCCGACTTTGTGACTACTACATTTTGTCCAGGTTGTTGCAATTTTATAATGCAATTACTAGTTCCGATGGTAATTGAAGCATTGTGATGTACACAATAACTTTTCTGCTTTGAAGAAGTAAAATATGCTGTAAAATGCCCCACAAAAAAACACATTAATAAAAAATGTATTAAGTAACTTTTGATAATCAGAAAAGGTTTATGACAATGTACAGATGATTGCTTCTATTCTCATTTGTACCTAAAAGCCAAAATTCCCATTCAAACTAATTTTGGCAATATAATTTTACATATAAATCTCTGCTTCCTGCAACCTCGTATCAAATTTTTAGCAAATACAGGAATTTCATCCTAAAGTCTACTTAAACAATTTTTCTGTTAACTACCAGGCTAACAAAAGTGCCTTTTGGAACTTTGTTTGTGAGATGGCAACTTTGTAGCAGACATCCTGTGGGTGGGATCTACAGCTGAAACTACTTTTAGGTGTTGACATCAGTGTTTGAGAGCAACCACACCCTATAGGCAATATCAAAACAACAGGAAACAGTTAATAACACATTGAAGGAGTGGCTTCAACAGTAAAAATCCAGAGTTCTGTACTTAGACAGAGAATTAATGAAGGAGAATTTTATAGAACCTAAAATACAAATTGCTTCATGAAGTGTAATAGTGTACTCATCAACAGAAACTTGATGCAACATTTGAAATTATTGTGCTGTCCAGTCTTATTATTTTGATGTTTTTGAATGAAGAGTATTTTCGCATGATGTCAAAATGATCTTTTCGGCAAATTATATTGTTCATGACATAAAACATGGAACTGCAGTATTATTTCATAAAATGAATTGAAATTCCTTTGTCATTATTGCAGTAAAATAATGACAATATGGAACCCTTTCAGTTCATGGTGACCTTTATCATCTTGCCCATACCATCATGGAAAGGCACTGAAACAGTGTTGGCACTCTCTCTTTTGTCGAAGGTTGTAAAAATGGGTTCTGCGGAACAGGGAACTGGGTGGTGTCATGTGTTTGAACTTTTCACTTTCCTGTCCAGTGAAATTGGCTGAAAGCACCCCTTCACTGACAACAATGAAGGCTCCTAAATGAAATTAGCTAAAGTCAGAATGGCCAATTTGTGTGAAATCATGGAACCATCTTCCTGTTTAATGCAAATAGTTAACAAACTGCAACTGGCTAACAAATGCTTGGGACTGAACCATATAAGGTGATAGAGGGACAAGCTCTTTTGAAATTGCCATTTAAATGCACCAGGATAACTATAATACAAAATGATTTGTTCTACATTCACCTTTGCGCCATTTGGGGCAGAAAATTGGCATAGGGTTAGGTTTGTATTGTTAGTATCCTGTTCATCTCACCTCATATATAGCTGAGAATGACAGTGTCTGTGGAAACAAAGGGAAAAATTCCTTATTCAACGGTGTTCTTACCATTTAAAGATAAAATATGGTGTCAAAAGGATAAATTAGAAAACAAATCCACTTGTAAAATGTAACTTGGAATATTTTAAAATCCATTCTAATGGGTAAATGTTAGAATTCTATATAATTTTATTTACTATGGATCACCATATCTGCTTCCACCTTATCCTTTGATAAATTTCAGTGGGCTTTGTTTGAAATTTAGAGCTTCTTCCTGAAGTTTTCTGTTCCCACTGGAGTGTAAAACATGCAGTGGAGTCAGCAATAGGCTGTTGAGGAGCTCAGAGCTTCTAGCTATGGGATACTGAGGATTGACACTTGGTGAAGCACACTTCCTTTAAAGCTTATTAAACAAAATTATTGTATTGAGATGGGAAAATCTATGTCAGGAACAAATACAAGGAATCACAGGAAAGTTTCACATTATGTAGTCTTGCATTTCCTTATATCTATATGGTAAGTTAGTAAAAGGTTAATAGTCCCAAGACACAAACCTGACATTTAGCTTGTTGAAAACATATTTGAGTTTCATCTAGTGGTATTGACAATATATTATTTTCTTCCTGCAATATTTCATGATACAAATAAACTTGTAATTAAATAGTAGACTTAATAAAACACTCTCTGGCTTTCTCATCAAACACATATCAAATAGCCTGGCTTTCTACATGCAAATAGCAACTGTTGGCACATTTATAAAATAAAAGTTGCCTTTAATTCCACTCCTTCCCCTTTGACTTTAACATTGGAGGAGCAACTATTGAAAAAAAAGAGCAAGCCTGGTTTGAAGTCGTTCATGGGATCGGTGAAGCAAGTGTTTAGATTTGCAAGGACATGATTATTTTATCCGAAGCAGTTGAAGTCCTAGTTGAGCTGGAATTTTAATTACAATAGGTCAGACAAAACCTCTAATTTTTTTAAACCAATGTATTTGTTTCGAGAGCAGTGTTATTGTATAAACTATGCAATTTTATTCCTCTTAAACCTAGGTTGCTCTTACATCATGCATTATTAGCATTAAAAGACTTGAATCACAAATTCAAGTATCCATCAACGCTGAATGATCACAATCTGTTTGCCAATTAAACATAAATACCACAAAAATCATCAACCCACAGTTAACATCTTCGATATAATTAGTGTATCCAGCAACACAGAATATTATCTACTTCAAACTTGCACACTACCCTGAGCACTACCACCTCCAGCATTTAACTTGTTTTGGATTGTAAGAATTCATTTTTGTTCCAGTTTCATCCAAGTGACTGACAAGTATTCATAAAAATACTAAGGAAGTTCACAAAAATATGCCAGGAATTGAAATTGACCTGTAAGGATAGCATCCACCAATCATATATACACATCCAAATGTATCAAGGAATAACTTGAATTTCTATCAGACTATAAGCTGTAGATGCAAAAAGTAGGCCATTCAGCCCATTGAGTCAGCGCTATCATTTAATGAGATCATAGCTGATCTAATAATCTTTACCTCTACTTTCCTGCCTTATCCCCATGACTCTTGATTTCTTTACTGATTAAAAATCTGTTTATCTCCGCCTCGAATACACTTAACAACCCAGCCTTGACAGCCCTCTGCAGTAAAGAATTCCACAGACTGACCATCTCCTGAGAGAAAAATAATCCTCCTCATCTCTGTCTTAAATGGATGACCCCTTACTCTGAGATTATGTCCTCTGGCCCTAGACTCCCCTACAAGGGAAAACAATTTCTCCACATCTCCCCTTTCAATCCCCTTAAGAATCTTACATGTTTCTATAGTCTCCTCATTCTTTTAAAAAGCTAATGAACAGAGGCCCAACCTGCTCAACCCCTTTTCATAAGAGCATCCTTCCATACCCAAATCAACCTAGTGAATCTTCCCTAAATGCCTCCAGTGCCTGTATATCACTGCTGAGATAAGGGAACCAAAACAGTTCATGCTTTTTTAGGTGTGGTCTGACTCATGCATTGTATAACAAGTCTCCTCTATTTTTATACACCTTTTCCTTTGAAAAGGTCAGAAGTGCATTTACCTTCCCTTTTTAGTTGCTGAACTTGAATGCTCAATTTTTGAGATTCATGTACTAAGACACTTCTTTCATGTCAATACTTTTCTAATTTATAAAGTAATTGATTTTTGAGAATCCTGTTGTTGGAAGTTAATCTAAATTTGACGTGAAACCCTTTAAACTATTAGATTGGCAGACGCAGATAATTTCCTTGTAGTTGAAATACAGGTGATGTTTATTGTGTCTTTATTTGGAGATCTGTAAGTTAACAAGGAAAATATAAAGTATTCACTACATGAGCTGATTTGCTGCTCCAGAAAAATCTGGGGAATTGTAATTCTCCCTTGACTGAACCTCTTCCACCACTCTCACCAGAGTATAGATATCAGATTCAGAACCAACCAGGAATGACAGGTTGCAGCAGCAATTAGAGATTGAGGAGTGGAATGAGTTGGAAGTAAAAGGTGCCTTTATAATATAAGCACAAGGGTACAGTTGGAGAGACGGCGTGGCTCTGTGAAAGGGGAGAGAATAAATATAGAAACAGTTATGGGTTGCGATGATCTTATTTCACTTAGAAAATAAATTACTTGTTTATATAATTATCGTTTGTGGGACCTCAATGTGTTGTAATTTGTCTGGTGTGTTTCCCTACATTGCAATATTGATTAAATTTCAACAATATTGCATTGATTATAAAGAGCTTTGAGCAAAGGGCTATATAAATGCTTGCCCTTTCTTTATACGATCATGATGATTTCCCCAATTCGTCTAGCAAATTGGTTTAAATATGTTTTTTTTTGTAATACATTACAAAAGCACGAAATATGTCAACAGAACTGAATTATTTTAGTAGGTGGAATCAAGTTATTGACTTCTGGGTATCTCTCATGACAGAATCTCCTTGATACATTAACCTCAAACCATGCTCTCCAACGTTAATAAATGTGTCTGTAAAAGACCTATATAGAAGTGGGAATAAGATGAGGTTTGCTAGTGTCAAAGAATTTCTGTCGTTTAGAATTATCAGCCAGGCAAGTGTCAGTAAGAATAATGCAACAATATAATTTTTCACCAATAAAGCCTAGCTTTCTACAAAGGCACATGCCTGGAAGGAATACTTAACAATAGACACCCAGAAAATGTCCACTCTGTTTTGCAATAAGTGTAGTTGCACTTTTGTAAGCTTATTCATTTCAGTGTCCTCTAATATTGCAGAGATTTTAAAAACATCTGAGGGAAGCATACAATGAGGTTTGTTTCTAAATAAAAACAAACATTTAAACCAACATGTTTAGATGTAATTTACCTAGCCCTTTTATAATGCAACAGCTGATTAATGGACTGAAACAGGAGGGAATAGGTGTTTACAGATTGAAATACAAATAGCAATTTAACCTCACAATGATAATGAGAGATAAAAGGTACTGCAGATGCTGGAGAATCCGAGATAACAAGCATGGGGCTGGATGAACACAGCAGGTCAAGCAGCATCATAGGAGCAGGAAAACTTGACGTTTCGGGCCTAAACCCTTCATCAGAAAATGAAGGGT
>JAHRHZ010000049.1:20718824-20772332 GCA_024137785.1 Ginglymostoma cirratum
CAGCCCCATGCTTGTAACCTCACAATGATTTCTAGTTTAGTCAGTTGTTTTAGTGTTCGTTGTATATAGACGACAAAAATATATTTGAACTTGACTCCAAACACAAACTTAAGACCAGGCTTGAATTGTATGACCCTCGGGCTAGTTGACCAGCGAGGGAGTGGGACATAAAATTGGGCATCATAGTGGGTGATGCTGAACCAGTTGCCTACCTGCCTTCACTGTGATTTTACCTGCAGAGGGGATGTTGAGCAACCTGTTTTCCTGTCGACCAAATGAAGGCTGTAAATCAGCCAATTAAAGGCCTCTTCCCTCTGCTACTGAATTTTGGCTATAATGTAAGGTGTCACATTAATTGTCTAGATCATCAGATGAAAACCGGTGGCCTTGTTGCTAAGCTACAGTGATGGGTGCTTCCTGTTTGGGCAATGTATGCTCAATGAAGAGCCTTTAAAAGTTTGTTTTCTCCCTCGCACACCGTATCTCCCACGCCCCTTTAGTAAGGCCTGACCATGGCAAAACCCCAGACTTGCATTAATTCAGGGTCCAACTGGAGTCTGTTTGCAATCACCACATCTGAAGGTGGGACGAGAGAGTTGCTAGCCATACGATTGGTTGATTTGCTGGTTAAAAGGATCTGATGGTTGTAACATTACTGCAGGGTGACACAGTAGCACCAAGGCAGGTTTACCTCCATCTTTTCAGCTAGGTACCAACAATTGTACCAAATGTGACTCTGTGGAAATGAATGGGGATGGAAATGACCATTTTATAAAAATCATACAAACAAATGATATGTACTAAAGGATAGTACACCTCAATTCAGATCATTCTGAAATATGAATGGAACGAAGAATATTCAGCCAAAATCCATAAGACCATGCATTTTGAGCCTGTTAATTCATTGCCCAGTCTGAGTTCTAATAGTTTTGCATGCAGTGTCTTGGATAAGCTATCAGAAATGTTGTTTATGAGAAACCCTCTCACTATGTTTTAAGAGTAAAAGATGAATTAGTGGAGTCCTGCGGTTCTTGGTCAGAGATCTTCTGAAAAGAAGTGGTCTGTTTACACCAATGGGAAATGAATTTCCCAAAACCAAACTTTGACAAACCAATCCAAACTCCTGAGCATTAAATAACAGTCAGTTGGAGCGATCTTTTTTTTTCAGGGGGGTGGTGGCATTACGAATAAATTTGTCTGCACAAAACATCTCTGAACAGTCTTGAATCAACATGTAAAAAAAAGAAAAGCAAAATACTTCTGATGCTGGGAATCAGAATAAAAACAGGAAATGCTGGAGAAACAAGTCATTGGATTCAAACCTCATTCATTGAGTTTCTGTCTTGACGGATGCTACCAGACTTGTTGAGTTTTTCAAGCAATTGTTTTGTTTCTGTTGCAAAAACATAAATGTTTTTCATATGTTAAGTGCAGGTGCACAGATTCTACTCCCCCATTTGAAGTCTAGCTCATAAATGTACAGAACAAATGGAACAGTATCATCAATACAGGAGTATCCATTGTTGGTTGAACAGATGAAATGCAATACCTTATTTTTGTTCCATCAGGAGCCATAAACCCTCAGTAATCGTGCACACTGTATCAAGACCGCACCCAGTTGAATCCCCAGACACACAGAAGAAGCGTCGTATACACAAGTGTGACTTTGATGGATGCAACAAAGTTTACACAAAGAGCTCACACCTCAAGGCACACAGGCGGACGCACACAGGTAAGAGAAATCTAAAGTATTGTCATTCCCCAAGAGCCCAAATGTTTTATAATGGAGCCATTAAATTTCTGTCTGTCTGTGCAAAATTCTTCTGGGACTTGCTACAATCTCTGATTTTAACCAGGTTTAAACAGCCCCATTTGTGTTTTTTTTCCATTTTTGCAGCATTCACCTGTTCCAGATTGAATAGACCATCAGTGAAAATCCCCGTTTTACATTCCCCTACATTTAAATTCTTCTGCTGACCTTTCCACCGGATTCCTGCCAGCCCTGACCCCTTTTTGCAGTGAAACTAGTGAGGGCTACTGTTGAGGCCCTTAAGTGATTAATTAATGACCACACAAGCACCATTCCCACCCCCAGCTTAATGTTCAGATTATTATGAGGAGCTTTTTCCTTTGCCCCAGCCAAACTCTGCCCTCTGTGGATGCTCCCTCCCTTTCTGCCTCTCCACCAACAGCTTCACTCCCTCTTCTGCTCATTTTGCTCACCCACCAGGCCTCAGCTCCCCTTACTGCCTTGAGAGCCCACACTTGCCTAGTCCTGGACTTGGCCATGGATTTAGACTTTAATTTTCACTGGGGAGCGTGAAGAGGTGAGGAATTTTCCCTGGGAGGCAGGTCAGGCAAAGGCTGCCAGCTGTGGTTGTAGGCTGGATGCAAGGCCTGCCTCGCTGCTTCAGAGTTGTGTGAAAGATTAATAAAAACTCAGGAAACCGTAAACAGTCATCTAGCCTTTACTGCTAATACAATCTCCATGCCCCATCTATCAAAACTCCTTCAACTAATACTCTTTACTGCACCCTCCATGCCAACTTAAGCCTCTGTACCTCACCCCTTCGCATTCCCTATGCCAACCTATGCCTTTTGTTCATCTATATGGCAATCTATGCCCCCATTCACTCATCCCAATGGTCATTTATAGCTGCCAAATCAATTTTGTACCAACTCCTGCCAATCTATTTCTCCCACCCACCGGTCATTACCGTTCCCTATCCATAGTATCCACTGTGGATGCATCATGGAGTCATGCCAAAATTACATTACCGTTGAGTCTAATGATAACGTCAATGTTTAGAAAAATCTGGCATCGATTAAAAATATTCTAATTAATCTCCTTATGAAATAGATATTTCATTTAAGTACTTAAACTCATATAAAAACAAACATTTCCATTCAATATACATTTGAAGGTATGAATCAATTGCTCAATTAGCAGGCAAACACCAACCCCCCCCCCTCCCCCGGTGTAATTGGTAAGTTGGGAAATCAGTCCTGCAGCACAGGGGGATTATCTTAGCCATTTTCCAGTCCTCTGGGACCCTCCCTGACTCCAGTGATTCCTGAAAGATCATCACCAATGTCTGCACAATCTCCTTAGCTTTCTTCTTCAGGACTTTGGGGTGTAGCCCAACTGGTCCAGGTGATGTATCCACCTTGAGACCTTTCACTTCCCCAACACCTTCTCCCTGTTAATGGTGACACCAAATCATTCAGACAATGCTTTTGGCAGACTGAAAATTGATTCCATTTGTGTAAGCAATTATTTTACTTTCTGTTGTTTATTGTGGAAATAAGCCTGCATTTCAAGGAATATTTCTTAAAGTTTTAGATCTGACTGCAGTCCCAACAGTAAATTAAACAAGTAGTTAGTTATAATTATGAATGTTCCTTATTCTGAACTAATCTGAGGCTAATTTTCTTAATATTATATCCAGAAATATTTGGTCTAAATTTTCCTTCATGACATTGCAAAGGTTAAACATAAGAATCTTCGCAACAACTTCAAATTATTTGTTACGGTGAACTTCCATTTTCCTTTTTTCTGCAGGTGAGAAGCCCTACAAATGCACTTGGGACGGTTGCACGTGGAAATTTGCCCGCTCAGATGAGTTAACTCGACACTATCGCAAGCACACCGGCATCAAGCCCTTCCAGTGTCCTGACTGTGATCGCAGCTTTTCCCGTTCAGACCACCTCGCCCTGCACAGAAAGCGACACATGCTGGTCTGAGTCTGTCATCTTTCATTGTGTAAGCCAGACAGGATGCAACTAAACTCATCCCTTTACTTAACCAAGATTCAGCTGGGCTGAATCCTTCAACAAATGAACACTCTCATGTAGTCAGTATCTGATGTACAAACAATGCTCATTTTTTCTTGTTGTATGCAGGACTTATGTTTTAACAATATGAATGTGTTTATGGTGATGCATAGCATTCTCCACTGTGTGTATGGACTGAGTAATTTTTTTTTAAGTATAAAATTACATACTTCTGTCATCCAATTTGTTTGTTAAAATTGTTGGCATTTTAGTTGATTAATAAGCCTTTATAGTCTTGCCAGTGTAGAATGCTGCTGTATGCCATTTCCTTCGTCAAAACCTCATTCAAAATGTGTACTTTTTTGCAAATAGCTGATTGATGTTTTGTCATTATTCAGAGACAAATTTGGAAAGCAAATTACATTTTTGGTGTGAGGTTGGAGGACTCCAGGAAATTCCTGCACAAACAACTGTGAAAGAAGGAAAGGCATTAATCTGGGTTTAGAGGAATTTGCCAATTTTGACCAACCTTTTTGACACATTTCGGCATTGCACTCACATCCTTTTCTTCAAATGTCATTTATCTATTCTTCAGTGTTGGTATTCTATAGGTCCATCCCTTCTGCAGTGATGTCCACATTTCAGTATCAACTTCAACAAGTTAATGAAGTTAACACAAAGGTTCAACAACAATGACTTCTCTTTATGTCATTGCACAACTGCAACCTCATTTTATTACTGACTTATTTATTGGAAATTCTCTTGTTCAAGTAACATTCCCTTTCCCAAGTGGAAGTTTCATACTTTCACTGGTGGAGCTCAACCCATCCTGGAAATCAACCTGTCCAGTTCCCTAGAGTTCATAAAAATGAGACTTGAACTATGGGGTTCTGAACTATAATCCGTTTTGTTTCATTTGTGGTCAAGTTACACTTTTTAATTTGATTGGATATGTGACCAACTTAAGAAGGAAATTAAGAGTTTCTTCAGATAAATTAATTCAAATACAAAAGACATCCTCTTACAAAATCTGTCTTTTTATTGAATAAATGTTACTGAACACACAAAATGGTCAAAAATGAAAAACATTAACATTTTATTTAAAGAATTGGTTATATTTTGTCAGATAATAATTAAGCCAAATTTGACTCCTTACAGGAAGAATTATCTAATGGGACTGTCGTGCATTGAATTGACAACTTCTAAAAGTGATTGTATGTTGTCCAATCGCCAATAAACCATATTATTATTGTTGTCTCTATTTCAGATAATAGAGAAAAATGACCCATGTAAAACAAAATTCTTTAACTATCTGTGAGAAAGGAACCTGCTTCGAACAATTCTGCTCCACCCTTTTATCAAAATACCCTTATACCAACAGCTTCCTAATCTATAATTATACCATGGCACTTGACATGTGCCTTTGGCAGGTAGACATAAATTCATTAATATAATGTTGGTTTCAGCATATATCAATATGACACAACTGATGCTGTGCTCCCTAAAATCATCCATGGGAAACTCTAAAATAATGAAGAATTCAAGAATTTGTGTGAGAAAATGTACTCTGCCAAATAAGGCATTTTGTCAAAGCTCAGTTGTTTTCATTTATTGCAACAATTATAACATTTAATTTTAATAATTAAGGTATTTGGGCTAGTTCTATTAAGCTGCTCAAAAAATCATCTTTTAAACATTAGTGTAAATATTTTTATTGCTGGTTTATTGCTTACAGTTGGTAAGGTTTTAACATTTTTCACTACATCCAGTCGAACGAGCATAATAATCTGAGGCTGATATGGACCTTGTTCTGTTTAAAGTTACACTACCGGCCGTTGGAGAGCATTCTGTGATGTGGTTCATTAGATTCCAGTTTTATTAATTTATGCAAATGTTGAAAAGCAAACTTCAATTGCCATGGCTGTAATTTTTTTCAAATATATCAATCACCAACTCTTCCACTTGTTTTCTGTAGAACTTTTAAAGCACAAAATATTTTAAGTGAACAGCAAAACAAAAATGATAGCCTAAGCACCAGCATGGCTTCTGTGAACATAAACATGTTTACAAGTTTTTGAAATTTATGTAAATCACAGGCTAATGCCACATACATGTGTAACTCACCTCGATCTTACAAATCTATAATGTAAATAGACAATAGACCAGGATTCATTCTATGTTCACACTTTGACTGTAATATGGGTTAGTGACCACTGCAGCCAATTTGGATATGTATCTAGATTAATAATGCACTTTAATGCGTACCAAATATTATAAATCATATTCAGATTTGATATAATTTGGAGTGCAACATTTATTTCTGTAGCTCGTCTCATGGCTCAGCTGGTGAAAATTTTAATCACTTTGGCATTGAGTCACACAAACCAGGAAAAGCACAAATTCGAACACAATTCATGAGGAATTAGTTCATCTCACCACAGCATAGCAGTAGAAATGCTATAATTAGCCTCAATATCTTTTTAAAAAATTGAAACAAACAATCAAAGCAGTATCACTCCCATTCTAATTAGGATCAACATTTTCTGATGCTGTGAAATATATGTGAGGGTAAATGTCAAGTGAGGTCAGAATTGAGTTTGACTGTGGCCCACTGCCAATCACAGTCAATGTTTGAATATCTACTTAGGGTGTTCAAGAGATGGAGGGGAGGAGGGACAGAGTTGTATAGTCCTACAGAACAGCAACCCAGCAACTCAAACCTGTAGAGGAGAAAATTGAAATTTTTTTTTTGATTTCTGAAAACAAATAAATTTGCATTGGATCATCATCGTATAGTGACAAATAAACAGTAGTTAAGGTCAGATTTCCAGAGCAGTTCAATATTTGACCACATAGAAAATGATACCTCTGAGTTTATAGGTTCAACTAGATTGAGAATGTTTAGGAAGACAGAAGTATACAACGCGCAACTTATTTCAGAGTCACTTTGTGGGTGTGGGGCATCCCAGACAGGAATACCTATAAGGAAGTGCATCACTGCAGATGATGCTGTATTTCAGAAGCAAGCGGTACAGAAATCTATGTAACAAAATAAAATGTGGACATCATCAGATTCATATACATTTTAGAGAAATATTTCAGCTAAACAAGGGGCTGAGGGATAATGGAGATATGTGAACACAGTAATTTTTGGCGGCTGGCCTGCCTCGTGCGTTGTAGTCATTCTTGAGATTTGTATAAGAGTGATGTGATTTTCTATAAGGTAGAGGTGTGGGGCACCTGCCTTAGAGTAGGACACCTTTCGAAGAATTTAAAATAAAACGCACTGCAAAATGAGTGCAATCAGGTAATAATCGCAGCACAAATAATAAATCTTGAGTTTCTATTGATTTTTTTTTGTACAAAGAAAAGGTCTCTGCTTCTAAAGGTAAAGTAATATTTTTTTAAGATTTATAATAAGGGTGTGAAAAGACTGAAATATCCGGTTGTGTCTTGTGTCATATCTCGAGGTGGGAAGGGGGATTTAGATGGCGTACACATTTTGAATCAATTCTTCTCAACTTAAATACTTAAAATGTGAATTTTAACACTTTGTGGGGGAAACCATGCGTTTTGGTTTAGAATATTGGTTTTGTCTAGTTATTATTCCCAATGTCAACATCGAGGCATTTAAGAAAACTCAAGATGCTGAGCAAATGAAAGAAAATGTAAATATGTTTGTTTTGGTTTCCTGATTGTGTGCAGTAGCTATCACAGATAAAACTTTAAACTGATCCAGAAATAATGCATGATGTAATTGTTCCAATTTGGAAGCACTTGTGCATTAGAATGATACTTACTCTGTATTACGAGCAAATCCTAAATTAAGTATTTATACTTGTTAAAATATATTCTTTTCAAATGCGATATTATCATGTAGGGCTTTCAACAGTTACAAAGTCTATGATAAAGAAATGAATGCAATATTTCAAGGCCAACTTGTAGCAAAAGACTTGCCCTCAACATTTTCTCTACTGACCTGTGAATCTGGTGATGTTCAACAGAAGATGAAATTTATTTTTACTAGCAAGAATTCATCAAACAAAATGCTGTAACTATGAATCATGTAAGATTGCTACTTTATGAACTCTTCTTTTAAAAAAGTAGTGGTTATCTGTTTTTTAACAAAACACATACAGAAGTAATAAATGTTGGAATAATGTTCGAAAGATTAAATTTCAGTACAAACCAGAAGGTGATTGGACCTACTTATCATTTGAATTTGACTTTCTCAGTTGGATGATTTTCATGAGTTGCAAGCAGACTGGTCCATTAAGTTGGCATTGCAATAGTGATAACAGTCATATGGGCCAAACTACCGTTTTCCCATCGCCTCCACTTACTCCAGGCTTTCCAACAAGTGATGGATCGATGGTGAAGGAGACATCTGCAAAAGGAAGAAAAAAAATTGCCTGTTAATAAATACGTACGACTTCCAAGAGTTTAGGGTCTTGAAAAGTCATTGCACTAGATATTTTCTAATCAATCTGGTTAGATATGTTATTACACACCTCTAGAGTACATTGGATTTGAACCCAGGCTTAACCACTGTGCTATAAGTTCCTAAGACATTACTCTAAAATATTATATCCTATTGCCCTCCAGTGTGAAGATAATTCTATTCAACATCCATTGTGAAGCACTTTCATCTGTCAATCTATAATTTTCAACTCTTTACCCGGCTAGAATTATTTCATCTGCTCAGCATCTCTGAAGATCCACTTTGAGTATTCCAGCAGCTTATTGTTGAAAATTTAAGCAATAACTTGTGCTGAAAATGTAGAACAATATAGGACTATATTTCAAGGGATAATAAGACTAATTTGGGATTTTGTTAACTTAATTTAAGTCATACAATATCGTCTGCAGTCTGTATAACTAAAGATGTGAAGTTATAAAGTTTTTTTTTAACTATTTCTTCATTTCTAGATTGTCCCATGGGAGTTTAGTAATGACATTTTGTCATGTCAAACTGTGAACACATTTGTACTGTACAGTCTTACTCTATATTCAATATGTATATGTATTGTACATCTGTCAATAAAACTGTATATATTCAAAAAAGATATACTTTTGTCAATGAATATAGTGCACGTTGATTAATCAGGCATTGCAATACAAAAGTCAGAATTTTGTACTTTCCGTACATCAATGTAATTTACTACAAGTCATAATATAATCAAAATTAAGGAACAAGGTTAAGGAACACCAATGAGGACTGATTCCATTGTTTGGAGCTACTCAACATGAAACACACTACCTGGACAATTGAAGGCAAATAAGGGAGGTTTAAAATCAATCCCTAAAATAAAAACCAGGGGCAAACACCAGCATGTGTGACATGCACCGACTTAGGTTACATCCAAAAGTTCCTTCCACCCATTGTAGCTGATTGTGGTATCACTTTTCTCTGTATTGATTCAGAAAATGTGTAAAATGAGATGGGGACAGGGGTGCAGTAGATTGGATGGCTGGCTTGCAATGCACAATGATGTCAACAGCATGGATTCTGTTCCTGCACCGGCTGAGGTTACCATGAAGGACTCTAGCTTTTCCCCTTGCCTGATGTGTGGCGACCCTCAGGTTAAACCACCACCAGTCGTCTGCCTGTAATGAAAGAGTAGCTCAATGGTCCACTGCGACTATGGCTACCTTACCTGAACTTACCCTTATAAAATGACACTCAGAATTTCAGGTGCAGAGGCACTTCTAACCATCTAAAGAAGGGTGTGGTAAATTATATCCTAGTGAAATTTAAAGGGAATAATTAAAGAAGATCCATAAAGACTTCGAAAATGCACATTAGGCATTACCAATTTTCCAAGGATAAAGAGGCAAGCTGTAAGAGGTGACAATTAAAAATGAGGTGATGGTAATCACCATGTACAGGTTTGAGCTGTACCTCGGCAGTTCTGTTGTTGATTGCTGAACGGTGCATGTTAACGGGTGTTGTCCATGCAGCTCTGTTTCCTCCTTCACTGTTGCAGATTGTGTACAGACAAAGGCAAAATGTTGCAGGTGCTGAAAATCTGAAATACAAAGAACATGTTGAAAATATCCAGCAGAGCTGGCAGTGGAAAGGGTTAACATTTCTGGTTGATGAGCTTTCAGCAGACCCACTTGTGAAGACACTTACAGCTGAACCATGCATCAATGGAGTAGAGACACAATATTATTCTATTTCTTATTTAGCACATAACTACCACATTTCAATTAAACTTAGTTAGCAAATCTAAAATTAAGGACAGCTAATTCTAATGTTCTCCTAAGTGAAAGAGAGTTCTTATTACCTTTTAAACCCAATAAAAATAAAGAATAAAAAAATGTGACACCAAATACACATGACAAGAAGTCACCATTATCCAGAAGAACCTCAAATTGCTCTCTTCTTACACAGAGGTGATTGCTGGTGAATTTAACCTGAGGGTCGCCATTACTCTGGTGAAGGTGAGGTTTGCAAAGGCAGGACCTTCATGGTGACCTCATGCATATATACAAGAGCCAGTAATAAACTTCAATAAAGGAGCTTGTTCGAAGTGCTCCACTCTAGAGAAAGGGATAATAAAAACAAATGTAGTTACAGATCTTAAGAGTCCCTTGGGTTGCAAAGACCTGAGTCCAACTCTTTGCTGCTGTCTTGTTTTCTCTTTATTGGCAAAGCTGCAGATTTCCAGTGAAAGGTTATTGTTGTTCCAGGTTGCTTTTCATCAGCTAACTTCTGAAATGTAGAAAGTGAGAGAGAAACTTTCAGTATCTTTGCTGTTATCAGTCCAGGTTGCATTTCTCTCTTTGTTGAGGTGAGTGTTGATATACCATTCTGTGGTATTTATTGTATCTGTGTCATTGTTTAGTTTCAAGCTGGATACTCTTAATATGCGAATTTATCATGAGGAAACCAAAAGATGCAAATATCTTAATGCCTCACTGAGTTTCAATGCTTCTTGATTAAAATGGTAGTAACCAATGCTGCTGGTTTCAAATATACCTTGTGAGTTGCCTGAGCATGTAAGGTGATCACAGCACTATTTTAGGTCAGCAATTTTAAAACCAATTAAAACACTTTTAGTTGTCAAAAGTCTCAGGTATTAAAAACAAATGATTAAGCTTGAACAAAGATAATTATGTTTTCATAATGATTGTAACAAAATATTGCATTTTAAATGAGCACAATAGTTTATACTGCAGGAGAAAACAGTGCCAATTGATTGGCAAGTGAACTTTAATTTGTTGAGGCATTGCAATGTAAAAACAGTGGGGAATTAGTTCAAAGTAACACATATTCTGTTTGTTTGCAGAGAACAGACCCTTGCATATGAATGTTTGAGCTAGATTCTATGATTAGAGACCATTTGTTGACCAATCTGGTATCTACATCCTTTTCTCCTTTAATATAAATTGGTACAATCATATAAAATTTGGCATTCTCATGTTTGTCTTGATGATTAATGGATGAAAGAGAGACATGTTGTGAAAACCTACTTGGCAATATTCACTTTCAAGATTACCAAGCAACCACATGAAGTAAACAGATGCTGATTTAAGTTAATGTGTTTGTTCTGTTTTTGTGCCCCCAGTAGGAGGCTCCTCTCACAAGAAGACTATTTTGAGGAAAAAGTCTTGCATTCATGCAACACCTTTCATGGCTGCAGCATGTTTCAAAGCACTTTACAGTCAATGAAGCATTTTTTTAAGTGTGGTCACTGTTGTTACAAGGAAACAAACAGCCAACTTGAGTACACCAAGGTCCCAGTGAGCAGTATTGAGCTAATCACAGAAAATCCATTTCAGTAAAGTCAGTTCGGGGATAAACATTGACAAGGACTCCACTGCCCTTCTTCAAAAGAGTGCCATAATGTCTCTCAAACATGTCAAGGAGATCAATTAGGCCTCTATTTACAGGTCCGTTCAAAAGGAAGCCATTCTAACACTAATACACTCTCAACATTGCACCACTTGTTTTGGTCTCAATTTTGTTGTGTAGGTTTATAACACACAGATTGGAATTTTCTTCTTTCTGTTGAGAATAACAACAAGGAAGTTGGGAAATTACGGTGAAGACATCGGAACCTGATTGGAGTCATAACTGGCATTTAGGAAGATGGTCATGATGGAGGTCAGTGATCTCAGCTCCGGGACATTCCTACAGGAGTTCCTCCAGGTAATGTCATAGGCCCAAGCATCTTCATCTGCTTCATTAATGACCCTCCCTCCATCATAAGGTCTGATGCTCATCGATGATTGCACAATGTTTAGCAACATTCATAATTCCTCAGATAGTGAATCAATCCATGTCTAAAATGCGCAAGACCTAGACAATATCCAGGATTGGTCTGAAAAGTAGCAAGTAACATGCATGCCATACAAAAACCAGGCCATCATCACAAATAAGAGACGATCTAACCACTGCCTCTTGACAATCAATGGCATACCATCACTGAATCCCCAAGATCAACATTCTGTGGGTTGCCGTACAACTGGATTTGTCATATAAATACAGTGGCTAGAACAGCAAGTCAGAGGCTAGGAACCCTGCAGCAGGTAACTCATCTCCTGACTCTCCAAAACCTGTCCACTATCTACAAGGCAAAAGTCAGAAGTTTGATGGAAACCTCCTACTCCCCACTTGCCTCAGTGATTGTATCTCCAACAATACTCAGGACAAAGCAGCCAGCTTGATAGCCACTACATCAACAGCATTTACTTCCTCCACCACTGATGCTCATTGCAGAAATTCACCACAGATCCTTAGACAGCACCTTCCAAATCCATGACCATTACTATCTAGAAGGACAAGGCAACAGATAGATGGGAACAAGACCATCTGGAAGTTCTGGGTGATGAAATGTCTCCTCATCTCAGCCCTAACTGAAACATCCTATATCCTGAAACTGTGATCCCTGGCTCTGGCCTCCCTGATCATTGGGAACATCCTTCCTGTTTTTACCCTGTCTAGTTCTATTAGAATTTTATAGGTTTCTATGAGATTCCCCCTCATTCTTTGAAACCCCAGTAAATAGAATGAAATTTCAACTTTCTCCTTATCTACCCAGTCTATGCCTCTAAATACTTTGTACACATCAATCTGATCACCCATTAGCCTTCTCTACTCTAAGGAAAACAACCCCAGCCTGTCCACTCTTTCATCATAACAAAATCGCTCCAACCCAAGCAATATCCTATTAAATCTCTTCTTCACCCTACGTACTGCAATCACATCCTTCCTATTATGTGGCAACCTGAACCAAAATTATAGCTGTGACCAAACTAACATTCCTTTTGTTTTGTTTTCAAAGCCTTGACTAATAAAAGCAAGTATCCCGTATATTTTCATAACCATCTTATATACCTGACCTGCTGTCTTCTATGGACATGCACACCAAGTTCCCTCTGATCCTCTGTACTTTCTAGGTCCTACCATTCAACATGTATTCCCTTGTTTTGTTATTCCTTCCAAAATTGATCAATTGTTCCAAAACTGGCTGTTCATTAAACAATGGGTTTTTTGGCTTTAATTAATTTGATTCCTTTCTCCATTTGAAGATGATACAAGTCAAAACATGCATTCATGCTCAAGAGTGAGAATTCTTGATTATTACTGTGTATATGTTCTTTAGTATCTGTCACATTTTGTATTTCAGAGTTACCTATAGCATATATTTAATCTTAATTACTACAATTTCTGGATCATGTAGTTACGCTGCTGTAGACTGTAAAGTTCAACCATGGTACTCTTCTCACCCCTGTATAAAGTTTAAGTTAGTGAGATTCCATTGACATAAGTACCAGCTTGCCAAAAAGCTAGGTCTGGATCATCTATTTCCCCCAGGAATACCTTGGGATTTTCTTATTGTGTAGATTGTTTTATTTTGGCACATTTTCTGAATATGAACTACTGTCTTCCTGACAAAGCATTGTTTTTCATAATGAACTATCATCACTCTATCCATTAGTTTCCTTATTCCGCAGCACTAACACTGACCTGTAGTATTCATGTCTGTCCTCCTCTCTAAGTAGTTCCTCTCATGTGTCTTTCGGAGTTCTATAATGAATTAAGAATTGAGCGGATCTGATGTTTTCCTGTGATAAAACTGATCCGCTCATCTTAGGACTGTTGCTTCCAAGCTCCCACTTTACACACCTGGTTATCCCAGAACTCAGTTCTTCTTTAGACTGAATTACATCTAACAAAATTTCAGCAGCAATTTCAACAGTTCTGTCTCTTATGAAATCTGATTTTAAAGCTCCACAGTCACATTTTTTTATTTTTCTGTAGAGATAATTAATTAAATTATTCACGGATTCCCCTGAGTTCTCTTTCAAGAATTTTATTTGTTTTGCAGTTAAATAATACCTTTTTAAATGCCTTTTAATGTGAGCTGTAATGTCATCAGTTATAGTCTCACTGAAATGCAACCAATTATTTACCTGTTCAGCTTCTGCTTTTGTATGGAGGTTGGGAGCAATTCTGTATCTAAAGAATTGTTGTCCCCAATTTGACCCATTTTACTATTTGACCCATCTCTGAAAATAAAACTTCCTGGTGATATTATTTCTGCTGCCATACCTTCCTAATTTATTTATTTTCCTTGCTTTAAAGGTTTTAAATTCTGCAGTGCAGCAATGCTGGTACAATGTCCTGCTGAACTGGAAACTTTTCCCAAGCTATTGTAGTCAAATTCCTACCGTTTCCAGATAAAATGGCTGATTACGTAGGCTTCTCTAAATAAATCCTGCTATTCATGGCCTTAATAAATAATTACCAATTATTGAATGCATTTACTCAGTAAATCATGCTGCATGTTGCTTTAATAAACAATTCTCATCGTCTTAGCTTATTGAATGAATTCTGCTCTTCACTCACAGAGCCTCTAATGTCTATTCACCATTTAGCTGAACATCAATTCAGGACTGCTCCTACAGATCATCAGCATTTGATGCAATTTGTACCATCTAGGTATGACTATTCCAACTGCTCCAAGTTCCTAGCTCACACTCTCCTTTGCATGTCTCTTACTGGGTTTAATATACATTTTACCATTGACTGGATTCTTGCCTCCAGTTGCTCACTGCCTGCTTGAGCAGCCCTCTTAAAGTTGTGTCTGAACAATCTCAGATCTCTATGACTGCTAATGTTTTGAAAAATATGGCTAAATGAAGTCTGCACTGCTTGCCTTTATGTTGTAAAATGCATCCTCACTAGATTGTCATTGTCGTGTAAGGTCACCTAGTGGCATTATTGCCACCATTCTCTTTTCTAATAGAGATCTATAAGCTGCTTTTTCTGGTGTAGTAGAGTTATGTGAACTGCAGCTGTTCAAGAAGGCAGCTCACCACAATCTTCTCAAGGGCAACAAGGGATAAGCAATAAATGCTGGCTGAAATAAGTCCACAGAGGCTGGTGTCCCATTATCAAGTCACCCTTAGTTGCATGTGCATTGTACTTGACACTGGCCCAGCTTCCTCAGAGCCATGTCTCAGATTGAGCAGAGACTCTGACACAGCTGTTTATATCTGTCAGCCAGGGCTCCCTGATTGGACCAGGTTAACAGTCTTAATCAGGGAACTCATCTTCTATCGGGTCCACCTGGCTGACCTTGTTAGAATCACTACATCCTTCCCCCTCCAAGTCTGGGGACGTAGATTTGTTTTTTTTCTTGCGGTCTCTCCTGGGGCATTTTCACATTAGGTCTGGTCTCTCTGACTCAGCCTCAGATACAGGCAGTATGTACCAGACCGTAGCCCGCCTGTTACACCAAAGCATCTCGGAGGATCATCTTCTACAGGCGGTAAAGGCATTGAGGCTGCAACATCCGCTCTGTCCATTTCAGACTCCAAGGTTTCTTCAACACTAGATGGATAGGGAGAACCCACAGTTTCTGACAGCCTTTCCAGCTGCTCTGAGGAGCCGAGTATGTTTTGTTTCTGCCCTGTTTGCAAGTTTGCAGCTTTCATGTGGTCCATCTGCTTGTTCAGGACCATCGTACCTACCCAAACTTTTTATTGCACAGGCCCTGATCTCACGTTGACTACGCCTCTTACCTGTGCAGGGGTTTCCCCTTGGTTTCAACACCAAGCTTTGCCCCTTGAATAAACTGCCTCTCTTGTTTAGAGGCATCTTGTGTACAGCATTGGTATTCCTGATGCCTTTTCACCACTCCCACCCGACCCCCTCCCCGCTCCAGGTCCGGGAAGATTAGATATAACCTGCTGCAGAGTCTTCTCCCCATTAGCAACTCTGCTGGAGCTATTCCTGTACTTGCGTGAGGGGTAGTCCGATAATCAAATAGGAACCAGGACACTTTGGTATCATGTGAAGCTGTATCCTGTTTCTTTAAGCCTGCCTTCAAAGTTTGGACTGCTTTTTCTGCCAGACCTTTGGACGATGGATGGTGTGGAGCTGTCTTTATATGCCAAATGCTATTTGACTTTAGGAAATACTCAAATTCCCTGGTGGGAAGTGATGGCCCGTTGTCTGTGACCAACCCCTCCAGGTGACCGTGTATTGTAAAAGATGCTCGCACCTTTTTATCGTCATCCGCGTGTTTAAGGAATGAACTCTATGCACGGCCAACCACTTTGAGTGCGCATCCACAATGACATAGAATGTTGAACCCATGAAAAGGCTGGCGTAGTATGAGTGCAGGGTTTACCAAGCCATTCCCATGAATGTGGGGGAGCTGCTGGCAGTAAATTTTGTCCTTTCTGGCACTCTGGATACTGCCCCATCAACATGGCTATGTCTGCATCCATTCCTGGCCACTGGACATAATTTCAGACTCTTCCAGTGGCAGCACCACTGATGGTAAGTCTGCCAGTGGGAGATGGCTCAAGGCATCCACATTTGCTACTTGGCTTCCCAACCTATAACTGACACATTTCGAATGAGAACCCCCCATGGAATTCAACCTGAAGCTGTGGGTGGCACAGCCTTGTCCCCTTTGAATTGCCATAACACTGATTTGTGGTCTATCACTATTACAAATTTACGTCTGTAAAGGTATTGGTGGAACTTTCTTACACCAAAGATGTCTGTCAAACTTTCCTTCTCTATCTGGGCATATTTGTGCCCTGCATCAGCCAAAATCCAGGAAAGACACATTATTTGGTGTTCTCCACCATTGGGCCATCTATAAGCCAACACTACCCTGATACCGTACAAGGGAGCATTGCATGTCACCACCAGATCTCACTTGGGATCATAGTGTGCCAACACCTTAGACAATGATAGCTACTTCTTCACTTTCCTAAAGGCTATGTCGTGGCTACGAGACCATTTCCAAGGCTGACACTTTTTAAATAGCAGATAAATGGGTGCCAGGATGGAAGCTAAGTAACGTATGAACTTTCCGTAATAATTCACCAGTCCAAGGAAAGACCTAAGCTCTGGTAGAGATGTGGGAGCCAGGCACCTATGATCACTCTCACTTTATCTTCCAACAGATGTAACCCGGTCTGTCAACTCTGTAGCAAATAGGTTGCTTGGAGTGCCTGGAACACATATTCTTCCCTTCTAAGGAATACGCCCACTTTGGAGAAATGTCTAAGGTCCATGTGCAAGTTCTCTAAGCGCTCTTTATTGGTCTACCCTGTTATTAGCTCGTTATCCAGAAAAATGGCAATCTGGGGTAGATTTTGTAAAATGTTCCTCATTATCCACTGAAAAATGGCACCCCAGATAGCAGTCTGGTACACAGGTACAAATCCTTATGGGTATTAATTGTAGCATACATCTGGGAATCCTCATCCAACCGCAATTGCAAGTATACATGGTTCATGTCCAGCATCATGAAGTACAGTGCCCCCCTTCCCCCACCCCAGCCCAGCTTTTTGTATAAGTCCAGCATGTGAGGGACTGGGTATTCTTCCAGCTGCAAGAAATGGTTTACCATTTGTTTAAAAACCTCACAAAAGGTGAACTGACCAATGGGCTTCATAATTGGTATGACCGGTGCCGCCTGTTCTGCCATCTGCACTGGTTTGAGGATTCCTTCACTTTTCAGCCTCCTGAATTCTGCCTGTACTTTTGTGCGTAAGGGAAATGGCACTGGGCAGGCCTTACAGAATTGTAGAATTGCATCCTGGTCAACATGTAAGGTGGCCTTTCCTCCTTGGATGATCCCTCGGCCTTCCTGAAAAACATCTAGCATTTAGTTAAGACTTCATTCAGGCAGCCATTTTCTAATCGAGAAATGAATCTTTCTCAACCAATTTCATGCCATCAGGCTTGGGCCCAAGCCATTTACTACAATCAGTGGTAGCTGAACCAGCTGCTTCTCATACAACACTGGAACCAAAGTTGTACTCTTAATCTGTAAAGTTTCCCTGGTACAGGTTCTCAGTCTAGCTGAGGTACTACACAAACTTAAGGATTGGAGTCCATAGTGAATTTTGTTAAAGACTGGTTCTGCAATCACTAATGTAGGTGTGTCAGTTTCAACCTCCATTAGAACTGGGTGACCATTTAACCAGACATTTATTTTAACTAGTTCTGATTTGGATGTTGCTAAGCAATTTAACTGTTTTAAGGCAGATTTAGGTGTGCTTTCCAGGGTTTGCACTCTCCTGGATACTGGCCTATGAGTCGTCTTACTCAATTCCAGCCTAGTTGGGACTCTTTCGTTGTCTCCAGTCCACATCCCGGCAGCAATTACAATGGCTTCACTCAAGTGGTGTCCCCTAAGCTCGGTCAGTCTGGCGAGGGTGTCCACATCAATTAGAATACTCTGTAACTCATATGCCCCACTTGCAGCATTTTCTAATGACAAAGTCAGTTGTAGTGCCTGTTTGAAGTCCAGTTGGCCTCAGTTAGTAGGAGCTTTTGCACGGTTACATCATTAATCCCTCATACCAAACTGTCTTGCAGCATCTCATTAAGGGATAAACAAATATCGCATGCCTCTTCCAGTTGTCTTAACCTAGTCAAAAATCCCCTGGTTCTCGAAATGGGAAGTCAAACTGATAGCATCTCAGAATGAGAGAAGGCTTGGGGTCAAAATATTCCTCAACTAAATCCGTCAACTCTTGACAGGTTTTACTATCTGGTGCCTCAGGAAAAGTTAAGCTCCTAATAACCATAAAAGCTGCAGGCCCACAAGTTGTCAGGAGAATTACTCATTGCTTTTCATCTGCCCCAAAGTCATTTACCTGGAAAAAATAATGCATTCTTTCCACATAATGGGCCCAATCTTCGACAGCAGGGATGAGTCAAGCTTCCCAAAAGGCATGATGCCAGAAATGCTTACCCCAACTTAAAGGCAATTATTGCAAGTGAATTTCTTCAGGAGCCTTTTTTTCTCTTGTTGCCACTGAAAAAACTCCACAGTTTTGTGGAGGCTAGTATCCAGTCAGGAAGTCACCCTTTATTTACACATGCATAGTACTTGACTCTGCTGTGGCTTCCTCAGAGCCCACTGTCAGAGTGAACAGAACATTTGACACTCCTGTTGTTATCTGTCAGCCAGGGCTCTCTGATTAGACCAGGTTAATAGACCCAATCAGAAAACTCATATTCTATGACAGCTGACCTCATTACAATTACTACATTGGCCAACCAGCAATGCCTACATCCCATGAGTGAGTAAAAACAAACCTGGTAGTCTAACAAGAAGAGACTATTGTTATGTATTGCCTGACAGTAACTAGGTGCAAGTTACACTGATATGATAGGCATTGTTACTAAGACTCTGAGGGAGAACTTACCGTCAGGTCTTACTTCTTTGAGCTGTTCCCCAGCCTGAATCTATAATTAATGCTGTTTAATGCACTGCTCACCATTAACCCTTTCTGACCCATCACCTCCTGTACAACATTGTTGGTAAAGAATTAAAAGAAATGATCACAAATATATATAAAACCACTGAAATAAAAATGGAAGGAATTTAGGTAAAAAAACAGTAGCAGCACCTTCTAACACTGTAACCTCTTCCACCTAGAAGGCCAAGGGCAGAAGGAAAATAGAAACACTAATATCTGCAAGGTCTCTTCCTAGCCTTTCAGCATCCTGACTTGGTACTGTATCATTATTCCGTCACTGTTGCTGAATCAAAATAATAGAATTGCCTTCTGTTCTTTTCACCATAACAATATTGGGATTGGGAATTCAGTCTGATTCAGGCTGTTTGACTGAGTGGGGAGGTTGAGGGCACGAAGTTATGCCACAAAACCTCCAGGAAAACATCCAACAAGAAGTACCATTCCATGGTGCAATAAACTTTGAGACCAGAACAAGCATTTCAGGCGCAATGCATTTATCCAGAATTGAGAATGGAAACGGTTCAGAGAAAATTATTTCATTATTTTCATAGTACTCGTTAAGTATTAGTGCCTTCTTGTGCAGTGTAAAATTATAAGTAGTTCTCAGAACTGTTCCTATGATTATATCAGATGTAACCAATCTGAAAGTCTACACTCATTTATTTTGTTATACTTGATTTTTAAAATTAAAAAGACATTGTGCAAAAGGTAAAACAAAAAATATTCACCCACATATGCTTTGTTTTGAGGAAGAAGCTCAATTTTTCATTCCCTTTTAAAGCCTGATTATTCAATAACTTTATTTTCCAGTATGTCAGTTAGTACTGCCACACCCAAATGTGGACGACATTATGCTTTTCTCCTCTCCTCCTCCCTCCAATAATTACTGCTCTTTAACTTGCCCATTGTTATGACCATACTGATATACTTGTGCGCACTCATAAACGGGTGTGTCTCAGTACAGACTCATGAAACTAACAAAGATTGAACAGTCACTGTACCCTCAGACAAGCAACAAACAACAGCGATAAAGGACAGACAGAAAGGAAACAGGGAGACTAGAGGATAGGGAAAGAACAGACACACACATACGTACATTAGTAAGAGTACTAGCACCAGGTTTTGTTAAACTGGGGTCATAAAAATGCCTGAGTTTAGGAGGTAGCCAGAGCCAATTTATAGACTGAATTATCTGAATATTGATATTAGGTCCTGCCCCCATTTGACTTAAAAATTGTTACACAACTCTATCATTAGCTAATTTCCCTTCTTAATTTGAAACTTCCTGTTTTTAAAATGCATTCCCTGATGTTTAAGGCATTCACAACAGGTTTCCAATATTCTTTATAGTGTTGAAAACTTCAATTTAGTAATTGCAAAGACTCAATTTTTCCCAAAGTGTAACGTCCTCGACCATTTCCCACCCATAAAATTCATAACATTCAGAATCATCTCTCTGGCACATCTTGAAACTTTTCCAGGATCAATAATAATGTCTCAATTAGATAACTAGAAAAATACACAGAACCTCACATGGGATCAGGTAAGCTCTTTATAAAGCAACACAACAACATCGCTTCATTTTCTGCCCATCAGCTAAAGGAAACCAATATCTTATTTAATGTAAAACAAAAGCAAAATATTTAGATGCTGGAAATTTGGTATTAAGAAAGATAATGATGGAAATACTCGATAGGTCACATAGACCATATGAAAAGCGGAACAGTGTCAATTAGTCAAACTTTAAAAGTCCCATAACGACTAGGAATGGAGGCATTGTCCGAGGACCATGTCAAGAAGGCTCCCTGACATCATTTCATTGCCAAGCAATTTTACAAGATGTAAGCAATGCAACAGATCAGTGGCTGACTGATTGCCAGGCTTCACCCTTTCTCTCTCCACAATGCTACCAGATCTGCTTTAGTTTTTCCATAATCTTTTTGACATTGACCCCATGATAATGAAGAAACTGAAATATAATCCCAAATCGGGAGAATGTGTGGCTTGGAAGAGTTGGAAGCACTGTTGAAATACAGTATCTTGTAATGGCACACACTGCTCCCATTGTGCATTATTGGTATGGGAAATGAATGCTGAAGGTGGTGAATGTGGTGGTAGTCAAGGTTGCTGCTTTGAACGAGACGGTGTTGAACTACTCAAGTATTGTTGAAGCAGCCCTCATTCAGACAAGTGGGATATTCCATTACACTCCTGACTTGTGCCTTGTAGATGTTGGACATGCTCGACAGATGTGTTCCATGCCACGGAATTTCATACCTCTGATCCACTTTTATAGCTACATTATTTATATTATTGGTCCAGTTATGTTTTTGGTCAATATCGATTGCTAAGGTCTAGATAATGGAGGATTTAATAAGGGTATTACTGTTGAACATCAAGGAGGAACATTTAGATTCTCTCTTGCTTGTTATAGTCATTGACCGG
Source organism: Ginglymostoma cirratum (assembly GCA_024137785.1). Lineage (NCBI taxonomy): Eukaryota > Metazoa > Chordata > Chondrichthyes > Orectolobiformes > Ginglymostomatidae > Ginglymostoma > Ginglymostoma cirratum. The sequence continues at coordinate 20,740,797 of JAHRHZ010000049.1, forward strand.
CATTTGTGTGGCATGACTGCTGCGTCCCACTTATCAGCCCAAGCCTGAATGCTGTTCAGGTCTTGCTGCATATGGACATGGGCTGCTTCAGTATCTGAAAAGTCAAGAATTATACCAAATATCGTGCAATCATTAAGGAACATTCCTATTTCTGACCTGATGATGGAGGGAAGGTCATTGATGAAGCGGCTGAAGATTACAGGGTCTAGAATTAGTGTCGCTGAAGATCTCCTGCAGAGATGTCCTTGGACTGAGATGACTGATCTTTCATATCCACAACCATCTATTTTTGTGCTAGGCTTGCCTCCAACCAGTATAGTTATTTCCACTGATTTCCACCAAAATCAGTTTTGCTGGGGTTCTTTGATGCCACTCAGTCAAATACTGTCTTCATGTCAAGGGCAATGAATCTCATTTACCTTTGGAGTTCAGCTCTTTTGTACATGTCTGAAACAATGCTACAACGAGATCAGGAGCTGAGTGGTTCTCTGTCCCTTTTAGCATCAGAAAATCTCAAAATATTTCCCTGTATTTGTAGGTTCTAATTTGTTCTTATTAATTACTTTTTGGACAAATTGTTCAAAACTCTTTGCAGCTGTTTATTTCCTAAACATTTTTTCTCACAAGGGCCACATCTCTACGTCTTTACTAGTCAGCAACAATGTATTAAAATCACGTAAAATCGATTTATTGGCTATGTGAAAATACAATTAAACAACTTACGTGAGAACAGGAAGGCAAACTGCAGTGATCCTACTTTGATCTTGTAGAGCTACATTTCCCTCTAGTGGTTAATGGTATACATTATCAAAACAGAAAAAAAGGCTCTCGGTCCTTCTGACAAAAAAAATGCAGTAAACTTCATTGATGCGACCATTAATCTATTGCAGTCCTTTCAGCATTTTTTTTTAATGCGTCCTTTTCCTCTCCTGAATGTGCTATGCCACTGGCTCCTCCAGTGAGCCTGACATCAGTGATAGGTGAGTTATTGGACAGAACACGGAGGGACAGGATCAACCAACACATGAATAGTCAAGGTCTGTTTAGGGAGGTCCCGCACGGCAGGCTAGTAATGAAGGTTAGGTCGCAAGGGATCCAGGGAGACCTAACTAATTGGATTCAACACTGGCTCAATGACTGGAAGCAGAGGGTGGTGGTTGAAGGTTGTTTCTCAGACTGGAGGCTTGTGACCAGTGGTGTGCCACAGGAGTCAATGCAGGGACCTTTGTTATTTGTTATTTACATAAATGATCTGGGTGTGAATGTACAAGGCATGATTAGTAAGTTTGCAGATGATACAAAAGTAGGAGGTGTTGTTGATTGTGAGGAAAGTTATCAAAAATTACAGGGTGATCTTGATCAGATGGGGAAGTGGGTTGAGGATTGGCAAATGCGATTAAATACAGATTAGTGTGAGATGTTGCACTTTGGAAAGTCAAACTAAGGTTGGACTTATACAGTAAATGGTAGGGCCTGAGCAGTGTTGTGGACAGAAGGACCTAGGAGTAGAAGTACACATTTCTTTGAAAGCAGCGTTACAGGTGAAGAGTGTGGTGAAGTAAGAATTTAGCATGCTGGCCTTCATCGGTCGAGGCATTGAGTATAGGAGTTGGAATGTTATGTTACGGTTGTATAAGTCGTTGGTGAGGCTGCACTTGGACTATTGTGTATTGTTTTGGTCACCCTGTTAAAGGAAAGACATAGTTAAACTGGAAAATGTTCAAAGAAGATATATGAGGATGTTGTCAGGACTAGTTGGCCTGAATTATAGGGAGAAGTTGGCCAGGATAGGACTTTATTCTTTAGAGCACAGGAGAATGACGGTTGACCTTATAAAGTCATGAAGGGCATACAGTCTTTTTCCCAGGGATGGGGAATTGAAAACTAAAGGGCATAAGTTTAAGCTGAGAGGGGAAAGATTTCAGAAGGACCTGAGGGGCAACTTCTTCACACAGAGAGTGGTGCGTATATGGAATGGGCTGCTGGAGAAAGTGGTTGAGGCAGGTACAAAAGCAACGTTTAGAAAACATTTGGATAGGTACATGGATGGGCATTTGGATCAAATGCAGTCAATTGGAACTAGCTGAGTGGGCACCATGGTCAGCATGGACCAGTTTGGGCCAAAGGGTCTGTTTCCACGCTGTATTACTCTATGACTCTATAACTATTAATTTTTTTGCATCCAAACTTTTCCAACAAGCGTTTTTCCACTTGGGAGAAATCACAAGTTAAACCTTGGTGCTGGTCGTTTAGCCCCTAGCCAGGAACAAAGGATGAAGGCATCAGAATTCCACGTGACTGGTCTATGTACCAATTACCTGGGTCCATCACATCGGGCCATTTTCATGGAGGCACTGATGGAGGAGTGAGTTACAGGGCTACTGGTAGGTAGCCAATAGAGCTGCTGAACCTACTCAGGCCTGTTGTCAGAAACTGACTGGCACTTTACTGTTGGTTTCCAGGACCTCACAGTTAAAGGGGCAGTGTAGCTTCCTGGAGGCAGCCCAGTAGCAGACTAGGGGCAAATACTACAAACTGACTAAAAAGCTCTTTCTTCTGGGGTTCAGCTGCAACTACAGACTTTTCTGGGGAAGGTCCCTCCTCACCCCATTCCACAGTGGAGATCTGGTTACAAAGGACATTTTATATTAAGTTTTAAAAAGGTGGAACCATCCATGTTGCTGTATTCTCCCACTGACTTAGCTATCAATAGCATCCTGATGCTGCTTAAGTCAATAGCATCCACAATTGAAGGGCTAGCCCTCTCTCTGGCCACCAGTTGGCCCCTTCCAGAAAATGAGTGGTAAATAGATATGAGGACAGCCTTAGGTTAACAAGAGGATATAGACAGGCTGGTCAGATGGGCTGATCAGCAACAAATGGAACTAAATCTGGATACGTGTGACAGGATTCACTTGGGCAGGTCAAACAAAGCAATGGAATACATGATGAACAGTAGCATCTGGGAAGCACCAAGGATCTGAAGGGCCTTGGTATGCATGCTCACCAGTCCCTTACGACAGCAAACAGATAGATAAAGTGGTTAAATACAGAAATGGGCTATTTGCCCTTTATCAGCTGAGGTATAGAGTTTAAGAAGGGTGGCGGGGCGGGGGGGGGGGGGGGGGGGGGGGGGGGGGGGAGTGTTGGTGGTTATGCTGGAACTGTATAAAATGTTCATTAGGCCATAGCTAGAGTTTTGTTTGCAGTTCTGGAATCCACTTTATAGGAGGAATGTGATTTCACTATAGAGATGCAGAGAAGATTTACCATGGGATGTTGCCAGGCTAGAGAGTTTTAATTATGAAGAGGGATTGGATAGACTGTGCTTGTTTTCCTTGGAGTAAAGGAAACTGAGGGGGAACATGATAGAGATGTAAAAGAATTATGAGGGGCATTGACATGAGGGTAAAAAGAAAGAAATTTTCCCCTTAGTGAAGGGATTGATGACCAAGGGCATGGATTTAAGGAAAGTGGCAGGAGATTTAGACAGGATGTGAGGAAACTTTTTTTTTAATCTATCAGGTGGTAGGAATCTGGAACTCACTGCCTGTAAAGGGTAGCAGAGGCAGAAACCCTCATAACATTATAGATTGTCACTTGTGATGCCAAGGTATACATGGCTATGGGTCAAGTGCTGAAAAATGGGATTAAAATGGTTAGGTGGTTGGTTTTGGCTAGCACGCAGACTCAATGTGTCAAAGGGCCCGTAGACTTCCATGACTCTTGCGTGACTGTTTCACCATAAAGTGCAGGCATCTAGACCTCATTTGAGTCTGATGGCAAATTTAGAAGTCTACAAGAACACATATGTATACATTTGATTCATGCTCATACATCAGCAGGAAGGACAATTAGAAACAGGCTGATATCTTTCCCCAAGTGGTAGGGCCATTTGGACCTCTCTTCTGGCTGAGGCTGAAATCAATCATCTGAAAATAAATTAAGAATCAAATCTGGGAGCTTTAAGATTCAGCAGACCAGACAAAACTATTTACTCATGAAGCCAGCAAAAGGATTTTGGCATGATTTATTTATGATTTCTGGTATCATTATCAAGTGGGCATCTACAAACCCATTTGCTTGACAGGTAATTATTTGCTAGTTGTCTCCTGAATCACGTACATCTTCTACTCTGTGTCAATATAGTAGGTAAGCAATCAATGTGCAGCTTAAGTAAAGCCCCAGATTCTGTTCTATATAAATGCAATGCATTTCTCAACTGGTCGTAACTACAACATCACTAATATACTGAATTATTTTCTTCAAATCAAATATGTGATCGAGGGCATGACTGTAACTGGTAAAGAAAATTTAAAAGCAAAATGGTTTATTGTTAAATTAGAAGAGAACCACACTGATTAAGTGTAAATACTCAATAAACATTGCTTTTAAGAGAAGTATCAAAGATGCCCGTATCATTATTCATGACCTGAATGAGGTATTGTAGATGGATCAATCTTTGGCCTGTGGTCAAAGGTTCTGCTGAATTATGTGGCTATCTTTAATAGCAAATTTACAGAACTGCATGTAAGTTTCCATAATAGTGGATTAAATTCTGCAAATATAGCTTTCTAAAAATTAAATGCAAATCATTATAGCAAGTTTTGGTAGAATCTAAATCTTAAACAATTGTCTGTGGCTGACTGACCATATCCAAACACCCTGGACTGATATCAGTTGATGCCTTTGACTTATTACGCTGTTACCCCCTAACAACAGCCCTCAATGATTTGTTTGAGTACTATTCCCTTAGACTTTGAGACCTGACTATTTAGTTGATGTACATGCCATGTGTTTGCCACGTAGTCTGCTGGCACATGACGCAGGTGAGAGATTGGCATAGCACAGTGTGTCATATAGCAACCTGTCCAACCTCTTGACTGATTCCTTTTTATTGCAAAAATATATTTTATTCATAAAAAAGGTTCTTATTCTGTACTGTATGATGTTTCCAATGAGGAAAAAGAAACCCAAACGATACATTGGAATTTTACCTCCCACAGAACTACTGCAAACAGCAAGGGCATTTTTAACTCATGCAGGAATAAATTATTTACATTCTGAGATAATGAGGGGTCTGAGAACTGAACGGACCCCTGTTTTACTTTAGCAGGAAGACTTCAGACAGTGGTCTTTCCCCACTACACCTTAGTGGCACTCCCTGAGGTGGTCCTTTACTGGTCCCTCAGCACCTAGTCTTGGATCTTGTAATGTCCCAGTTTGCAACACTCAGTTGGTGTCAACTCTTTGCACTGAAAGGCCAACAAGTTTCAGGCAGACCAAAGAGCATCTTTCACTGAGTTGATGGTCCTACTGGCGCAGTCAGTGTTTGTCTTGGTGCAAGTCTCAGGGAACAACCCATAGTGCATAAAGTCCTGCATCACGCAGCTAATCAGGATGAACATCAACGAAAACCACTGCATGTCTCTTGAAACCTTAAACAAAAATAAAATTTGCTGGAAAAGCTCAGCAGATCTGGCAGTATCTAGGAAGAGAAATCAGAGTTAATGTTTCTGATACTGTGACCCTTCCTCAGAACTGATGGTAGCTCGGAAAATGTCAGTTTACGTGCAGAAGATAGGGTGGGGGCAGGTGGTAAGAAGTAAATGATAGGTGGGGATAGAGTCCAAAGAGAGAGGACAGTTGAAAATACAAAGGAGTGGATAACGATCTGGCTAGGACGGTGAATAGCTGTTAATGGCTAACAATAGGTAGCGTATAATGACAGACTATGTGATAGCAAGGTCCGGTGTATAGGGGGCTAGGATGTGGGAGAGTTCAAGCCCTAAAATTATTGGACTCGATATTGAGTCCAGAAGGTTGCAAGGTTCCCAAGCGGAAAATGAGGTGTTGTTCTTCCAGGTTGCACTGAGCTTCACTGGAACACTGCAGCAAGCTAGGGACAGACATGTTGGCCAGGGAACAGGGTGGTGTGTTAAAGTGGCAGGCAACAGGTAGCTCAGGGTTTTTTTTGCAAGCAGAACGTAGATGTTCTGTGAAGTGGTCACCCAGTCTACGGTTCATTTCCCCAATGTAGAGGAGACCACACTGTAACAGTGAATGCCATAGACTAGATTGTGAGAAGTGCAGGTGAAGCACTTCGCCTGGAAGGTTTGGGCCCTTGGATACTGGGGAGGGAGGAGATAAATGGGCAGGTGTTACACACTCGGCAATTGCAGGGGAGTGTGCTGTGGGGCTGTGGGGAGGGGGGTGGGGGCGGAGGGAGTGGGGGGGTTGGGTGTTTGGAGTGAAGGAAGAGTGGACCAGGGTGTCCCAGAGGGAACAGTCACTACGGAAAGCAGACAATGGACGGGAGGGGAATATGTGCCTGGTGGTGGCATCTTGCTGGAGGTGGCGGAAATGGCGGCTGATGATCTTCTGGATGTGGATGCTGGTGGGATCGTAGGTGAGGATAAGGGGAACCCTATCGCTGCTGCGGGAGGGAATGAAAGGGTGAGGGCGGAAGTGTGGGAGTTGGTTCGGACCTGGTTGAGTGTCCTGTCAACAACGGTGCTGGGGAATCCTCAGTTGAGGAAGAAGGTGGACATTTTGGAGGCTCCCTTGTCAAATTGGCATCATCAGAACATATGCGACAGAGACGGAGGAACTAAGAGAATTGAATAGAGTCTTTACAGGAAACAGGGTGTGAGGATGTATAGTTCAGGTAGCTGTGGAAGTTGGTGGGTTAATATTGGATATTGGTGGCTAGTCTATCCCCAGAAATGGAAACACAGATGTTGAGGATGGGAAGGAAGGAGTCATAGATAGACCAGGTGAAAGTGAGGGCAGGGTGAAAATTGGAAGCGAAATTGATGAACCTTTCGAATTCTAAACAAGGGAGGGAAGCAGCAATGATATCATCAATATATCGAAGGAAGAGTTGTCGGTGGGTGGGGAATAGGACTGGAACAAAGAATGTTCCATGTCCCCATGAAGAGACAGGTATAACTGGGGACCATGCGGGCTCAGGCTTGTTGCAGTGTTCCAGCGAAGCTCAGCACAAGCTGGAAGAACAACATCGCATTTTCTGCTTGGAGACCCTGCAGCCCTCCACATTCATTATTGAGTTCAATAATTTTAGGACCTGAACTCTCCCATATCCTAGCCGCCTATCCCATACACCAGGCCTTGTTATCACATAGCCTGCCATTACACATTATCTATTGTTAGACACTAACAGTCTGCATTAACAGCTATTCACCCTCCTAGCCAGATCATTATCCATTCCATTGTCTGTCCAACTGTTCTTCTCTCTTTTTGGCCTCCATCCTCACCTATCATTTACTCCTTACTCCCTCCCCCCACCTTATCTTCTGCATATAAACCAACATTTTCCTAGCTACCATCAGTCTGAGGAAGGGTCACCAGACCCAAACCATTAACTCTGATTTCTCTTTACAGATGCTGCCAGACCTGCTAAGCTTTTTCAGCAATTTCTTGTTTTTGTTTCTGATTTACAGCATCCGCAGTTCTTTTGGTGTTTTTCAGTATTTCTCTCCAGACCTTGCTTGCAAAGGCACATTTCACAAGGAGAAGTGTGACGGTCTCATCATCCTACAAATGTTTCGAGGGCAGCAAGTGGTGGTGCAGACAGACTGGGCATAATTGAAGGATCTAATGGGCAGTGCACTTCTCACCAAGCTACATCTTGGTGCTTGTTGGAAAATTCTGCATTAGGAACAACTGGGAGGTCGCGCTGTCTGTGGCCTTCATGTGGTACAGTCTAGCATAAAAAGATTGGCTGATCCTCAGGACGTTTGCATTAGATGGCGTTACCGAGTCATTTTATTCCTTCAGCTCCTTCACGGAGCTCTCTCTGTGCAGCTTTTGGAAGAAGAAATATGATCATTTCTTATCCTGCTCCACAATGTGGACCCTCGACCAGAGATAATTTTGGAGGCCTCAGAGGAAAAGAGTGAGGCTTTCTGCCTCTTCAATTCCTGGACATCCTCCATGACATTGACTTCCATCATCTGCAGCAGGAGAAGGCTCTGTATACTTCTCTGAAACTTGGGACAGTTTTTCTCATCTCTCTCTCACCTTCTGAACACCTTTGAGGGTGAAGAATATCTTGATGTTCCCTTTTACTGTTTCCCACCATTCCTATAGAGACTTAAAGAGGGACTTCACAGTTCCCACCCTGTTTAATCCCTTTTGAGGAATGTGTTCTGGGGTCAACAATTTCATTGTCCAACCCCTTGACTGATGACTGCTGACAACAATGAATGTGCTGCCTGATTTTGTGCATGTTCCAAACAGCAAGCCAAGACTGAAATACTGTGAATTTTTTAAGGTCTGGCTGAGGGGGCAAAGCATTAAAAAAAGGCATGGCAATGCAAGGAAGGGATGCTGTGGGCATCCAAGTGGATGTAAAGCTAGTGGGCATTGACAGTGAGTGAGCAGCCCTGGGTGCACCACAGTCCAATGGATGCATTGAGCACTTTTCCCTGCATTCAAATTATCCTGTGGCACAGTCTAGCATGAAAAGATTGGCTGATCCTCAGGACGTTTGATTGAGGTGGCGTTACCAAGTCATCTTGTTCCTTCAGCTCCTATGAAGGTGCCAATGCACTCCAAAGTGTAGCACTGAAGAGCAGAACTGAATTATAAGTGGAGCAGCAGTGTGGCAAAAGGATGCAGTAAGATAGGTGTCAGATTCAAAGGCTCTTTGAGGGTGGCACATGTAGTTGCTGTCTATGTAGCATGTCCTGGGATGTTTGTATCTGGTGTCCATGATAGAGGTTGGGAGAAGCAAGCAGAAAGCTTGAATCACCAGGAGATCAGTCTGCTTTCATGTCAGGAATTATTGTCATCTGGATTTCTCCAACAGTTGGAAGAATGGGAATCTAAACAGAGATAAAGCGAGGTGTAGACTCAAGCAGGCAAATGGCCTACTTTGCCAACTGCAGTGCCATGGCTTAGTTGATCAAAGTGCCTACCTAGGCAAACTGGATATCCTGGGTTCAAATCCCAACATGGCCTATACTATTTTTTATATAGGAATTGGGAGATCACGTTGCGGCTGTACAGGACATTTTAGGCCACTTTAGGAATACCGCGTGCAATTCCAGTCTCCCTGCTATAGGAAAGATGTGGTGAAACTTGAAAGAGTTCAGAAAAGATTTACAAGCATGTTGCCAGGGTTGGAGATATTGAGCTACAAGGAGAAGCTGAATGGGCTGGGGCTATTTTCTCTGGAGCTTTCAAAGATGAAGGGTGATCTTATAGTAGCATGAGGGGTGAATAGTGAAGGTAGCGGAGTCCAAAACTAGCTTTAAGATGAGAGGGAAAAGAGACCTAAGGGACAACATTTTCACACAGAAGGTGATGCATGTATGGTATGAACTGCCAGAAGAGGTGGTGGAGGTACAACATTTAAAAGGCATCTGGATGGGTAAATGAAAAGGAAGGATTTAGAGGCATATGAGCCAAATGCTGGCAAATGGGACTAGATTAATGTAGAATATCTGGTCGGCATGGACAAGTTGAACCAAAGGGTCTGTTTCCATGTTGTACATCTCTATGTCTCCATGAGGTAATGTTATGTTAATGCTAGCATATGCAGATAACCCTCTCACAGCTCATTAGTGAGAATCTTACCTCAATATTTAAAATTTGGTTGGAAAATAGGACTTTTTTGCTCTCAACATCGAGAAACTCTTTGCTGCCCATCTCACATGATTTTTCCAACTTTTCCACCAATGCCAATATCATTCAGTATCTGGAAAGATTCCACTCTAAATGTCTGACTAAATAGTGTTGGATTTTCTCTTGGGAGTATGTCACACATTAGTTGCACTGCACGAAATTGCCAAGAAACTTTAAAGTGGAGAAATGACAACTATCCATTATCCTGAAAAGTCTCTCAAAAAATTCTCTCAAAAAAGTGATGATGTTTAGCAATATTGATGACTGGTGGCTAGAGGGTGAAATCATGGCCAGATCTAATCTTTAATTTTACTTTTTTTGTTTTGAGGACAATAGTATCATGATCTATAATTACTGCTCCTGCCCTGTTCATGGATGATGTGGAGGGGTAAATGCATTTAAGATTGAGCTTGGTCTGAGACACTAATCTCATGTGGTTCTGAGGGTGTAATTGCATATTATGACAATTTTCTTTGGTGTCAAAGATGGACATATACTGAACAATCCAATACAGAGTACGTAACCATGATCCTGGCAAGACCAGTGACGAGTATGCTCCTGATGCCCAATGGTTAAGCTGAGTGTGTGGTTTATATTCAATTGCAATTTCTCCATTAACTTTGATGATCAAAATTAATCTTCAACTTTCTGAATTTTATTGCTTTAGAATACTTGATGCAAAAGTTGAGTTAAAGGCTAACTTCTCCCCTACAGCTAATTTGAAAATTGCAATTATCCAATCTTTGATAGAAGAGATTTAGCCATCAGTTGAATCCTCTGAAATAATTCTCACACGACTTAAGTGTGGTTTCTGATTTAATACTGATATTACACTTTATCTGAACATCATTCCTGCTTAAATCATTAATTTCATGCATTTTACTTCACACAGAAAGTAATGGGTTATGAAAGTGGATTTCCATGATATTGTCTTAATAAAAGCTTGTTGATCCTTCAACAACAACACTGGCAAAACTTAGTCAACGCAGTTTATTCAACAATACGTTTTGACAAATAATGGGTCAACAATATTTTTTAACATGATTTTTCAGATTACACTAAACAATAAGCAAGAAAATGACAAACAATGATACAACCTGGTTCCTTGTCTTCAGGTAAGGTGCCTAGAACAATGTTGACTTCAGACCATTTTGAGAGTCGGCAACTCAAGATGAACTGTTTTATGCTGCATTGTAATTATCTCCATACCTAACCTCTGTCTCACAAACTTTGTTTTTATACCCAGAAATGCAAAGGCCAATATTTATCAGCACACATTTTATTATGGCCTTCAAGTACTGATACCATAGGTATATTTCAAAACCAACATTAAGTTACCATACATTATATTATAAGTTGCTCTAATATCTAGACACTTAGAAATTGTAGTCCTTATCGAAGTACTAAATTATCTTGACCTGCCTGTAACCATAATCTTGTAACTGCAGAATTCTGTTACTTTTAGGTTCAAAACTGTCTTATTTGTTTACACAGAGAGACAAAGTGCATCTTTCCATTTGTTGGTAGGTCACCTACCTCTGGGTTCATGTCCCATACCAGGACTTATTGGTCAAAGGAGGAGACTCACGATATGTTTCAACAAGCTGAAAATCCCACTAATTGCACAATATTCTACAATAGAGGATGGGAGGCGGTGGGCACATAGTATGTGAAGATACCTGGCAGAAAATTTGCCCACCAGTCCAAACTCTTTCCTTACATTTGTCCTCTGGTTGATATGCTGGAGGATATGGAGATATAACACCTTATTTTCTTAGATTTGCCTAATTAACAAAATATTCTAACATTCACTCCTTTTGAACTTGAGTGGACCCACATTAGGTCACTTTTCACATTACATTTCAACCTACTTTCTAGCCTTGCCTGAATCAATAATCAGTTAATATTAAATCTCTATAACACATACCTCACATATGTATTTCCCCAGTGATTGATCATCCTTTCAATTCTTGAAACTTCATATTTGGTTCTCTCCTCTAGCCAGCCCTCTCTCTCCCTTTTTGATGTTTTATGGGCCTCTCTAAGCTGTATGTGCATCACAAGTAAGTTTAATTTGGCCAATATTAAACATCATGAAAAAAACAAAATCTTAATTCATTATAAAGAAAGTTGTATGTATCTTATTATCAAAAAACTATGGACTTAAAAGTTTTTCAGTGAAAGTTTGCTTCTACGCATTCATCATGATCAATTCTTGCTAAGCTCCTTTTCCCCTTTCCCATTGATCCCAATTTCATGGTTTACTCAAAGGAATTCTAAATTTTGAATCTAAATTTTATGGCTCTTTTTGCTTCAATTTCAATACCTCGACAAGTACAACTGTATTTAACTGTATTCTGATTATTTAGGTTAGCTTTTCCAAAGAGAAGTATTTTTCTATAGCATATATGTCACTGAATTGTTTAGAAACTTTTCTCATTCTCCTAAGCAAGACCAATCATCTAAACATCCTTTGGATGTTTGGTGCATGTCAGTTTGCTCCAATTTGAAACACTGATCTTTATGCTCTGTTCTCAATCATACAGATATTAGGAAACAGTTTTGTTAGTTCTCTTGAGTTTACCTATTTCCATGAAACATCACTGGCTTCTGCACCTTGTTGATAAATGAACTTGCTTCGTATGGGATATATTGTGTCTTCTTTCAGTAATTAAAATTTTCCTCCAGCCTCCGATACACAATGTCTTGATTTTAAAACTTTCTTCCTTATTTTCAAAACTTGCTGTGGCCTCATCCTTCCCTATCTCTGTAAACTCCTCCAACATCACATCCTTCTAAAATATCTGCTCTCATCCACATCCAGTCTTTGAGCACCCCCAATTTTAATTATAAAAACAGAAATCGCTGGTGAAACTTAGCAGGTCTGGCAGCACCTGTGGGGAGGAAGCAAAGTTGACATTTCAAGAGCGGTAACTCTTCATTCAATTTCTAGTTTTGTTTTGGATTTCTGGTATCCGCTGTTCTTTGTTTTATCTTAATTTTAATTACCCTACAACCAAAGGTTATGCCTTAGTCTTAACCTCTGGAATTACTTCCCTAAACCTATCTGTCTCTCCACCTCACCTTCTTCCTTTAAGGTACTACTTTTTTGATTGTTTTTGTCCTAATATGTGGTTGAGACTACAATGTTCCTTTCTAATATTCCTATCAAGGATTTGGGATGTTTATTACATTAAAAATGCTATACAAATACAAGTTGTTGCTACTGTTGTCAGTGAGAGATCTGCCAGGTCTCAGGCATTGTCAGTTCCCCGTTATTATGTAAAGACCCCATTTCAGGTGTAGCAGAGATCATCCCATAACACAACAAGGAACAACGTGACTTTACCTTTTTAGAATCATTTTCAGCCATTGAAGAAGTGCAATAGGTAATCTCACCTGACCTCACCTAAGTTCTGAGGCTGCATTTGAATCATCTCAGAGATGAAAGGATGCCAACCAGATACTTAAAGTACTGATTAACTCATCCACCTTTTCTCTCACATGCTATTAAAACTCTGCTGTTCTTCTTGCTCAGATTTACATGTTACTAAATAGCTAACTTTATTTGTGCTTTTAATCTAAAACTAATTGGCAGGTGCAGCCAATTAACCTGTTGAAGGAGGCTTGCTGTTATCATTTTTTTCCAAAGAAGATCTCTAATTTTGCACAATTCAAAACATAATAATCTTTTAAACTGAACACACTGATAGAATATATGTACACCATGAAGGTTAAAGCGGTGTAGCTCAGAATACAATTAATCATTATGTACAGAAATAATATCCTGCCTTGGAGCCATCAGACTTACTCCTATAGCTGCTTGCAGATTGGCCCAAAATAATCTCTGTTTGTTTTTGTCATTAGGCCATTCTAAGTAGGTCTTCTTTGCCATAAGTGACTTAAGTTTATAATATTTAGATGGAATTAGGTACTGAGGAATTGGCTCCAGGACAATTAGAATCAAGTTCTCAGTCTGTTCACTTAACACTTGGTGCTGTGCAAAGTAAAGCTCATAATGACACCACTCACTCTGAATGAAATTAGGCGATAAAACAAAAATCGATTTGTAACTCTTCTCTATACAGTTAATTATGTTTTCAATAATACCTTTGCCTGGAATAAAGTCTCTTTCATGATGACAGATTCGTAAATTCCTCTCTTCTAGGTTTGGTAGTAGCTGCTCCTTCACCCAACTGTAGTCATGTTGGCTATAGGACACAAAAGCATGATAGACCAAATTTTCAGATAACTGGTGGGAGTCAGTCTTCATCGTTCTTCGTTTCATCTGGGTCCATTGCCATGTCATTCTTAAGTACCAAGGCAAGTCCAGAAAATGGCACATTAACCCAATTAGGATTGCTAATACAAACATAGTACCAAGTACAATTACCAGTAAGAGGGTTGGACTGCATGTCACTTCAGATAAATGGAAATCCTTCAATAATGTTCCTTTAAGGTTATCTGGATAGGCACAACGATAGGACTTTGGCCACCCTATCATCTCTATGTGGGTGTTTTTGTTCATTGTGCTAAAGTCTCTTAAATTACAGGTACATGTAAATGGATTGGAGGCAGCATTCAGAACTGTCAGTCTTTGGCAACTTTGAAGAAAAATGCTTGAAGGTTCATGAAATGAGTTTGCCTCAACAAACAAAATCTCAAGATTTCTAAATTTGTTGCAGTCAGGTGGACTGGCTAACTTATTAGCACCAAGGTATAATTCTTTCAAATTGTTCAGGTTCTTCAGCACTTTGGGAACAGTGTAAATGTTATTTTTCTGCAAGTCAAGGATTTCTAGATTGCTGGGTAAACATGTGAAAACAGAATCTGTAAGTCTATTTGAAGATAGATTCAGCTTTGTCAAACTGTTGGTCCAAGGGCAAATTCTAATCTCATCAAGAATAAGTTGATTTTGACTCACATCCAAGTGTTTCAGAGATGTCATGTATGTGGTCATGTTACTCACTTCAAATAACTGAACAAATCTATTTTGTTTTAAAATAAAAGTCTCCAAGTGTTTTAGGGTGCTGCAGCCTTGAAAAAAGAAATCACTGGTAAATGAATTATCAGAAATGTCAATGAGTTTGTATGTGTTTCCTTTTTTTGGACAAGTCATGAAAATCATTCCTGATTCATAAATTGTCAGATTTTCAACCTTTAGCTCTTCAAAGACATCATATATAATTGCTTGACTGAAATAGAATGGCAAGATGTTTATTTTTCTGAGAGTAAATGTCTTCAATTTTTTTTGGAGAAAAAACCAAGACAAGTGTTGTCTAACTTGGCATATTTTCATGTTAGAAACGCTGAGATTTTCAACTGAAGAATCACAAATAATTTTTAATATCATTGCGAAAGTTTCCCAATCCACTGTTAAATGCTGTAAAGATAGATTCTGGACTCTTGAGTATTTTCCCAATGCTTTAAAACTTTCAATATAATGACTGCAATCACTGCAGCACTGGCTTATTCCATTATTCATTTTGCTGCAAGCTTGGCAACAGTCAGCACTTGAGTGGGTGCACTTTTGGCAGCATTCAAAGTTTGATAACGTTAAAATGTCAGATGTGTTGAAGGCATCATCCAAGACATTTTTTAAAAAATGGAAGCTTTTGATAGATGGCAAAACAATGTGGAGTTTTGCTGCTCTCAAAATTGTTAAGGCACTAGGCTCATACTCTGACAACATTTTTAGTTTGATTGAAACTTCCTGCAACTTTTTCCCTGAGATTTCTTTAAGATCATCTTTTTGAAACTTTATTGTTTCCCTGCTTCCTATACTTAAATATTCCAGATCTTGCAGAAAGCTAAATGCCTTTCCAAGTGTCAGACTAAGAAAATTATTTTCAGAAATATCCAAATATTTCAGAGAGGTAGCATTATGCAAGAAGTCACATTCTACATTCATGAGTTGATTCCTGGAAAGATCTAAACATTCCAGCTTTTGATTAGACCTGAAAAAAGCAGGTGCTAAATTGCTGATCTTATTGGAGGACAAATTCAAATATTTCAACTGGTGGAGAGGGGCAAAATCCTGCATATGAATCTCAGTAAAGTTGTTCTGTGATAAATCCAGTATGTTTGTGAGATTTGGTAGGTTCTTTGGCACAGTGGACAATGAAGAAGATGAATAGTTTATGACAATATCATTCGCTACAGGAAAGCAAAGACTGTGGCAGGGTTGAAACATTAAAATCCACACAAAGAAGAAGAGAATGTTGACCATTTTGGGGTACTTTCTTGCATTTCTTTCCTGCAGTTGAACACTGATGTAGTTCTCTTGTGGAATCTACTTTGCTTAATGAGGAGACTGAAACATAAAACAAAGTATGAATATTACTACTATGTTTCAAGTAACATTAATCTGAAAATAAAACATGCAATTCATTGACATGTTACAAAATGGCAAAGACAAAAAAAGTTACTGAAATGGTAACAAAAATGTAGCAATCTAACAGAATTAATCGCAGTAGTGACAGTTAGTAGTCAACATACAGTACACTTCAAACCAGTATGAGTTGGTGTGTACATACATTTTTGTTATTATGACTGATTCATTTCAGAATGAAGACTTTGAAAGCTCTCATGAACACGTTTAGATGAGTCAGTATAATATATATTAATGATTTGGATGAGGGAACAAAATGTAACATTTCTAAGTCTGCAGATGATACCAAGTTGGGTGGGAGGGTGAACCGTGACGAGGATGCAGAGATCCTTCAGCATGATCTCCACAGGTTGGGTGTATGGGCAAATCAATGGCAGACGCGGTATAATTTGGATAAATGTGAGGTTATTCACTTTGGAAGCAAAAACAAGAAGGCAGATTACTACCTGAACATCTATAATTGGGAGCGGGGAGTGTGCAGCGGACCTGGGCATCCTTGTGCACCAGTTGCTGAAGGTAAGCATGCAGGTGCAACAGGAGGTAAAGAAAACAAATGGTATGTTGGCCTTCATTGCGAGAGTTTTCAAGCACAGGAGCAGAGATGTGTTGTAGCAGTTGTACAGGGCTTTGGTGCAACCACACCTGGAATACTGCGTGCAGTTTTGGTCTCCTTTTCTGAGGAAGGATGCTCTTACTCTTGAAGGAGTGCAGCGAAGGTTTACCAGGCTGATTCCGGGGATGGCGGGTCTGACGTATGAGGAGAGATTGATTAGGTTGGGATTGTTTTTGTTAGAGTTCAGAAGAATGGTGGGGGGGTGGGGGGGATCTCATAGAGACTTATAAAATTCTAACAGAACTGGAAAAGATACATGCAGGGGAGTATGTTCCCAATGGTGGGTGTGTCCAGAACCAGGGGCGCAATATGAGGATTAGGGTGGACGATTTAGGATGGAGATGAGGAGACATTTTTTCACCCAACATTGAACATAGAACATTACAGCGCAGTACAGGCTCTTCGGCCCTCGATGTTGTGCCAACCTGTGCCCATCTGAAGCCCATCTAACCTACACTATTCCCTTATCATCCATATGTTTATCCAATGACCATTTAAATGCCCTTAAAGTTGGCGAGTCTACTACTGTTGCAGGCAAGGCATTCCATGCCTTTACTACTCTCTGAGTAAAGAACCTACCTCTGACATCTGTCCTATATCTATCACCCCTCAATTTAAAGCTATGTCCCCTCGTGCTAGGTGGCAAGAACAGGAAGGCAGATTACTACCTAAATGGAGTCAAGTTAGGTAAAGGGGAAGTACAACGAGATCTAGGTGTTCTTGTACATCAGTCTATGAAAGCAAGCTTGCAGGTACAGCAGGCAGTGAAGAAAGCTAATGGCATGCTGGCCTTCATAACAAGAGGAATTGAGTACAGGAGCAAAGGGGTCCTTCTGCAGCTGTACAGGGCCCTGGTGAGACCGCACCTGGAGTATTGTGTGCAGTTTTGGTCTCCAAATTTGAGGAAGGACATTCTTGCTATGGAGGGAGTGCAGCGTAGGTTCACGAGGTTAACTCCTGGAATGGCGGGACTATCATATGTTGAAAGATTGGAGCGACCGGGTTTGCATACACTTGAGTTTAGAAGGATGAGAGGGGATCTGATTGAGACGTATAAGATTATTAAGGGATTGGACACTCTGGAGGCAGGGAGCATGTTTCCGCTGATGGGTGAGTCCAGAACCAAAGGACACAGTTTAAAAATAAGGGGTAGGCCATTTAGAACAGAGTTGAGGAAAACCTTCTTCACCCAGAGAGTGGTGGATATATGGAATGCTCTGCTCCAGAAGGCAGTGGAGGCCAAGTCTCTGGATACTTTCAAGAAAGAGATGGATAGAGCTCTTATAGATAATGGAATCAAGGGCTATGGGGATAAGGCAGGAACAGGATACTGATTGTAGATGATCAGCCATGATCATAATGAATGGTGGTGCTGGCTCGAAGGGCTGAATGGCCTACTCCTGCACCTACTGTCTATTGTCTAGCCGTTGCCATCCGAGGAAAAAGGCTCTCACTGTCCACCCTATCTAATCCTCTGATCGTCTTGTATGTCTCTATTAAGTCACCTCTTAACCTCCTTCTCTCTAACGAAAACAGCCTCCAGTCCCTCAGCCTTTCCTCATAAGACCTTCCCTCCATACCAGGCAACATCCTGGTAAATCTCCTCTGCACCCTTCCCAATGCTTTCACATCCTTCCTATAATGCAGCGACCAGAACTGCACGCAATACTCCAAGTGCGGCCGCACCAGGGTTTTGCACAGCTGCAACATGACCTCACGGCTCCGAAACTCAATCCCTCTACCAATAAAACCTAACACCCCGTACGCCTTCCTAACAGCCCTATCAACCTGGGTGGCAACTTTCAGGGATCTATGCACATGGACATTGAGATCTCTCTGCTCATCCACACTGCCACGAATCTTACCATTAGCCCGTGTAATCTGTATTCCTGTTACTCCTTCCAAAGTGAATCACCTCACACTTTTCCGCATTAAACTCCATTTGCCACCTCTCAGCCCAGCTCTGGAGCCTATCTATGTCCCTCTGTAACCTTCAACATCCTTCCGCACTATCCACAACTCCACCGACTATAGTGTCATCCACAAATTTACTAACCCATAGTGTCATCCCAAAGAGTGGTGAGCGTGTGGAATTCATACCACAGGAAGTAGCTCATGCCAAAACACTGAATGTCTTCAAGAAGCGACTAGATATAGCAGTTTGGGCAAATGAGATCAAAGGTTATGGGGTGAAAGCAGAATTAGGCTACTGAGTTGGATGATCAGCTATGATTGCGAAGAACGGCGGAACAAGCTCGAAGGGCTGAACGGCCTCCTCCTGCTCCTATCCTCTATGTTTCTATGTTTAAGTGGCTGCATCTGACATCCCATTTTTATTCCTTCTCAGATACTGAAGTGCAATTACTCTGTGTACGTAAAATGTCAAGGCTTTTTCATCACCAGAAATTTTAATTTAATCCAGCACTCTAAGCAGGAAGCAGGTCTCTCAGGAAGCTGGTTGCAAAGTACCTTGACTTATCATCAATTGCAATTAATGGCCGGGGTATCATTCTACATCAATCTCATAAGGACATGTTAAGTGAGCAGTTCAATCATAATGCCCAGTAAAACTAATTATCCATTCTTCTCTTCAATTTTGTGCCAATCATATTAGAATTGTTGCCTGGCAATGATGAGGTTTAGGAATAAGCTACCTACTTGGTGCTCTAGGTTTCCAACTTTCCTCTCCAAGATATGCTTAGCAGCAATGGTCACTGTAGCTGCGCTCTCACTCAGACGATCTGTCTAGTAATAGGATTTTGGTAGCTTCCTTATGTTTCAGATAGCTGGAGCCAATAAGATTTAACACACTAAGTTATTTTGTCCGAGTGCCATTTGATCTTGACTCTCTCTTGACTGGAGATGGTATCTCCATCCCAATTCTATGCCAAATGACTACAGCACCCTGTCTTAAATGCCATATGCTCTTTTCTAATTTACATATGTAAACCAGTTGGGTCTTATAGTAATTTCAGACGTTGTCATAGCTACTATTTTTTGCAGATAACTCCTTACATACACTCACACAATACAGGTAAAGGTACTTTCAATGTTTACATTTCCTTAAACATCTACCACTGTTCGCCATTCCCTCCTCTCTTGAACATTTGCATTTCCCTCTGAAGCTTCTGAAAGAAGGGGATGCAATGACAAGATTTCCAATAAATGCGTACAATCCCTTCAAACAACAAAACAATCACAGACTTCCTTGGTGGAAAGGTAGCAATTTTTGCCCTTTTTTTAAGATTTATTAACATTGTAAAGTTCTGTTTGGTTCGCTTACACGTGTATTGAAAATACATAATTTTAAAACCATTGTTAAGGGTTAAAGCTTAATGCATATTCCATTACCCTGAGTCACCTTCATGCACCATGGCACTTCATCAAATATGCCTGCAAACAGTGGTTGAAAGTGGTTGAAAGGAGAGTTCCAGAAAATGTACCCAACAGCTGAATGAAATGTTGAGCCAGAAGGCTTGGGGTCAGGTCTCAGCTGCTCCAGTGGTGTATATAACACATTCAATCAGGTTGATTAAAAATATCCACAATTCCAAGACAGAATGGCAAGTGGCTTGGAGGGTAACTCTTGGGTGGTGGTATTCTCATGTATCTGTTGTCCTTGTCTTTCTTAAAGGTAAAGATCACAGGTCGAGGCAATCATTTCAATGGAGGTTTAAGTTTCTAATGCTACACATTACTTCCACAGTGCACTGGTGGTGAAAGGAATGAATGGTTAAGGTAGTGAATCGGATGTTGATCATTCTGAATACTTTGTTTTATAGAGTGGGGTTGGAGGTCTTATCAAGATCTATACATGTTATGGAGCTGAAATTTTGTGCAGATATATCCTGCATCAAATAATATTTGCAGTGGGGCTGGGGCAGAGGTGCGGAAGTTGCCCACTGGATTTAATGAACCACTCACCTTCAAGATAGTCTGCAGGGAGCTTCAAATTCATGCCACAGTGGTGTTCACCACTAATCGGCTGTTGTCATCAAGCCAAAAAGACAATCTTTTGATCACACAAAGGAGGAATGGGAAATACCAATTTTAGTGCTGCTGCGATCCAGACCATACTTTCCAAAGACTCGAAGGTTGTATCAAACACCGTATCCTTTCTACTGTTGACAACAAGGAAAGTACTGACTATTCTCAACCAGCGCTTATTTGTAAAATTCTCAACAATGTCTAACATTAGGTGTGATTCTGAAATCAGATAGAATTTGCCGGATAATCTTGAGTGTGTAAAGAATAATGCTGACAGCCCATTTATGATTGTCTGTTGAGCCTGCAGTGTGCTGAACTTGCAGACACTGCAAGATCTTTATATAATTTCACAAGGCCCTGTTCTTTGAAGATAAAGAAAACATGTGCATGCACTGTGCCTGCTTCAATTCAAAAAAAAATTCACAATCATTCATTGGTTTATTTCTCAGGACTAATACCTTGACCAATTAGAGTAAATTTGGCAAGTTCATAATTTAAACAAAACCTGGCAGCTGTCAATCATCATTAATTGGTGCATTCTCTTGGTCAACATCACTAACAGAGCCCATTTGCTAACCAACCAGCACTCACCTCTCATGCAGTATAGATGCTGGTTTTCCCTTTAAAGTGGTATTCTTGCAAATTGTCCTGATGAGTGCAAAATGAAAACTTTGGCAACTTTTTCCAGCAATACTTAGGTATTGTCAAAAGATTGTTTGAAAACCACAATGCAAATACAGAAGTTTTATACAAAACAATATTTCCAGACTTGAAGACAGTAAGGACTGCAGATGCCAGAAGCTAGAGTCAATAAATGTGGAACTGGAAAAGCACAGCAGGTCAGAACAGTATCTGAGGAGCAGGAAAGTCAATGCTTCAGGCCAAAACCCTTTGTCAAGATTGAGAAGGGGGAGGGGAGCCCAGAAATAAATAGAGGGAGGGAGTGGGGCAGGGAGGTAGGTGAGATGGAGATGGGTGGAAGCTGGTAGGGGTTATTGTGGTTGGTCAGTGGGAACGGTGGAGCAGATAGGTGAGTATAAAAATGGACAGGTTGTGGAGTACGAAGATGGACAGGTTGAGGGTGGGTAGATTTTGAAGTTGGTAGTGTAGGTAGGGGTTATTGTGGTTGGTCGGTGGGAAGGGTGGAGCGGGTGGTGAGTTGGAAGATGGACAGGTTGGGGGAGCAGAGATTTTGAAGTTGGTGAGGTCAGTATTCAGGCCATTGGGCTGTAAGCTCCCAAGCAGAAATATGAGGCTTTGTTCCTCCAGTTTATGTTTGGCCTCACTCTGACAGTGGAGGAGGCCCAGGATGGATATGTCACCAGGAGATAGGGAGTAGGAGTTAAAGTGGATGGCAACCGGAAGGTCAGATGCAAGGAGGTATTTTTCAGTTTATCAGACCTAGATACAGTTCTATTCTATAAAACTAACTTCTTCCTCTGAAAATTTTCAGAATAAACATGCCAAGATAAGTTTCTATCTGTAAAGCAGGAATTACAAGCTTCAGCGTATCAAATTGATAAATAAAATTTGAAACAATTATGAGATGTTTACTGTCAAAATAATTCCTTTATTCAAAACCTGTCAAACATCCACTGCATGAGACAAATGATTAACTGAATAATGTATTAACTTTATCGCAACTTGTCACAGGTGTTCAGAAGTTTATAAAACTAGAACTAAGCTAAAAATGTAAAATAACTACCTCTTTCTTGTTAGATATGCTTGGTGCAGAAGCTAAATTAAAATCAATCAGAAACCAGAGCACTATTTTGCAAGGTGGTAACATTCATGTATGTATTACTCTATACACTTAGGTTATTGATAGAATGTAATAATAAATTATCAATTTGTACATTTGTACATTTTCATTTTTATCACACAGTTACAAAAGGTAACATAGTAAAAGGAGTAATGACAAAGTGAGGAAAAAGTGAGTAAGTAGCAGTTGGTGGGATGAGTAATTGTAGGGGAATAACAGGGTCCAGCAAGCAGGTAGACGTCAGGTGGGGATGCACAAATCACAGGGAACAAGCAAAGAAGTGAGCAACACAAGCACTGAGAACTGAGAGAGCAGCTAGCAGGAGGAAGCAACAAACAGAGCAGTGTGTGGGAGGGAGAGGTGGTGTGGAGGAATAAACAGCATGTGGTGGAGAACCAAAAAAAAATTGTGTGCTCTTTCCTGCCTTAGTTAGATTTGCATCATCTTTGATACAGTCAACTGCCTTGGAAATCACTGGTTTTGATGTGCAGGCAAACAGCCTTTTGCAATTACAGGGTCAAATGCAGACAATTTAGGACACTTGATAAACAGATCATCATCTAATTTTGTCTACTTGAAAGACTCCAAGGGTAAAAGATATCATCACAACTTGCACTTAAGATATTCGTTTTTTGAGCTCACGTAGAACGACGATTGCTTGCTAACATTGTGAACGTCAGAATGCTACTGAGCCAAATCAGACACCAAGAGATTTTAGTTCATTCAAAACCACCTTCTTGCACAACATCAAAGTTAGGCCCAAGATACTTCATGGAGAGATTACAAAAATATAACAGATACTGAGTTTTTTTTAAAAGCAGACTAGAGTGGTTTTAGCAGAAATTCCGATGAATTGGGGCCGAGGTGGCCGCAATTGATTCCAGAACCAACAAAGGCTGTACACTCTAACCAGTGCCATTCTATCCACCCTCTCCAGTCATCTACCTTCTGAAGTCCTGAGGATAGGCTTGAGGGTCCCTACATGGCATATTCTAACCTTTCTACATCATGTGCAAGTGGGATCAAAGCTGACTCTTTCAATTTTCATTTGGGCCAATAAAGAAGCACCTGAGATCGACTGTGAGTCTTCAAAAGTACTCTCTGAAAAACTGAATTTGTGAAATCTGTTTATTCCCTTCCCATTGTGATTTATTTTTAATCACTGTCACAGTATGGCAGTTACTGTCAATTCAGGCACTTACTACCGACTCCTAGTTGTCTTTGAAAAGGTGGTGGTGGGTCTTCAATTGAACCACAGCAATCCGATAACACTTTCACAAACAAATAAACTTTAGCAAACATGCTAATTGATATAAAAAGAGTTCTCCATGATTTATAAGGGAGAGGCTGCATCAGATTGATTGACAGCTTGCAGCTCATTAAAAAACTTTCTACTGATGATCACACATACAATAGAAAATCTGTTGTACAATCTGAAAAGTCTATTTTTCTTCTTAAGTTATAAAACATTACATTTGATTGACATATTTGAAAATAATCATTAAAGCGCAAATGTACTAAAAACGTAGATTCTTACCTCTGCAAATGGACATGGTCTCTGCACCAACATCTGCAAAGCAGTCCAAAGAAGTTCCTCTGTTACTACATATACAAAACGATATCACTGGCAAGAAAATTTTCTTTTGAATACCACAACACGTGGGCTAAAAGAAGATCTTCAACAGACCTGAAGCTGATGCTTTGTAACTATTTTAATTGGTTGCTGCTACATAGATTGGTCATTATTTGGTGGTATGTTATAGAAAGACAGCTAAGTACATGAAACACACTACTAAAAACATTAACATTTGCTCTTGTTTCTAAGTGCAGTAAGCTTTGGCTGGAAGGTCAAAAGCGGAAGTGAAACTTTCAGTAATTACAAAACCAGATGTGGTGAAGGGAAGGGGAAATAGCTATAAAAGAGGAAATACAGACTAGCGTAGGTCTGGAAAGTCTGTTAATTTTTGTAAGATTCAAATGGTGAATGTCAGCATTAATAACTTGGGGACCCTTTTTTTCATTAAACTGTTAAAATTTAATTGAATACAGTAATTTGCAGTTACTGGTTATGGTAAAGCCATCAACAACATTACAGAAGATACTAACAAAATATTCTCACTAGAAGCTCTTGCTAAGTTCGGAGGAAGACAAAATGTTGAGAATACTCATCAGGTCTGACGACATCATGGACAGAAAAGACAAGTTAAAGCTGATCCACCTTCAAAGCCGAAAATAGTAGCCAGTTTCAAGGATTTGGTTTTCTTTCTGAATTTCATTAAAAGTTTAGAAACTATATCACCCAGACAGTTAACAAGCAGGTGGCTGATGTGTGGATCAAAAATGATCAAGACTTTCATTTACTGCTGAATATCAACAGAAGTGTGGCATAGTCTCCAATCTCACAGTACTGCTTAATTTCCAGATATAAATGAGAAGCCAACATGTGGCCAACCTGATGGCCATTTTATATATCATCAGTAACCACAAAGCTGAAAATTGGTGGCCATCCTGGTTCCATAAGACCTTTACCGCAGTAAATCAGACAGGTGTGCAGCAGTAGAACTGCAAATTGTCCATTGCAAACATGATTTACTAGATTAGAAGGTTCCTTGGCTTCCTTCCCAAAATGTGCCAGCTGTGACATGTTTCAGAACTTGTTACAGCAAGCATTTTATCAACTGGAAGCTATGGGACCAGGCGTGCACCAGTTGATCAAATATTCGGGTTGACCAAGAGATCCACATAATCAATGTAAAAATACACACTAAGTAATCAAAACATAATGCACTGTGATACTTTACTTGCAGCAGAAATCAGTTAAATAATAACGCAATTTTGTCTTAAATAAAACTTATCGGCAGAGAGCCTTCTCACTCACTCTCAACTGACTACTCGGACACTGCGGCGATCACAACAATACAAAACTTCTGGTATCCTTAGAGGTTGGAACAGTCCCTTTTCCGTACTTACACTTGCCCTAAACCCCACCTCTTCCTCCGTTACATTGATGACTGTATCGGCGCTGCCTCATGCTCCCACAAGGAGCTCAAATAGTTCATCCACTTCACCAACACCTTCCACCCCAACCTGAAGTTCACCTGGACCATCTCCAATACCTCTCTCTCCTTCCTGGACCTCTCCGTCTCCATCTCTGACAACGACCTAGAAACCAACATCCATTTCAAGCCCACCGACTCCCACAGCTACCTCGAATACACCTCCTCCCACCCACCTTCCTGCAAAAATGCCATCCCCTATTCCCAATTCCTTCGCCTCCACTGCATCTGCTCCCAGGATGAGGCATTCCACTCCCGTACATCTCAGATGTCCCCATTTTTCAAGGACCGCAACTTCCCCCCCTCAGTGGTCGAGAACGCCCTCGACCGTGTCTCCCGCATTACCTGCAAGTCACCCCTCACACCCTCTCCCCGCAATAACAACCAAAACAGAATCCCCCTCGTCCTCACGTACCACCCCACCAACCTCCGGATCCAACGCATCATCCTCCGACACTTCCGCCATCTGCAATCAGACCCCACCGCCAAAGACATTTTTCCCTCCACACCCTTATCTGCGTTCCAGAGGGACTACTCTCTCCATGACTCCCTTGTCCGCTCCACACTCCCCTCCAGCCCCACCACATCCGGCACTTTTCCTTGTAACCGCAGGAAGTGCTACACCTGCCCCTACACCTCCCCCCTCATCCCCATCCCAGGCCCCAAGAAGACTTTCCACATCAAGCAGATGTTCACCTGCACATCTGCCAATGTGGTATACTGCATCCGTTGTTCCCGCTGTGGCCTCCTCTACATCGGGGAAACCAAGCAGAGGCTTGGGGACTGCTTTGCAGAACATCTATGCTCGGTTCGCACTAAACAACTGCACCTCCCGGTCGTGAACCATTTCAACTCCCCCTCCCATTCCGCAGACGACATGCCCATCCTGGGCCTCCTGCAGTGCCACAACGATGATACCCGAAGGTTGCAGGAACAGCACCTCATATTCCGCTTGGGAACCCTGCAGCCCAATGGTATCAATGTGGATTTCACAAGCTTCAAAATCTCCCCTCCCCCTACCGCATTCCAAAACCAGCCCAGCTCGTCCCCGTCTCCCTAATCTGTCCTTCCTCCCACCTATCCCCTCCTCCCACCTCAAGCCCCACCCCCATCTCCGACCTACTAACCTCATCCTGCCCCCTTGACCTGTCCGTCTCCCTGGACTGACCTATCTCTTCCCTACCTCCCCACCTACACTCACCTTTACTGGCTCCATCCCCCCATCTTTGACCTGTCTGTCTCCTCTCCACCTATCTACTCCTCTATCCATCTTCTCTCCGCCTCCCCCTCTTTCACAATTTATTTCAGAACCCCCTTCCCCTCCCCCATTTCTGAAAAAGGGTCTAGGCCCGAAAAGTCAGCCTTCCTGCTCCTCTGATGCTGCTTGGCCTGCTGTGTTCATCCAGCTCTACACCTTGTTATCTCAAAACTTCCGGTATGATAGGTTTATAATTTTTGCCAGCTCGTAAGGCGCCAGTTAAAACAAAGTATGCTCTATTAGCATGATAAGGTAAAACGATATCCCCCTCAAAATACAACTTATTCTGACCGTCACAACAACCTGAACCTGGCACTTGGGTCAGGGCAGATGTTCAGGATTTGTGTGTCATGCCAATGGAGGTGGTACTGATTTTCCATGTAAAGCCTTTTTAAGTTGGAGTTATAAGTTGCAGTGGAATATTTCCCTGACTAAAAAAATCCCTAAATCTGTGTTCGCCTGTAAGTTCTTTTCGATTGCTCATTGGATATCAGCATCGCTGACAAGTCCAGCACTAACTGTCCATCCTTAATTGCACTGAGAAGATTGTGGTGAGCTGCTTCTCCAACCGCTGTAGTGCACATGGCTTAGGCACACTTTCAGTGCTGATAGGCAATTCCAGGATTTTAACCCAACAATATGAAAGAAAGGCAATATATTTCCAAGTCAGAATGGTGTGTGGCTTGGAGGGGAACTTGGTGATATTCTTGCATGTCTGCTGTCCTTGTTATTCCAGGAGGCAAAGGTCATGGGTTAGGAAGATGCTGTTGAAGGGAACTTGGGAAGTTGCTGAAGAGCATCAGATGGTACGTACTGTGCATCAGTAATGGAGGAATGAATATTTAAGCTGCTGGATGGAATGCCAATCAAGCAGATTGCTTTGTCTTGGTTGGTATCAAGCTTAGCATTTTTGGAGTTGCATTCATTCAGACAAAAGAAGAGTATCCTACCACAATCCTGATTAGTATCTACTACATGTTGGGCAATCTTTGGAGAGCAAAGACACAAATTACTTGCCATACAATTCCTAGCCCCAGACCTGCTCTTGTAGCCAATGCACTTATGGACTGATCTAATTAGGTTTCTGGTCAATGGTAACTGTCAGTATAATGATGCTGTAGGATTCAGTGATGGCATTCCAGAACATACAAATCGATGGGATTTTCACTTATCATGAAGCGGGTAATGTCATATGTATACTAGCTCTATAGCAAATGCTAAAGGTGAGTTCAGACAGAAGTATGGTCATTTCAGTACAAAAAATGTTGATCACATTTCAACCAGAATCCGAACTTGCTAAAAAAGACTGGTTTTGCAGGAATTTTGAAACTGACTGCTTGTGACAGTGCCTCAAGTGTGACATCAAGTAAATTTTCTGTTAACAGTGGCCTTGATTTACAGAAGGCAGACAGAGCTTCTGTTGTGTTGGGAAAGAAAAATAGAGTACCTGTAATCTTACTACGCAAAATCAAACATTTGTGGGAACGGCAGTGTGTTGGTCAAAGAGGACCAGCGAATAGATGATGCTTGGACACAAGATATTGAAACGCTTCCGAGAACAGTTTATACAATGTGAAGAAAGGACAATTTGAAAATTTTATTGAAGTCACAGAGTGTGAAACAGTGGCATTTCAACCTCTGAATGCAGTGAGAGAGCTGTCAACACACATTGCAGTGAGTGCACTAATGCAGAACTACGCATTGAGTACTCGATCGAGTACTGCACAGAGCAAGTGAATAAGTGCATTAATCCAATAAACAAATATTGCCTGAAATCTCACAAAGCCACAGTAGCACATTCCTTCAAAAGTTCTGAACAATGTTCTAGGTGAACTGGCATCACTATGCATATTCTTACGGAGAAGCTGTTTGAAACAATTGAAGCTTTGAAATTTGCAAAAGCCAAGATCAATAAACTGAAGACTCAGTACCTAGGAAGTGTTTATCGGAGTAATAAAGTTATGAAGGTTCTGGCTTCTCTCAACACTGATGTGGACACTGCGGCAATCTTTCAATTTAGTCAACTGCTATGTGACCATCTGGAAAGCAAATTTCCAGAAGAGGAATTGTGAAAGTGGCATGCATTTGATCAGACAGCAATCACTAAGACAACTGATTACGAATTGGCAAAATACAACAGTGTGACTGATATCAAAATATTTCACTTCTGTACCAAACAAGGATGAAAGTGTGACCACAAAGTGGAATCAGGGAATACCTGATTTCAAACTTATGGTTGTTACTTTCAATGATTTGTCAGACAACAGTCTAAAAGTTGACCAGTTTCACAACATGTCCATTCTTCTGAACATTCGTGCAACACTTGGAGTGTTGGAGGCTAAGATGTGGTCTTATAGAGGTTTGTAAAATCATGAGGGGAATGGGTAGGGTGAATAGTCAAGGTCTTTTCCTCAGGGTAGGGGAGTCCAAAACTAGAGGGCACAGGTTTAAATGGGGAAAGATTTAAAAGGGACCTAAGGGGCAACTTTTTCACGCAGAGGGTGATGCGTGTTTGGGCTAAGATAACAGGGGAAGAAGTGGGGGTGGATACAACATTTAAAAGGGATCTGGATGGGTACAAGAAAACAAAGGGTTTAGAGGAATATGGGCCAAATGCTAGCAAATGGGATTAGATCAGTTTACAATATCTGGTCGGTGCAGACAAATTGGACCGCAGGCTTTGTTTCTGTGCTGTATAACTATATGTCTCTGAGCGCTGACTGTGAACATAGATGTACTTACCTCACACACCCCAACTAAACCTCCTTCAGACCATGACCCATCCACTCCTCCAGTACCCAAAACTGCCCTCCCCTCTCAGAACCAAAACTTGAAACCTACCACACCTCCACAGAACAGGCAACAATCCCCTTCACCGTAGGGATCTGACAAACCCCAGTCCTGACCAAGATCTCTCTCCCAAAAACCCAACAGGGATGTGACAGGTTAGTGGAATCCAGAGACCCAGGTAACATTCTGGGGACCTGGCTATGGCAGATGGTGGAGTATGAATTCAATAAAAATCTGGAATTAAGAGTCTAATGATGACCATGAATCCATTGCTGATTGTCTGAAAATCCCATCTGATTCACTAATGTCCTTTAGGGAAGGAAACTGCTGTCCTTACCTGGTCTGGCCTGTATGTGACTTCAAACCCACAGCAATGTGGACAATTAGATACAGGCAATAATTGCTAGCCAAGCCAGCGATACCCTCATCCTGTGTATGAATGAATAAAAACAGCCTCCTTTCCTCCCAACACCCATCACCCTGCAGCCCCTCACTGCCATGGAGAATGCATTGCTTAAAGATAACTGACAGGTAATTGCCAAAGATAACAAGCATGGGGCTGGATGAACACAGCAGGTCAAGCAGCATCATAGGAGCAGGAAAACTCGACGTTTCGGGCCTAAACCCTGAAAATAAGTGTCATAGATTCTTAGGTTCATTTGTTAGGGCAGTACTTTGACCAAAACCCTGAAGGGTTTAGGCCCGAAATGTCGAGTTTTCCTGCTCCTATGATGCTGCTTGACCTGCTGTGTTCATCCAGCCCCATGCTTGTTATCTCGGATTCTCCAGCATCTGCAGTACCTTTTATCTCAGGTAATTGCCAAACTTTGTTTAAATTTTAAACAAAGCAGGTT
Organism: Ginglymostoma cirratum; assembly: GCA_024137785.1. Taxonomy (NCBI): domain Eukaryota; kingdom Metazoa; phylum Chordata; class Chondrichthyes; order Orectolobiformes; family Ginglymostomatidae; genus Ginglymostoma; species Ginglymostoma cirratum. The sequence continues at coordinate 20,771,159 of JAHRHZ010000049.1, forward strand.
AGATTATTGGTCAAAGTACTGCCCTAACAAATGAACCTAAAAATCTATGACACTTATTTTGTTGCATTGATACTTGCGCAATGTTTGTACACATTCTTCTTCTGTAAAGAACGGCACCATCTGCACTAATATGTATCTAATTTCCAGGACATGCCAAGTGTGCCATACTCTGACCCAACTGACAATCCTAAATAAGTTGTTAGCGTAACTCTTCAAAGCCCCAGGATTATGTAGAAAACGTTATCCAACTTCAGAATTACATCTAATTTTAGGTGCGGCATCCCAGGGTAGGGATGTCCAAAACTACAGGGCATAGGTTTAAGGTGAGAGGGCAAAGATTTATTTAAGGTGGACTTGGAAAGATTTAAAAGGGGTCTAAGGGGCAGCCTTTTCATACAGAGTTGTGCACATTTAGAGAGTACTGCCAGAGGACATAGTAGATGCAGGTACAATCACAACATTTAAAAGACATTTGGACACATACATGGATAGGAAAGGTTTAGAGGGATATGGGCCAATGCAGGCAAATGGGACTAGTTCAGTTTAGGAAAGCTGTTTGCCGTGGATGGGTTGGGATGAAGGTTTTGTTTCCTTGCTTGATGAGTCTATGACATTAAACTTGGGTTTGTGGGTACAGGTTCATTCAGCAATAATCAAGTTCTGTACGATCAAATGATTACAATGATCCACTGAATTGGCCTAGCAATCTACTCAGTTACAGTAAAGTACCACCACTGTAAAGTCAAAAAAAGACTAGGTCCACCTGGCATCAACCTAGGCACCGAGGGAGACTGTGGCACAGTGGTAATGTTACTGGACCAGTATTGTAGAGAATCAGGCTAATACTTTGAGGACATGGGTTGAAATTTCACAAAAGCAGGCAGTACAATTTAAAGAGATAGTAGGAACTGCAGGTGCTGGAGAATCTGAGATAACAAGGTGTGGAGCCGGATGAACACAGCAGGCCAAGCAGCGTCATAGGAGCAGGAAGGCTGACATTTCGGGCCTAGACCCTTCATCAGAAATGGGGGAGGGGAAGGGGGTTCTGAAATAAATAGGGAGAGAGGGGGAGGCGGATAGAAGATGGATAGAGGAGAAGATAGGTGGAGAGGAGGCAGACAGGTCAAGGAGGCGGGGATGGAGCCAGTAAAGGTGAGTGTAGGTGGGGAGGTAG
>JAHRHZ010000049.1:20772732-20858808 GCA_024137785.1 Ginglymostoma cirratum
CCTCCCTACCTCCCCACCTACACTCACCTTTACTGGCTCCATCCCCGCCTCCTTGACCTGTCTGCCTCCTCTCCACCTATCTTCTCCTCTATCCATCTTCTATCCGCCTCCCCCTCTCTCCCTATTTATTTCAGAACCCCCTTCCCCTCCCCCATTTCCGAAGAACGGTCTAGGCCCGAAATGTCAGCCTTCCCCCGCTGCTTGGCCTGCTGTGTTCATCCAGCTCTACACCTCAGTACGATTTAAAATTCAATTAACCATGACAACCAATATTTACGCTCGTGTAGCACCTTTTATGATGACTAGATGTTTCAAATGCTTTACAGCCAAAGAAGTTCTTTTTGAAGTGCAGTCGTTGTTATAATGTAGAAAACACAGTAATTCGCATGCTCATAGCAACTTGCACACATAGTAATGTGGTCACGATCGATGTATTTCCTTTGCGATGTTGACCAAAGAATAAATATTGGTCAACACACCCGGGATAAATCCCTTGCTCATTTTAAATACAGTGTAATGGGCATATTTTACATCCAATCAAGCAGCCGGACGGGAGCTTAATTTAATATCTCTTCTAAAACATGGGACCTTAACCAGTGGAACGCTCCCTTGGAACTGCACTGGAGTGCCGGCCTCGATTTTTGTTATTAAATCTCCGAGTGGAACTAGAACCCAGAATTTTGTAACCAAACCACAGCAGACAAAGGGAATTGAAGTTACATGTCAGCAATCTGTCCTAAAAATGTATCCCTCTAAACTTCAGCATCATTCTGGTATATCTGAGCTTCATTCTTTCCAAGGTCAATATAATGAGTTCCCGTTGCCAAATCTGAAACGCAGTACTCCAGATGGGATCTGCCCAAATATGCCTGAAACCAAAGTAGGACTTCCTCCCCTTGATACAAAGACCAACTTCCATTAGCATTTTTGAATGCGTGTTGAACACGTGCACCCACTCTGAGGGTCAACTCCTTTATTGAAATAATCAAGTGCTAAAATTTACCTTCGTGTTATTATAAACAAGGTTTGCATGGATCGGTGGGAAGTTCGGCTTTGCACTGTGGACATTAATCCTTCTTCAATGTTGCACTTAAAACACTCAGTTTTTTGCGTTGACAGTAAATGGTGAGAGGTTATTAGTCCCTGCTAAGTTACAGATTTGAAAATGAGGAAGTTGCCTGTGCAAGTAGATAACCATGATGAAGCCGGGACAACAGGCATGACTTATTCAGAACAAAAACACTCAGGAGTGCTGATGACACCTGTGGAGAGAGTCCGCATTCAAAATCACAAACGGAATTCTGCACTCAGCGCGAATGCAACACCAAACAAGTTCCCCCATGGGCTGGAGGTTGGGTGGGATGTTATTTTCCGGTGGGCCGCGCCTCCCTGACTACAAGGTTCCGGATCCAGGATGGGTCAGTATGTTGTCGACGTGGCGGCGCCGCGAAGGGCGGGGAGTAAGAGTGTGTGAGAGAGAGGAAGAGAGAGCCGGGTGAAGTTGTGCGCGTGGACAGGTGAGTCTCGAGCCCCCCGGGTTTAAAGTGTAACGGACGCTGGTGGAGAGGGCGGTAAAGGCCTCGAGCGGTCATTGTCCGACCGGAGGAATCCAGACTGGATCTGGGGAAAGCAGCATCACTAAAGGGAGCTTCTCTCACCCCGGGGCATCGTACACCTGAGGAAGGGTGGGGGTAGGAGTGACGAGAGTGATCCTAATCATGGACTGACTTTGCAGTTAGCTATGTCACAGAACCCATAACGTGCAGAAGGAGGTTATTCGGCCCGTCGTTCTTGCACTGGCTCCTGAACTTCTTGGCTTATTGCCCATCTCCTGCCTTTTCTCCGTAACCCTGAGCATTGCTACTTAATTAATCATCTCTTGAATGCATCATTTGAACCTGCCTCCACCACACTTCAAGGCAATGCATTCTAGTCCCTATATGAAAAAGTTCTTGTTTTCTCTCACTTCGCATTCGCCTCTTCTGTAAAACACTTTGCGACCAGTGCCACCGTAATTTCACCAGTGGGAACAATTTTTCCCCATCTACTCTGTCCAGGACTGTTATGATTTTTAAACTTATCTTCAAGGAAAATTTCCCTAGAAAAACCAACGAACTGTGGATGCTGGAAATCAGAAACAAAAGCAGAAGCGTCTGACTAAGGATCACTGGACTTGAAATGTTAACTCTACTTTCTCTCCACAGATGCTGCCAGACTTACTGAGTTTTTCCAGCAACTTCTGGTTGTGTTTCTGACGTCTCTAGTCTATCCTATTAATTGAAATGTCTCATCCATAAAGATCACAGATTGAGGCCATACAGTACATGTTGTCTGCAGCAGTTCTCTGGATGGGTATCATGACTTAGTACCATTCTCTCATCCTTTCCCATAAACTGCATGTTATTTCTATTTAAATATTAGCTATTACTCTCTTAAGTACCTTGATTGAATCTGCCACACCATACTCTAGGCAATGTATTCCCGACCCGCATCACTTGCTCTGCAAGAGTTTTTTTTGCGTTTTATTTCCTTGTGTAAATCACTTTAAATTTATGGCCTCTCATTCTTAGAAGTTTTACACTCACTGTAACCAATCTCCAGTAGATTTGTTTGTTGTGTTCTGTCTGACTTGGGGAACACTGGGAAATAGAATATGTCCTGCGTGTTCATTCATTCTAGGCAATTTGTAGAAGAGTAGGAGTATATTTGAGGGAAATCAGGGAGGGCTAAAAGGGGACATGATGTAGCTTTGGCAGATAGGGTTAAGGAGAATCCAAAGGACAAGAAACTAACTATGGACAGAATAGGGCCCGTTAAAGATCAGCAAGGCCGTCTATGCATGGAACCGCAGGAGATGGGTGAGATACTAAATGAGTATTTCACATCGGTGTTTACTGTGAAGAAGAATATGGAAGATATGGAACATTGGGAAATAAGTAGCAACATCTTGAAAAATGTCCATATTTTAGAGGATGTGGTGCTGGATGGCTTAAAACGCATAATGGTGGAAAAATCCCTAGGACCTGATGAGGTGTCTCTCCTAGAACCTTGTGGGAAGCGATGGAAGTGATTGCTGGGCACCTTGCAGAGATATGTGTATTGTCAATAGTCACGGGTGAGGTGCTGGAAGACTGGAGGTTGGCTAATGTGGTGCCATTATTTACGAACAGTGGTAAGGAAAAATCAGGGAACTATAGACCAGTGAGCCTGACGTCTGTGGTGGGTAGGTTGTTGGAGGGGATTCTGAGGGAGAGGATTTACGTGTGTTTGGAAGGGCAAGCACTGATTAGGGATAGTCACCATGGTTTGTCTGGGAAATTGTGTTTAATTAACTTGACTGAGTTTTTTTGGAGAAAAGGATTGATGGGGGCAGAGTGGTAAATATTGTTTATATGGACTTCAGTAGAGTGTTTGACAAGGTTCCTCATGGTAACCTGGTGAGCAAGGTTAGATCACATGGAACGCAGAGAGAACTATCCATTTGAATACAAGATTGGTTCGAAGGTAGGAGAGTGGTGGTGGACAGTTGCTTTTTAGACTGAAAGCCTGTGACCAGGCTGTGATCAGTGCTGGGTCCACTGCTTTTTGTCACTTATATAAATGATTTGGATATGAATATAGGAGGTATGGATAGTAAGTTTGTAGGTGACACCAAATTTGGAGACGTAGTGGACAGCAAAGACGGTTACCTCAGAGTACAACCGGATCTTGATCAGATGAGCAAATGGGCCACGAAGTGGCAGATGGGGTTTAATTTAGATAAATTTAAGATGCTGTATTTTGTAGGGCAAATTGGGGCAGGACTTATACACTTAATGATATCTGGGCAGTGATGCCAAACAAAAAGGCCTTGGTGTTCAGTTCGTAGTTCCTTGAAAGCGGAGCCGCAGGTCGATAGTGTGGTGAAGAAGGCGTTTGGTACGTTTGCCTTTATTGGTAAGTGCATTGAATATAGGAGCTGGGAGGTCATATTATGCTGTACAGGACATTGGTTAGGTTGCTTTTGGAATACTGTGTTTAGTTCTGGTCTCCCTGCTATTGGAAAGATGTTGTGAAACTTGAAAGGGTTTCGAAAAGACTTACAAGGATGTTGCCAGGGTTGGAGGGTTTGAGCTGTAGGGAGAGGCTGAAAGGCTGGGGTTATTTTCCTGGAGCATCAGAGGCTGAGTGGTGACTTTGTTAGAATAGAATCCCTACAGTGTGGAAACAGGCTCTTCAGCCCAACAAGTCCACACCGAACCTCAGAGCATCCCACCCAGACCCATCCCCCATAACCCACCTAATTTACACCTCCCTGAACACTATGGGCAATTTAGCATGGCCAATCCACCTAACCTGCACATCTTTGGACTGTGGGAGGAAACCGGAGCACCCAGAAGAAAGCCACGCAGACAGTCGCCTGAGGGGGGGATATCGAACCCGGGTTCCTGGCGCTGTGAGGCAACAGTGTTAATCACTGAGCCACTGTACCGGTAGAAGTCTATAAAACCATGAGGGCTATGTATAGGGTAAATAGTCAAGATCTTTTCCCCATGGCAGGCAAGTCCAAAACTAGAGGGCATAGGTTTAAGGTGCGAGGGGGAAAAACTTAAAAGGGCCCTGAGGGGCAACTTTTTCCACACAGCAGATGGTGCGTGTATGGAAAGAGCTGCCAGAGGAAGTGGTGAAGGCTGATACAACTACAGCATTTAAAAGGCGTCTGGATGGGTATATAAATTGGAAGGGTTTAAGAGGGATATGGGCCCAATGCTGGCAAATGGGACTAGTTTAATTTAGGATAACTGGTCGGCATGGATGAGTTGGACCAAGGGGTCTGTTTCTGTGCTGTATGTCTCTATGACTCCAGCTTACCTTTTTGAAAACCTTAACTTGTATAAGTACCTTCCTTATATAACTCGCCCAACATGCTTCACCGAAACATTATCAAAAAAAATTTGATACTAAGCCATACAAGGAAATACCAAAAAGTAGTTATTAACGAGCATCTTACCGGAACAAAGTTAAAACTCGGAGGTTTCGAGAGGAAATTTCAGTATTTACAACCCTGGCAACTGAAGGCACAATCCTAACTATATATTAATTCAAATTATGCTCAAGATCAGAATTGGAGGATTGGAGCTTTTGTTTGTTTTATGGCATGTTGGCGGACTTGGCAACACAGTATTTGTTACCCAGCTGTTCAACAAGAAGTTAGATTGTGGTGGAATAAAATTCTGCTTTTTCTGATGGCCCATAGTGCCTGGTAAACGTATCAGAGATAATAGGTACTGCAGATGCTGGAGAGTCCGAGATAACAATGTGTGGAGCTGGATGAACACAGCAGGCCACACAGCATCATAGGAGCAGGAAAGCTTGACGTTTCGGGCCTAGACCCTTCATCAGAAATGGGGGAGGGGAAGAGGGTTCTGAAATAAATAGGGAGAGAGGGGGAGGCGGATAGAAGATGGATAGAGGAGAGGATAGGTGGAGAGGAGGCAGACAAGTCGAAGAGGCGGGGATGGAACCAGTAAAGGTGAGTGTAGGTGGGCGGGGTAGGGAGGAGATAGGTCAGTCCAGGGAGGACGGACAGGTCAAGGGGGCGGGATGAGGTTAGTAGATAGGAGATGGGGGTGGGGCTTGAGGTGGGCGGAGGGGACAGGTGAGAGGAAGAACAGGTCAGGGAGGCGGGGACGAGCTGGGCTGGTTTTGGGATGCGGTTGCGGGAGGGGAGATTTTGAAGCTTGTGAAATCAACATTGATACCGTTGGGCTGCAGGGTTCCCAAGCTGACTATGATTTGCTGTTCCTGCAACCTTCGGGTGGCATCATTGTGGCATTGCAGGAGGCCCAGGATGGACATGTCATCTGAGGACTGGGAGGGGGAGTTGAAATGGTTCGTGACTGGGAGGTGGAGTTGTTTATTGCAAACTGAGCGCAGGTGTTCTGCAAAGCGGTCCCCAAGCCTCTGCTTGGTTTCCCCGATGTAGAGGAGGCCACAATGGGTACAGCGGATGCAGTATACCACATTGGCAGATGTGCAGGTGAACACCTGCCTGATGTGGAAAGTCGTCTTGGGGCCTGGGATTGGGGTGAGGGAGGAGGTGTGGGGGCAGGTGTAGCACTTCCTGCAGTTGCAGGGAAAAGTGCCGGGTGTGGTGGGGCTGGAGGGGAGTGTGGAGCGGACAAGGGAGTCATGGAGAGAGTAGTCCCTCCGGAATGCAGACAAGGGTGGGGAGGGAAAAATGTCTTTGGTGGTGGGGTTGGATTGCAGATGGCAGAAGTATCGGAGAATGATGCGTTGGATCCAGAGGTTGGTGGGGTGGTACGTGAGGACGAGGGGGATTTTTTTTTGGTTGTTATTCGGGGACGGGGTGTGAGGGATGAGTTGCGGGAAATGCGGGAAACACGGTCGAGGGTGTTCTTGACCACTGCGGGGGGGAAGTTGCGGTCCTTGAAGAATGAGGACATCTGAGATGTACGGGAGTGGAATGTCTCATCCTGGGAGCAGATGCGGTGGAGGCGAAGGAATTGGGAATAGGGGATGGCATTTTTGCAGGAAGGTGTGTGGGAGGAGGTGTATTCCAGGTAGCTGTGGGAGTCGGTGGGCTTGAAATGGACATCGGTTTCTAGGTGGTTGCCCGAGATGGAGACAGAGAGGACCAGGAAGGAGAGAGAAGTGTTGGAGATGGTCCAGGTGAACTTCAGGTTGGGGTGGAAGGTGTTTGTGAAGTGGATGAACTGTTCGAGCTCCTCGTGGGAGCATGAGGCGGCGCCGATACAGTCATTAATGTAACGGAGGAAGAGGTGGGGTTTAGGGCCAGTGTAGGTACGGAAGAGGGATTGTTCCACGTAACCTACAAAGAGGCAGGCATAGCTTGGGCCCATGCGGGTACCCATGGCCACCCGCTTTGTCTGTAGGAAGTGGGAGGAATTGAAAGAGAAGTTGTTGAGGGTGAGGACGAGTTCGGCTAAGCGGATGAGGGTGGCAGTGGAGGGGGATTGGTCAGTTCTGCAGGACAGGAAGAAGCGGAGGGCCTTTAGGCTGCCCGCCGAACGCAACTCCGCCCAGTGCCATCGCCGACAATGCTCCGCCCACTGCCTCCACAGCCAGCAGCTCCAGAGGAGACAGCAACACTGAGCCCTGCCGAGTCTTCACCATCCCACCAGACCTCCCCCTTACTGAGGACGAACGGTCAGTCCTCAGTAAAGGGCTCACCTTTGTCCCCCTCCACCCACATATCAACGAATACTGCTCACGATTGGATATTGAGCAGTTTTTCCGCCGCCTCCTCCTTCACGCTTACTTCTTCAACCGTGAAACTAACCCTCCCTCTACTGACCCCTTCTCCTGCCGCCAACACAAGCCCTCCTTCCTGGACACCACCCCAAAGCCTCCCACCCTCCCTCGACCTCTTCATCTCCAACTGCCGTCGAGACATCAATCGCCTCAACCTCTCTACCCCTCTCAAACATTCCAACCTCTCCCCCGCAGAACGTGCAGTCCTCTGCTCCAATCCCAACTTCACCATAAAACCCGCGGACAAGGAAGGCGCAGTTGTAGTATGGCGCACTGACCTCGACATCGCTGAGGCCAGGCGCCAACTCTCCGACACCACCTCCTACCGCCCCCTGGATCATGACCCCACCCCCGAGCACCAAACCATCATCTCCCAAACCATCCACAACCTCGTCACCTCAGGTGACCTCCCACCCACCGCCTCCAACCTCATTGTTCCTCAACTCAGCACCACCCGCTTCTATCTCCTTCCCAAAATCCACAAACCTGAATGCCCTGGTCGACCCATTGTCTCCGCCTGCTCCTGCCCCACCGAACTCCTCTCCACCTACCTAGACTCCATTTTCACCCCCTTGGTCCAGGAACTCCCCACCTACGTCCGTAACACCGCCCACGCTCTCCACCTCCTCCAGAACTTCCAATTCCCCGGTCCCCAACACCTCATTTTTACCATGGACGTCCAGTCCCTAAACACCTGTATTCCCCATGCAGATGGCCTAAAGGCCCTCCGCTTCTTCCTGTCCTGCAGAACTGACCAATCCCCCTCCACTGCCACCCTCATCCGCTTAGCCGAACTCGTCCTCACCCTCAACAACTTCCCTTTCAATTCCTCCCACTTCCTACAGACAAAGGGGGTGGCCATGGGTACCCGCATGGGCCCAAGCTATGCCTGCCTCTTTGTAGGTTACGTGGAACAATCCCTCTTCCGTACCTACACTGGCCCTAAACCCCACCTCTTCCTCCGTTACATTGATGACTGTATTGGCGTCGCCTCATGCTCCCACAAGGAGCTCGAACAGTTCATCCACTTCACCAACACCTTCCACTCCAACCTGAAGTTCACCTGGACCATCTCTAACACCTCTCTCTCCTTCCTGGACCTCTCTGTCTCCATCTCAGGTAACCACCTAGAAACCGATGTCCATTTCAAGCCCACCGACTCCCACAGCTACCTAGAATACACCTCCTCCCACCCACCTTCCTGCAAAAATGCCATCCCCTATTCCCAATTCCTTCACCTCCACCGCATCTGCTCCCAGGATGAGGCATTCCACTCCCGTACATCTCAGATGTCCTCATTCTTCAAGGACCGCAACTTCCCCCACCGCAGTGGTCGAGAACGCCCTCGACCGTGTTTCCCGCAACTCATCCCTCACACCCCGTCCCCGCAATAATAACCGAAAAAAGAATTCCCTCGTCCTCACGTACCACCCCACCAACCTCCCGGATCCAACACATCATCCTCCGACACTTCTGCCATCTGCAATCCAACCCCACCACCAAAGACATTTTTCCCTCCCCACCCTTGTCTGCTTTCCGGAGGGACTACTCTCTCCGCGACTCCCTTGTCCGCTCCACACTCCCCTCCAGCCCCACCACACCCGGCACTTTTCCCTGCAACCGCAGGAAGTGCTACACCTGCCCCCACACCTCCTCCCTCACCCCAATCCCAGGCCCCAAGACGACTTTCCACATCAAGCAGATGTTCACCTGCATATCTGCCAATGTGGTATACTGCATCCGCTGTACCTGTTGTGGCCTCCTCTACATCGGGGAAACCAAGCAGAGGGTTCGGGACCGCTTTGCAGAACACCTGCGCTCAGTTTGCAACAAACAACTGCACCTCCCAGTCGCAAACCATTTCAACTCCCCCTCCCATTCATCAGATGACATGTCCATCCTGGGCCTCCTGCAATGCCACAATGATGCCACCCGACGGCTGCAGGAACAGCAAATCGTATTCAGCTTGGGAACCCTGCAGCCCAATGTTATCAATGTTGATTTCACAAGCTTCAAAATCTCTCCTCCCCCAACCGCATCCCAAAACCAGCCCAGCTCGCCCCCACCTCCCTAATGTGTTCTTCCTCTCACCTGTCCCCTCCTCCCACCTCAAGCCCCACCCCCATCTCCTATCTACTAACCTCATCCCGCCCCCTTGACCTGTCCGTCCTCCCTGGACTGACCTATCTCCTCCCTACCACCCCCCCCAACCACTACACTCACCTTTACTGGCTCCGTCCCCGCCTCTTCGACTTATCTGCCTCCTCTCCACCTATCCTCTCCTCTATCCATCTTCTATCCGCCTCCCCCTCTCTCCCTATTTATTTCAGAACTCTCTTCCACTCCCCCATTTCTGATGAAGGGTTTAGGCCTGAAACGTCAAGCTTTCCTGCTCCTCTGATGCTGCTTGGCCTGCTGTGTTCATCCAGCTCCACACCTTGTTATCTCTGTTGCCTGGTAAATGTCATGTTTTGAGCTGCTTGATCTGTCCTGAATCTGTCCTATTTCATATAATGGTGTGCCACAGCGTACAATGGAGGGCATTCTCACAGTTAAGGTGGGACATTGTCTTCACAAGGACTCTGTGATAGTCATTCCTGCCAAAACTGTCATGAGTAGATGCAAGTGTGGTAATTGAAGGTCTGTCATCTCAGCTGTACAATATCATTCAGAAGTTCTTTAGGGTAGTGTCCTAGGTCCAGCTTTCTTCAGCTGCTTCAGTAATATCCTTCCTTCCATCACAAGGTCAGAAGTGGGATGAACACTGATGACTACACAGAGTTCAGCACCATTCACAACTCCTTAGATAAGTACTTAAAGAGATTTTGCCCAAACGCAGTAAAACCTGGACAGCTTTCAGGTTTGGACTATGAATATCCTGAAGGTTGCCATTGACCAGAAACTGAACTGAGCCAGACATACAAATACTACTGTGAGAGTTAGTCACATGCTGGGAATTCTGCAATAAATAGTTCATTTCCTGTATTTCCAAAGCCTGTCTTCCATCCACAATGCTCAAGTCAGGTGTATGATGGGATATTCCCCATTTGACTGGATGACTGCAGTTCAGATAGTACACAAGTACTTTGACCATCATCCAGGCCAAAGCAGCCTATTCATCACCCTGAGCTTTCACTTCCTGTGCCATGACATAATAACAGGAGTGTGTATTAAGTGAGCCTTTAGGGACCTTGCGGCAGAGCGATTGTGTGTGTCCAGCAGCGAGTCTTGGCACTGGAGCAGGGAGTCTTTGATGTTGGTGGGCCCAGTGCAGTACTTGAGGTGGTGGCAGTAGCATCAGCTTTCAACAGCAGGCAGCCCTTGTGGCCTATGGAGAAAGCAGCATTTGCAGTCGCGTTGGTCTGCTGCAGCAATGTGGTAAGCCCAAATCGGTACTCTGGGTGGATCAACAGGAACAGCATTTGCTTTGGCACCGGCATGGTAGGCCTGGTGTGTGGAGTCCTAGAATGGACTGTTTGGGGAAAGCATGGCAAAGAAGAGGAGATTAAGCCCCTGTAGGAAGTGCGGTCCCAATATGGCCAAACACTTCAAAAGACAGTAATGTTTGACTTTTAACTTTATTTCTTTATTTTTCTACTTATAACTAGGAATTACTGTAATGTTTGGATTTTAACTTTGTTCTTTCTTTCTACCTTGTTCCTGTGATTCTTAATCTAGGTACTTGTACCTAAAATGGTGCCTTGTGAAGTGACATGATACACTTTTCACTGTACTCCTGTACTTTTGTACTTGAGTACACGTAACAATAAAAATCTAAATCTAAACTCTACTGTGTTCAAATGCTCTGCAACAACTTGCCAAACTTCCTCCTTCAACATCTTCCAGACCCTCAACTTTTAGATAAAGACAGTGTAACAGATCAAAAGCATCGACAACACAGTGTGGAGCTGGAGGAGCACAGCAGGTCAGGCAGCATCAGAGGAGCAGGATTTCTGAAGAAGGGTCCCAACCTGAAACGTCAACTTTCCTACTCCTCTGATGCTGCCTGACCTGCTGTGTTCCTCCAGCTCCACACTGTGCAAGTCTCTGACTCCAGCATCTGCAGTTCTTGCTATCTCCTAGATAAAGACAGTCTCACAGTCACAGAGTCACAGCCATTGGCTGTGATGTCCACCACACACTCCATCATTCCAACAGTTTTTCAGCATCATGCCAGGTCTTTTGTGACTTTAATAAGGTCTTTTTTAGAGCTGTGAAAGACACAGAAAGTTGATTGGAAAGATTCAAACATGGTGTCACTCAGGTGATGTCCCAGTGTGTGTTGAAATGGCTGCTGTGGGGGAAACAAAAAAAAAAGTTGCCCTCCCTTTATTGTATCCAAGCAATTTCCAAGCATGCACAAAGTCAAAAAACAACACCCTGTCTAATGAGTTCTTCGTGCACCAGTTGTTGATACTTCACAGTTAATTAACAGAGAATGGTACTCCTGCATGAGAAGATGTCCATGAGTTAGACCAGCCAGCTAAGCAATACTTGCAAAGGCAGGTATTGTGATCAGGACAATATGCTGGAATTAGTGCAAGCCATCAAGATGGGAAAGTCCGTCAAACATCCCTGAATTAGGTGGAAAGCCAGAAGGAGCTGACATGATATTCCTAGCTGCTGGAGGTGGGATGTCATTTGGACTAATCAGTGAGCCAATTGGCACCCATAATGCCTACCAAAATTTAGTGGTAGTTCATGGATTTAATGGGAGCTGTACTGTTTTCCTGTGCCTTCAGTAAATGACCTAGTGTAAACTGCTAACAACCTCTCGGAGGTGGATTGGGTGGTCCCTCCATCAAATACATTGACCCAGGACCCAGCATCAAGCAGCGATGTCAGCAAATTGCACTTGATACCCTTGGGTCTCTGCTGTGAAATTGACCTCTGACCAGTAGTCAGCCCAAAAGGGGTCTTGCCTAAATTCCAGCCATTGTACACTTCTGTAATTTTATTTTAATCCTTGCTTATTTGCATTTTAAATGGTTCAACTGTCTTCCTTTATTGGAGATTAGACAATAAATGCAAGCAATAATAATTAAACATTTTATTGACAGATATGATTGGCAATGTCTGAGGCAGAGGATGGCACAAGGAGTGATATTTCAGCTGCAGTGGCAAGCTTGTCTGTGGAAGATGAGTTCAGTGTACCATCTAGAAATGCTGCTGAAGTTCCAGCCACTGCAGCGTCTTCACAAGTGAGTGATTCTTTGGTGTCCAACCCCAGTCTAGTGCCAATTGAGAATAAGAGCTCCATCCAACAAGACACCTTATGCCATACTGAGGCTGGGGATGAACCTAAGCCAAGTGATCCATTGGAAGAGAGTGCAGCAAATGATTCTGTGTTGACAGAAGAAACAATTAATATATCTGCTGTGTGCAAGGAAGCAGTAAGTCTTGAACCAGAATCCATCAGATTTCAGGTGTTTGATGAACATGCATCAACAGAGGAAAATGTTGTTGAGGTATGTAGTATCTTCGAAAGTTAATTTTGAACAACCAGAATAATTTCATTCACCATTAGCATGCAAATCTCCACCCTCCGTTGTGGGTCATTTTGCAGACAAAGTATTATGCTTGAATTATTCTTGCTGCTTTTCTTTGTGAGAGGCATTTTTCACGATGGCTAGAATGGTATTGTACCATTGATGATTGAATAGAATGTAAACTGAGGCAGTGCAGTTATTTCATAATAAATTATTTGAATATTTTAATAAGTCGTCATCTGGTTTGGTTAAAGTTTACATGTTCAATGTATGTATTGAACACAGTTCTAAAAAGGCTGAACAAATCTTTAACTAATAAAGGTTTTCCATCTGGCAATAATGCTGTCTATATATTGACAAGCAGTTGATAATGCATTACAAAATTCTGATTAGCTTTTGTCTGATTTCAATCCAGTCTAAAATTTCACAGATGCTCCAAACCAACAAAGAATTGCATGCACGTTAGAATTTATTTATAGAGTCCTAGAACTGTGCAGCATGGAAACGGACCCTTTGTTCCAACTTGTCCATGCTGACTAGATAGCATAAATTAATCGAGTCTCAGTTGTAAGCTTTTGGCCCATATCCCTATAAACCTTTCCTATTCAGATGCCTTTTAATTGTATCAGCCTCCACCACTACTTGGCAGCTCATTCCATACAGGCACCACCCTCTGTGGTGGAAAAAGTTGCCCCTTAGGTCCCTTTTAAATCATTCCCCTCTCGCCTTAAACTTCTGCCGTCCAGTTTTGGACTCCCCCCACCCTGGGGAAAAGATCTTGGCTATTCACCCTATCCATGTGCCTCATGATTTTATAAACTACTATAAGGTCATCCCTCAGCCTCTGACGTTCCAGGAGTTTGCATTTAATTCAGCATTATCCATGTGATCAGGATCGAGAACGCTGTGACTTTCACCCTGTTCACTGGCATACATGTGATGAGGCTGATTAGGTTCCCTAATGCTGACCAGTTAAATTTCACTTTCCCAAGACAATAAAATGTTCTGCTAGTTGGTTATTACATGTCTTCATCATTGAGTGTTTTGCTTTTAGTGTATGATCAGTGTTTTCTATTTGGATTAAATTACAAAGCCTTCCTATGATTATTTGACACCACTTGAAATATGGACAGGTTATATCTACTTTATTGATGATAAGCAATAAAGGGTCACACTTTTGTTCTTAACATAGCAAGACATCCATTATGTGATGCATCTGTGATTATGTATCTAACTGGTATCAAATAATAGATTATTAAAATAGTTTAGTTATGCTGCATGACATTTATGTTGATTGCGTCTTTGTTCCTGTCACCACCCCCCATCTTGTGTAGGACTTTTAAAAATAACCTGGCCGCTCCCACCTATGTGTCTACACTAGCTATATTGAAGTTACTTTTAAACAACTAGTTTGAGTATGTTGTGACACCTCTGGGCAAGTGGGACCTGAACCTGGACTTGGATTCAGGGAGAGTACCATTGAGCCACAAGAGCCCTTGGCATTTGTACTATGCTGAGGCAATGTATTGTTCAAATCAGGAGACTTGTTCATAAGTCTAATCAACCTTTACATATTTAAATATGTAGGGTGGGCTGCCAATTCCACCTAGCATATTATGGAGTGAGCAGGACCCAATCTGCTGCATTTGGTTCCCCACCCACCCCTCCCCTGGCAGAACGTGTGCAGCAGGAGCACATAAAATCCATGCCCAAGTCTTCAGAACCATAGCAGATTATCACTGGGGCTAAATTCAAATTGAGTCAAATTGTTTGAATGTATAGTGGTGCAGAGCTCAGGAGGAGACTGAGCAGGATTGTCCCTCAGCACTTCTGCAACAAGAATGTACTTTTTCCATCAACCTCTTATCCAAAATTCCTGCTTTGAAATTAAATGTGGCCTAATTTGTAAAATCAATAAAGTGTAACTATTATTTGTCTATTATTACTAATAGCCATTTTATGAAATTAGAAATTAGTTACACTGCGTCCTGTCAAGGAACCTCAACTGGCTTGTGCTATTAAATAAATGTGGGATCATTAGCTCAGTTAGCTTGATGGCTAAGGTGCAGAATATTGCAAACAAGTTTAAGTTCAATCCTGTTCTAGCTGAGTTAAACTTGTAACTTGTCTCCTGACTGTGCCCCTGAGAGTAGAATGCAACGGAAAACTGCCAAGAAATCCGCTCAGAATTAAGCAGCAACAGTAACAAGCCAAAGACCTGCCTCCTGGCAGAGCGTACATAATAAGTTTAATATGTAATACCTTTTGCATGAATTCTACAGGAATCAACTTCTGACAAAAGAAAAGCCTGGGGATCCTGGGGAACCTGGGGGAAATCATTGCTGTCCACAGCAACTGCAACTGTTGGTAAGTGTCATCTAGTGAAGTGCCGACAAGAACTAAAAGTATGTCAACTATGGATTTTCCAACAGGACGTCCAATGGCTTTATAGGTTACTGTATTAATCCTGTAGCTCGGTGGCTCAGCAAAGGAGAGGGACTGTTCTGAGTTCGGGAAGCACGGAAGATTGTTTCTTTTGGGTCCTTCAATTTCCTGGAATTTGACAGCAGAACCTGACTAACATCTTTTGCTTCTATTTCAGTGTGTTCAGAAGTTGGTTGCAGGGTAGGAAGTTTTCAGGCTCTGTATCCCTATGTTCCCGCTCCACTCACGTAGCTGGCTGCATTTTTCTTTTTCTTTATTTTGTTTTTCTTTGTTTTGTTTCTTCATTTCTTTTTTTTTCTATCAAAGTTCATGTTTCCTTCTTTTCTGCGGCTGCAATGGAGGAGGGTGATTGCGAGGGCCTGCTGCAGCAGTAGAAGTGTAGTGGATCCGGATGTCCATTCCCCTGGCCATAGTGGCCGCAGCTTTATTGAAGGCTTTGTCGTTGGTGGGTCTGGTCTGTTCTTCCTGACAGTGGTGTGGCGGTTTCAGCTGTTGCTATAGTGGCAGTGGCGACATGGTGTTTCCAATTCATTCCTTGTGGCTGTGGCAGCTATGTGACGGCTTTGGGCAGCAGTTGAAGTGGCGATGGCTTGAGTGACAGCTTTAGCGCTAGCGACTTGGTGGGTCTGTTCTTACCCTCCGTGTTGTGTGAGCTTTGGCCGTGGCAACGTGGTGGATCCGGTCCGGAAATCCTTGCTTTAGCAGCAGCATCCCATAGCCACTTCATAACTCCAGGAGCTAATGGGGGGATTAAAAGATAAACTTTGTCCTAACTTTGTATTAATTATTTCTTTTTGTAATATCTATAATTAAGATGGTGCCGAACTGTGGCAAAATTTACACATCTCACTGTATTGTCATAAATACAAGTGACAATAAATTGCAGTTCTATCCTATTCTATTCTAAACAGTGGTAAGGGAATGGAAAAGGGAGAACACGAAAACAGAAGGACCACAGGATGCTGCTGGGTCAGGAGAGGGAGGAGATTAGAAGGACCTTCGGGAGAGAAAGATCTGAGGCCATAGCTCGGGAAGGATTGATCGGAAGGACTGATTAGGGGATCACTGATGGAGGCAGAACGGAGTGCTGGTATAGTGTTGGGTTGAAGCAGGTTGTATTTAGTTTATTAGCTGCTGCATCCAGTAATTCCTAGTTTAGATGCTGAGATTCCCTGGAACAGAGGAAAGCAGTCAGTCAGAGTTAAGGTTCAAATGAATGTTAAATCTGAAGGACCATGACCACATTATCATATTTAAATAATCAAAGGTGGACGTGATCAACACAGGCTTGGTTTGGGTTTGAAAATTTTAACATTTTTACTTCCCACCCATTATTTGAAAGGTTAACATTGTGTTTGATGTGTCAAAGTGGTAAGATTTGGCTTGGTACTTTAGGTTCTGCAGACAATGAGGTTGAACACAAGCTTTTGAGAGGCTCAGCACTGGCAACAGGTATTTAGTAATTTATAGGACTGTCTA
Source organism: Ginglymostoma cirratum (assembly GCA_024137785.1). Classification (NCBI taxonomy): domain Eukaryota; kingdom Metazoa; phylum Chordata; class Chondrichthyes; order Orectolobiformes; family Ginglymostomatidae; genus Ginglymostoma; species Ginglymostoma cirratum. Next base: position 20,789,421 of record JAHRHZ010000049.1, read on the forward strand.
AGTTTGTGAATGGATAATTTTAGGTGTTTGACAGTCGTCCAGAGGAGTAACATTCAGAGGACCCTGGCAGTGGGACTACTAATGGTTAAGATTAATTACATTAGTCTGCTGCACTAAATTAATTTAATTTCCATTTGAAATAATCAGTTAACCAATTTATAACTGATAAGAGATTTTAAAACTCCTTTACAGTAACATTTAATACATGGAAAAGAATGTTGTTTTTTCTTTTGTGTAATATGCTTTGAAGGAGAGAACATCGTCTGTATCTTAATCAAATTAATACTTCTAATTTCAATTGCAGGTCATGGGCTGAGCACTGTAATGGAGAAAGCAGAAGCATCCCTTAAAATACACAGTTCCCAAACATCTGAGGAGACGACACTGCCTGAGCCAAATGAAGTTACAGCAATATCGGGTATCTGAAAAAGAAAGTTGCCTTTTCTTTTCCTGCCTGTTTTCTCCCTTTCCCTTTTTGGTAAGGTGCTGGCTGCTTGATTTTGGTTACTTCAAATAGCATTTTATATCTTCTAGTGGTCTCACCAAAAGTGTTTTGTCTGTGTGATTTTTCAGCAGTGATTTCTTGGGGATTCTTATAGGCATCATTGACTGTCTTGTCCTCATGCAGACATATGGCATCAGCAATAGCCGATCATAGCGAATATTTAAATTATTGTAAATACTTGCATCAATGCTCTGCCTGTTGAATAGCTTCTGACCTCACTCATTCAGACATCAGCCTATCAACAATACTACCCAGCTTGCATCAGTTTATCAGGGCTCTGACTTTAAGTTTAGAATGTTCCGTATGTTGCCTCATGTGTCTTACTTGTGCATTTCAAAGTACAACTATCTGCATTTATATGACTTCATTTTCCTGCATTCTTTTGTGAGCATGTTTAGGAACTGCTCTGGATTCAAGCCCATAACTTTTGTTTCTTGCCGTTCGTTTCCCTGTTTCCCTTTTATTTAAGCCTTCTTATCATCATGATTTTTATCATTTCTCTACCCTACATGCACTAATCCTATAGCTTTCATCTTTCCTAGTCTCCTGCTGTTGAAACAGACTTGAATCCCTCCTGAACTACCCTATGGCTTCTGCGAGGGCCTCCCTTGATATCTCTTAAAAAGCCCAGCAAGGCAGTAGTCACTACTTCCTAACATGAAGCAAAGCCACTTACACCATTTTACTGACCCCTTGACCTGGTCTGCCTGCCATTCTCCTTTCCATCCTAAGATCATGCTTTTGTCTGTCTCCTAGTTCCACTATTATAGTTCTTCCTCCTTTAAACATCTCATCTTGTTCCACCCTTTATACCTCTCATTCAAAGTTCTTCCACACTATCCATGCATGCATTATGCCATTTCTTTAATCACAGTATCTTCTCTTTCTCTAGCATTTCCTCAAGTGTTTATATTGTTAGATTGCTTGTCTGACTTTCAGACTCAATGAGTGAAGTGAAACTTTCCCCAAAACCGTTAATCTTAATTCTCCAGCTGAACTCTTTTTGCCAGCATCCATGCTGCCTCTTGGCAAAGGCCTAAGCCTGAACCATACTTTTCACAACCTTGGTGTCAGTCTTGACCACAAATCAGTATCATCATGTAGACCACCTATTCCACCATTGCAACATTGCCTGATTCATTTCATGTCTTGATTCAATTGCCGTTGAAATTCTCAATCATGGCTTTGTTCCTTTGGACTGTTTCAAAACACTAATGCAAAAGCAAAATGCTGCAGAGGCTGGAAATCAGAAACAAAAATATAAAATGCTGAAAACACTCAGCAGGTCAGGCAGCATTTGTAGAAAGGCAAGCAGCTTAACATAATAAGGTCTGTGACATTTCTTTGGAACCTACTCTTTCTTTAGTGATCCTGTTGATCATTATATATTCATAAAACATCTTTAGGTTTCTCTTGATTTTACCTGTCAATGTATTTTCATGCCCTCTCTTTGCTTTCCTACTTTCTTGACATCCTCAGAGCACATTCTATGCTCTTATAGATTTTCTGCAGTTTATAGCTGTTGATATCTGTTATGTGTTTTTCCTTTTTCTGCTTTGTCCTACTCTGATTGTTCTTTGACAATGGGGAGAAAGTGGGAATTTCAGGTGGGATAGTCTCCCCCTTTTTTCAGCAGTTTCATATTTGTTCTGATCCTCTCTTTCTCCCCTTTGCCTCCAACTACTATCACACTGCTTTATCTCCAGGTAACTGTTTCGAGTTCAATGTTGCTAAATCAAACCTCAGCGTTTAATAAATTAGATTTTCTCGCAAATGAGAATTTTTTATTCTTTGTCTAGCATTATGATTTTCTGTAACTACACCTAAATGTAACTGAAATGTGGTAACTACCATTAAAATGATACTCCTTCCATATGCCAGTTTCTTTCCCACAAACATCTGTGAGGTCCTACTTTTCAATTGATTTCCTAGCTTCCTAAAATCTGCCTGCAGGAACTCATCAGCAGATGGTCCTGTTGGACATGGTGGAGCAGAACATGATGTCATCCTAGCTTTAGACATGTAGTAATAGCTTATTTTGGGAGAAAGATCGCATTTTTCTTTTTGAAATAAGAGTCCCTGTCAAATGCTATGCACCAAAAATCTTTTTAAAATAAAATTAAACATTGTCACGTTCTTGTTAGTCTCAACAATACCTGTTTAATTTCAACCTATTTTCTGTGTCAGGCTCTGTAGAGACTGAGATATGGTGAAAAGGATTAGGAAATGATTTCCGTCTATCTGCTGCATTTATTGTAGAAAATAGTTTAAATAAATTGATGGAATTGTGCAGCTTCAAGTTTTGTAATTATCGAGAGATGTTGCGATCTCAGTAAATTCTTTGACTTTCCTGAACAGATCCACAAGAAGTGCATGTTCCACCCTCTTCCCCCACTGCTGGATCTCGTGGCATGCTTTCAACAATTTCTAATGTTGTTCAAAGCACGGTAAGTGAAATGAGGCAAGCTGGTTAGCATGGGAAGCACATACTGCAATTTTCATGTAAGATTTATTTCTTAATCGACTACTTCTAGTCTGGCTTAATTTTGTTAAAAGGGATTGATATGCATTTACATAGTATTTTTCAAGCCCAACTGAAATAAAGGCATTCATACTCAAACACGTCAGATAACACTAGCTTCCATAATAAAGGCAAAATACTGCAGATGCTGGAAATCTGAAATAATATCAAAGTGCTGGAGAAACTCAACAGATCTGGCAGCATTTGTGTAGACTTCCAAATACTAGCTTCCACATAGTGAGCTTATGCATAAATTGTTCTAGAAAGGATCCAATACTATAAGTGGATTTATAATCAGTAATCGGCCTGATAAAACAAAATCAAAAATTGCTGGAAAAACTCAGCAGGTCTGGCAGCACCTGTGGAGAGGAGTCAGAGTTAATGTTTCAGGTCCAGGGACCCTTCCTCAGAACACACACATTCTGAGGAAGAGTCACTGGATCTGAAATGTTAATTGGATTTCTCTCCACAGGTGCTGCCAGACTTGCTGAGCTTTACCAGCAATTTCTACTTTTGTTTCTGATTTCCAGCATCGGCAGTTCTTTTGGTTTTTGCCAGTCTAATGAACGTGTCTGAAATAGGAATCCATATTCGCTGTAGCAAATTTATCAACTGTAAAAATGGTGAATAATGATGCATACTACTTGTTGCTTCCCATGGTTTCTATTTAGGGTAAAACTGTGATCACAGGTGGCTTGGATGCACTAGAATTTATTGGCAAGAAGACCATGAATGTCCTTGCAGAGAGTGACCCTGGATTCAAGAAAACAAAAATATTAATACATCGAACTGCTACTTTGTCCCAGGTATTGCGGACACCTCTTGCAATAATTACACTTTAATAAAAACCAACTGTAGCATTATTAAACTGGATTACATAGCTTAATTTTTTATTGTTCTCATGGGGGAGCTTGCCATCAGTTCAGAAATATGCCATTGTTTTAGTACTCATTTCTATGTTAGTATGAGTTGATCATGTTAGAAAATAGAACTCTGCCCGGCATGTTCCAGAATTTTCAGGAGCACCAACATACTGTTCCCCAGACTGATGCAACCTTGTGTACCTGCATGGTTTCCATTGTTGATTTCGATAATTGCTCAGAGCCAGTAATTGGCTGAGCTTCTAGTGGCCTTTTCAGACCATGAGTAAAGAATGAAAGCAGATGATCTCAACTGTTGTCTTAGATATTGGTGTTAGATGATGCAACAACGTAAGAAAAGGGAAGGCTTTCCTCTTTAAAGAAAGCAAAAAGCTTGTTCATTTGCATCTTTACATCTCCCACCTGTAGCTGAATTTTCAATTTTTAAATAATATCCAATTTAATAAGATATTTAAATGATGCCCTAAGAGCTTAGTAGCTTCTGTCCACACCCCGTCATAACAAATTACTTTAATTTCATACTCAGCAAGAGAGCCAGGAGCTAGATGAGGAGAAACTTCTTTACTCGGAGAATTGTTAGGATTTGGAATGCACTGCCTGGGAAAGTGGTGGAGGTGGATTCCATATGAAATTTTGAAGAATTCGGATATTAATTTGAAAGTAATGAATTAGAGGGCTATGGAGATAGGGCTGTAGAATGGTCCTAGCAGATAGCTTTTTTGGGAGCCAGTACAAATGACCTCCTTGAGTACCATAAATTCTATGATTCTAGATGAATATTATTCAATGTATTGCAGATGACTCCTCTTCTCTTTTCTTTAATACACATCTGAGTGTCCTGATGAGATCTGGGTTTAATATCTCATTTAGAACATAGAACCTTGAGGCCTTTGCTTAGAACCTAGTGTGGAAGCAGGCCATTTGACCATTCAAGTCCACACTGACCCTCTAAAGAGCATCCCATCCAGACCCACCCTCCTACCCAATACCTGGAGCATTTCCCATGGCTAATCCACCTAGCCTGCACATCCCTGGATAGTAGGGGTAATTTACTACGGCCAGTGCACTTAAACTGCACATTTTTGGACTATGGGAGGAACCAGAGCACCCGGAAGAAAACCACACAGACACTGGGAAAACGTGCAAGCTCCACACAGACAGTCGTCGGAGGGTGGGATCAAATCTGAGTCCCTGGTGCTTCTACAGTCCACCTTTATTTCTCACAAACATTCAAAATCTCCTTTGCCTTTTCTCGGTCATCCTTTGCTGGTTTCTCAATTGCCTTCAGTCTTCATACTTAACTTTTTTTTCTGGTATTCTGATCAGCCACTTCCTTTGATTTAAAGCAATGCTTAACTTCCTTTGTCAGACAGAGTTGATTTCCCACTGGTGTTTGAGCCTCAGAGAAATTGCTTAACTTAGCATTGTCAATTAAATCTTGCATTTTTTGTAATGACCTTACAATGCAGTTGCACACCATACGATGAAATGTGCATGTTTCACTTGACATTGATATTTGATTTATATTTGTATGAATCAAAAACCCTAATATGTTAAATATATATTTAATTAATTATTTGTTTCCAAAAAGATGTTAAGGGAAGCAAAAGAAAAGGAGAAACAAAGAACTACTGTTGAGAAGACTGCTCACTATGGGATGTTGTTTGATGACTTTCAAGGTCTATCACATTTGGAAGCTTTGGAAATTCTATCCAATGAGAGTGAGATAAAAGTGAGTATTGAAAAGGTCACAGTCCTATTCTTGTATCAGAGGTAATAGGAACTGCAGATGCTGGAGAATCCGAGGTAACAAGGTGTGGAGCTGGATGAACACAGCAGGCCAATCCTGCTCCTATGATGCTGCTTGGCCTGCTGTGTTCATCCAGCTCCACACCTTGTCATCTCACAGTCCTATTCTTGTTTTTTTAACATTTTCTTTATTTGGCTTTCCCACTCTCTGATTCTTTAACCGCAATGACGTGCAATCTATATTAATTTATCTTAGAGAATAATATATCCAAGTTTAACAATGAACCAAGGCCAGATGGAACAATCACCTTTTAAGACTGACACAAAGAGGCTACAAAGACATATAGGCTACATATAGACTGTTAAGAGGTCAATAGGGTGACACATGGAATTTTGTGTAGAAATAAAAATTGTTTATTAGGAGTTATAGTAATGCCGAATATGTTTTAAATAGTGAAAAACTTCTAAATGTTGATATTCAGACAGGTTTTAGTGCCACCGTGCAAATAACATGGGAAGTAACTATGCAGATTCAGTAAGAATTACAAAAGTAAGTGGTATGTTCACTTTTATTTAAGGGGTTGGAATACATATGTAAAGGGATCTTGCTAAAATTGTACAATGTCTTTGTGAGACCACAATTGGATAATTGTGCATAATTTTGGTTTCCTTATCTAAGGAATATTTGCCATTGAGATGGTGTAGTAAAGATCCAATAGCGTGATTTCTGAATGAGAGGTTGAGTAGACTGGATCTTTACTCCCTGGAGTTTAAAAGAAAAAAGTAATCTTATTGCAACACAAGATCTTGGCAGAGTTTGATTGGGCAGATGCTGAAAGATAGTTTCCCTGAGTAGGTAAGAAACACAAGCTTCAGGCACAAACTCATGCCTAAAGATGCGTTTCTTGGCCTCAACGAGACAAGAACAGAGACAATGTGGTAGAAAGTCAGCCAGAAAGGCACCTCCATTCTGCCCTCTACCATTTTCCTGAGGATTGAAGGGAGGCACCTTAGAACAGGTTTGTTATCATTTATGAGCTACTTGATAACCTTACTGTAAGATTTTATCAGTTAAATTTTAGCAAGCCTCTTGGAATGTCAGAAATCTGACTAATTCACTAGAGATATATATGTAAGTAGGACCAAAAATAGACCATTGGGTCTCTTGAGCCTGCTCCGCCATTCAATAAGATCATGGCTGATCTGTCTGTGTTTCGAATTCCACTTTCCCATCTAACCCTCTAGTAACTTCTGATTCCATTGCCTGTCATGGATCTAGCCATAGCCACCTTAAAAATATTTAATGATTTCAACACTGCTACCTTCTAAGGTAAGGTTCTAAAGTCTCTCAACTTGCTGAGAAAAGGGGGCCTCCTAATTTTTAAACAATGACCCCTAGACCTGGACTGACATACTAGAGGAAACATTGTTTCCACTTCCACCTTGTCAAGACTATTCAGTATCTTATACATTACAAACATGTCACCTCTCACTTTTCTAAACTCCATTGGAAACAAACTCAGCCTGTCCAGCCTGTCCAACCTATCCTATAATTCATTCCATTCATCCCAGGTATAAAACTAGTAAGCCTGCTCTGAACCACCTCCAATGTATTTAAACTTTTTTTTAAAGAAGGAGATCAAAACTGCACACAGTATTGGCAATGTGCCCTGTATAACTGAAACAATACATTATTTTATGTTGGAGGATGGTCTCAGCTGTAAGCTGATGTCAGATAATACAGTTGAAGCAGCACAGGAGAGGCAGACAATGGCAGATGGTTCCTACTTCATTAGATAAAAACTCATTAATTTTAATGAACACATCACCAGCCCAAACTATCCTGGAATCTAAGCTTCCTGCTGTCCTCTGAAATGTGAGAGATTTTGTTGTCTAATATTTGCCGCTAAGGCATGTTAGAACATTCCTTTTAAATAATGCAGCAAATGTGGGCATTGCTGGCTGGGCCAGCATTTATAACCTACAAAATCAGGAACATAATTAAAGTTTGAGAGAACACGCATTTAAAACTGAGATGTGAAGGAACTTCTTTTCTGAGGGTAGTGAATGTATGGAATTCTCCACCCCACAGAGTTGTGGAGGCTAGATCACTGAAAATATTTAAAGAGGAAGTGGATAGATCTTTCAAAGTTGAGGCCTATGATGAGCTGGCATGAAAGAGGAGCTGAGGCTTGGGGCAGATCAACCATGATCTTGTTGAAGGCAGGGTAGGCTTGAGAGACCAAATGACCTACTCTTGCTTTTATTTCTTATGTTCTTCTGTCCTATTTGTCTTTGAGAAGATGATGTTTATCTGTATTCTTGGACTGCTAGAGTCCATTTGGTGTAGCTGGACCCACAATGCTGTTAGGGAAACCACTTACGATTTTAACCCAGCAACATGGAAGGAATGGCGATACACTTGCAAGTGAGGACGGTGAGCAACTTGGAGGGGAACTTGCAGGTGATGGTGATCCAATGTATCTGCTTACCTTGTCTTTCTAAGTGTTCATGAGTTTAGAAGGTGCCGTCTGAGGAGCTGCCTTGAAGTTCTGCATTGCATCTCGTAGATGGCAAACCCCACAGCTATGGAGCATTGATGGTGGAGAGAGTAAATATTTGTTGATGTGGTGACCATCAAGCAAGCTGCTTTGTCCAAGATATTGTCAAACTTCGAGTGTGGTTGGAGCTGCAGTCATTCTGTCAAGTGTACAGTATTGCATCACACTCCAGCCTTGCTCCACTTTTGACTGACTCTGTTCCTATGCCTTTGCCTGCTCATTTAAATCAGATGAGGCGAGCAAAGACATGGTAGCAGGCGACACTATGACATTCAGCATGTTGTGAAGTAAACATGAAGAACTTGATTTAGATTGGCTGTGTTATTGGGCAAAAGTCTGAAAAATGGAGTATAATGTGGGGACAAAATGAAGTTGTTTGCTTCAGGAATAATAAAAATTCAGAGTATTACTTAAATGGCAAACAGTTGTAGAATTCCAAGGTGCAGAGGGATTTAGGTATTGTGGTGCGTGAGTCATAAAAGGTTAATATGCTGATACAGCAGGTAATCAAGAACACTAATGGGATACTGTCCATTATTAAAAGAGGAATTGCTTCATTTATACAGAGCATTGGTGAGACCACATCTATAATATTGTATGTAGTTTTGATGTCTTTTATTTAACAAATGATTTACGTACATTAGAAGCGGTAGAGAGTAGGCTTTCTAACTTGATTAAAAGCAAAATACTGCAGCTGCTGGAAATCTGAAACAAGCATAGAAAATACTGAAGAAACTCAGCAGATCTGACAGCATCTATGGAAAGAGAAACAGAGTTAATATTTTGAGTCCAGTCTCACTCCCTTCTTGCTGAGGATAAGATTATCAATGTTGTTCTTGTTGTTGATTCTTTCACCACATGATGCAGAACAACCACCTGGCAAACTCACAACCACTGCCACAGACACATCTCTCTGTGATAGTATCAGTCAGAGTGACCACCGCACAGTCCTTTGGGAGATGAAATCCGATTTTCACATCATGTTGTGTAGCACTATTGCTGTGTACTAAATTGGATAAACTTTGAACAGATCTAGCATCTTAAGAAGCGCTCAGTGGGCCCTCAGCAGCAGTGTAATTGAAATCGAGCATAATCTGCAATCTTGTGGCCCTGCTTATCTCCCACTCTATCAGTACATTCAAATCAGAAGATCAACCCTGGTTCAATGAAGAGTGCAGGAGGGCATTTCAGGAGAGCACCAGGCATACCTAAAAATTAGGTGTCAATCGGGAAAAACTACAAAACAGGATTACTTGTATGCCAAACAGCATTAGTAGTAAGTGATTAGCCTAAGTGATTCCCACAACCAAAGGATCAGATCTACACTCTGTTGTTCTGTGACATCCAGTCATGAATGGTGGTGGACAATTAAACAACTCCCTGGAGGGAGAGGCTCTACAAACGTCCCTGTCCTCAATGATGGCAGAGCCGAGCGCATCAATGCAAAAGATAAGGCTGAAGCATTTATAACAATCTTCAGTCAGAAATGCCAAGTGGATGGTATATCTCAGCCTCCTCCAGAGACCCCCAACACCACAGATGCCAGTCTTCAGCCAATTTGATTCACTCCATGTGAGATCAACTTGAAGGCATTGGATATTGTAAAGGCTATGGGCCTTGACAACATTCTGGCAATAGTACTGAAGACATGTCCTCTAGAACTTGCCCTGCCCCTAGCTAAGCTGTTCCATAACAGATAGAACATTGACATCTAACTGACTATGTGAAAAATTACCAAGGTGTGTCCTGTACACAAGAAGGACTATTCCAACCCGGCCAATTACTGCCCCATTAGTCCACTCTTGATTATCAGTAAAGTGATGTAAGATGTCATCAACAGTCCAGTTAAGCACTGTTTGCTTAGCACTACCTGATTGCTGATGCCCAGTTTGGGTTTTACTAGGGCTGCTCAACTCCTGAATCATTACAATCTTGTTTCAAACATGAACAAAGAGCTGAATTTCAGAGATGGCGCAACAGTGACTGCCTTTGACATCAAGGTCACATTTGACTGAGTCTGGCATCAAGTAGCCACAGCAGAGTTGATTGGAATCAGGAAAAATTGTCCATTTGTTGAAGTCATATCTAACCCAAGGCATGTTGGCTGGGATTTTGGAAGCTAAACATCTCGGCTCCAGAAACATTATTACGGGTGTTCTTCATAGCAGCCTTCATCTTTCCTCCATCATAAAGCCAGAAGTGAATATGATGATTGCGCAACGTACAGCATCATTTGGGACTCCTCAGGTACTGAAGTAGTTCATGTGGAATGCAGCAAGATCTGGGTAATATCCACATTTGGGCTGACAAGTAGCAAGTGACATTCGCACTGAACAAGTGCCAGGCAATGACCATCTCCAACAAGAGAGAATCGGCCCATCATCCCTTAATATTCAATGACACTGGCATCACTGAATCCCTCACAATTAACATCCTAGGCCTTACACTTGACCAGAAACTTAACTGGACCAACTGTATAAGAATGAGTTGGAATCTAGGAATCCTGCAGCAAGTAATTCATCTCTTGATATCTGAAAGCCTTTCCACTTTGTACAAGACACAGGTCAGTACTTCGATGGTATACTCCCCACTTTCTTGTTTGAGTGCAGCTCAAACAACATTCAAGAAGCTTAGACCATGAAATATAGGAGCAGAAATAGGCCATTAGGCCCATTGAGATGGCACTGCCATTCAATCATGGCTGATATATTTTTCAATCTCATTCACCCTGCCTTCTCTCCATAACCCATGATCGCCTTACTAATCAAGAATCTATCTATCTCTGCCTTTAAGACACTCAATGACTTGGCCTCCACAGTCCTTTGTGACAATAAGTTGCACAGATTTACCACCCTTTGACTAAAGAAATTCCTCTTCATCTCAGTTCTAAAGGGTCGGCCTTCATTCTGAGCCTGTGCCCTCGAATCCTAGTCTCTCCTACTACTGGAAACATCTTTCCTGACTGCTAACTGTACCTGCATGTTAACCTTAAGAGAATCCTGAACTAGGACTCCTAAGTCCCTTTGCATTTCAGATTTCTGAAACCTTTCTCCATTTAGAAAATAGTCTGTATCTCTATTCCTTCTACCAAAGTGCATAATCTCACTTTCCCACATTCCATTCCATTTGTTATTTCTTTTCCCAGTCTTCTAGCCTGTCCAAGTCCTTCTGCAGCCTCCCTGTTTCCTCAACACTACCCCTGTCCCTCCAACTATCTTTGGGTCATCTGCAAACTTGTCAACAATACCCTTAGTTCCTTCATCCAGATCGTTAATGTATATGTGAATAGTTGTGATCCCAACACTAACCCCTGCAGAACTCCACTGGTCACTGGCTACCATCCTGAAAAAGACCCCTTTATCCCCATTCTTTGCCTTCTGCCTGTCAGCCAATCCTCTATCTATACCAGTACCTTTCCCCTAACACCATGGGTTATTATCTTATTAATTAGTCTCCTGTGCGGCACCTTATCAAAGGCCTTCTGGAAGTTTGACACCATCTAGGACAAATCAGCCTATTTGAATGGTACCACATCCACGAACAGTCGCTCACTCCACCACCAACTCTCAGTCGTAGTAGTGTGTACCATTTATAAGATGCACTTCAGAACTTCAACAAGACTCCTTTGACAACACCTTCCAAACCAAAACCACTACTGTGTAGAAGAATAAGGGCAGCAGATATGTGGAAGCACCATCGCCTGCAAGTTCCCCTCCAAGCCACTCACCATCCTAACCTGCAAGTATATTGCCAATCCTTAAGTATCATTGGGTCAAAATCCTCTCGAATGGTGTTACATTAAACGGACTGCAGCGTTCAAGAAGGAGGCTCACTACCACCTTCCCAAACTCAGCTAAGGATGGGCCATAAATTCTGGCCCAGTCAATTTATGAATGCAGCTGTCTGCTGAGAGTCACCCCCTGCACTTAACTCTGAGACCTATCCCATCCACTGGTAACCCACTCCCTGCAACTTCCATCCTGCTTTCATTTGCCCTTCTCCAGGGATCCCACAATGATTTCCGATGAAGGCCCAAATTAATTACCAGGTGTAGCCACCACTCCTGGTGAACTACCAGTAATGGAGAGCTGGCACCCTTTGACTGGAGGAAGTGCAGCAATTAGATGTCGGCCATGAAGCAAAGAGTCCCATTATAGAGTTCCCACTGCCAAGTAGGAATTTAAATCCCCGCGCACTAGTAGAGTGTTGTCAGTGGGCATGCTGCCAGTTTTGGAGGTGTATTTCAGGCCCATTCCCACTGCTCTCAGCTAAATTCCACTGAATATCCTTAAGGTTGTTTGTTGTTTTTCCAGGTTCAGTCGGTTTTGATGTCTCTCACAGGGGAAGAATTGGAGACTGTGAAGAAGGATTTGGTCAGTATTAAAGAGGTTTTCTTACTCAAAGAATTAAATACAGAGGAAGAACAAGAGGAGGATAAAGGTACCCTAATGTGATATTAGTGTCTTTCTGCCCAGTTTCTCAAAGATAATGTGAAGAGTTAGCATTTGAAAGCTATACAGAAATCGCAGTTGCAATGCAACTGCAACTGAAGAATCTTAGTTTTGTTTTCTTAGAGAAATATAATCTTCAGACTAATTAGTTTAGGATTCATTGAGCTATATTTATCCAGATTGTAGGCATTGTGTCTCTGCATATAATTTGAGTTCAGTTCAGTTCTGTCAAATAAGACATGAATATATCTGTTTGTTAAAATCCAGGTTGTGTTCTTTATGATAGACTTCAAAACCAACAAAGCAACAATTTTCCATATGAGCTTCTTTTTGCCATGCTGTTACATTGCCTAAAAGCAGAACAGATCGATTACAATGAAGCGACCTCCATAGCAGATGATTCTGGTTGTTCAAATCCTACGTACAAAGAGATAAGAGTGGGCCACTTAACTTTGGAGCTGGTTTCCCCATTTATCATGATCGTGACTCGTCTGCAGTCCAACTGCTTATATCTGCCTTTGCCCCATATGCCTTAATACTTCTGGATAACAAAATTCTAACAACCTCAAATTTAAAGTTAATAATTGATATAGCTTAAATTGCCATTGATTAGAATCCCAAACTTCCAACACCCTTTGTACATCAGACCCTATACTTTTTTCACTCCTGAAAGGTCTGGCTCTAATTTTTAAACTACGTCCCCTAGTTCTAGAATTTACAACTAACAGACATAGGCCTGAATTTTTGACCCTGTCTGTGGAGTGTGAAATCTGGTGATGGCTGGCTCTGCAAACACAACCCAGGAAAAAGTGCCCTGGACAACTGAATTTTCATGTGAAAACCTTGCAGGTGAGATGGGAGTTGGGCCTGCCATCCCCAGAAGGAGTTCAGAAGCAGCTGCATGACAGCTGGTTGTAGAAGCAGGCTACGGGTACGGCCTATCAGTACTCCAGAATAATGAATAAAACAAAAAACTGCCCTCAATGCTCACATCACCCCCATCCCAACGCATTCCTCAACTTATGCCCCATACTAACCCTTCGTACCTTCCATGCCAACCTCTGCCCCTCCATCCGCTCCCCATGTCGCCATACCCTCCATGTCATTCTGTGCTCCTCTACCCAGCCCATATTATCTTGTGTAACCCATGGACCAACTCAATTCCAACTTATCTCCCTACCCTTTGCCCTTACAATCTCAATGCCAACTCACCTAGAATCCACCATGGTCAGACTGAGCACCCGGACTGAGATGAAATAAAGTTCACAAATGTCTACTGATATGAATATGGATGAAAGACAGGAAAACTGAAGTGGAGTACTATAATAGGTATAACAGCAAAATGGACTATGTTTTAATTGGTGAAAAATTGCAGCACGCTGCTGTGCAAAGGGACTTGGGTGTCCTTGTGCATGAATCACTGAAGGTGGGATTGCAGGTGCAGCAGGTGATTAAAAAGGCAAATGGAATTTTGTCTGCCATTGCTGGAGGGATGGAGTTTAAAAACAGGGAGGCTATGCTGCAGCTGTATAGGGTCCTGGTGAGGCCAGACCTGGAGTACTGTGTGCAGTTTTGGTCTCCTTACTTGAGAAGAGATATACTAGCGTTGGAGGGGGTGCAGAGGAGATTCACTCGGTTGATTCCAGAGTTGAGAGGGTTGGATTATGAAGAGAGACTGAGTAGACTGGAATTATACTCGTTGGAATTCAGAAGAATGAGGGGAGATCCTTTAGAAACATATAAGATTATGAAGGGAATAGATAAGGTGGAGGCAGGGAGGTTGTTATCGCTAGCAGGTGAAACTAGGACTAGAGGGCATCGCCTCAAAATAAAGGGAAGCAGATGTAGGACTGAGGTGAGGAGGAATTTGTTCACCCAAAGGGTTGTGAATCTGTGGAATTCCCTGCCCAGTGAAGTGGTTGAAGCTACCTCGCTGAATGTTTTTAAGGCAAGGCTAGATAAAATTTTGAAAGGTAAAGGAATTAAGGGTTATGGTGAGCGGGCGGGTAAGTGGAGCTGAGTCTCAAAGACCAGCCATGATCTAAATAAATGGCGGGGCAAGCTCGAGGGGCCAGATGGCCTACTCCTGCTCCTAGTTCTTATGTTCTTATAATCAACTTGAAGGGTTGAATGGCCTACTTGTGCTTCTTTGAGAGTGAAAAATATCAATTTCACTACTGGAAGGTGCAACTTTTCATCCATTTTAGGAATGTAAAGAGCTGTTCTAATGCACAGCTATAATGAGAAGCATGTTACATGATCTATGCCAGTTGAGAAATAATGTATTATCGGAAGAGCAAAAACTACAATTTCCTATTTTTTAACAAAACGTTTAAGCCTAACTTATACAGAATATACCATTTGTCTTTAAACTTGCCAGAACTGAAATCTCCTGTTGCACAAATCCAAATATCTCTAATCAACAGAGATAGTAGGAACTGCAGATGCTGGAGGATTTGAGATAACAAGGTGTAGAGCTGGATGAACACAGCAGGCCAAGCAGCATCCAGCTCTACACCTTGTTATCTCTAATCAACATATCAGATTAACATATTACAGAATTTAGATTTCCCAATTAATTCTACATTCCTCCCAAAAGAAATTCCTCGTGAATGGGAACATGTACACTGTATTGTGCAATCAGATAAAATAATTTACTACTACTTCAAATAAAGATTGGAAGTATGGTTATCTTGCTTGAGTGATGTAGCTCATTGAGGTAACTTAAAAAGCTTTAGAAAGAAATCACTATCAACTGTTATATTAGGTATCCTGAAAGTGGTGCAAAAGATTGCACTAAAGGAATTAACTGCTACTTTGTTTCTGGCAGGCAATGATAATGAGTTTGAGTACATGCTAACTGAGCTGCTGTTTGAGTTGCATGTCGCTGCTACTCCAGACAAGCTTAATAAGGCAAGTAGATTTTGTAAGTTATTGTAGTACATTTGCCATAAGTTTTGAGGATGCTTCAGAGGAGTGATGGTGTGTGTGGTGGTGGGGTGGGAATTGGAGTTGAGGGTGGTGGTTGGGGCACTTCTTGATGTATCGTCCCTGCAAGTAAGAGATCACATTTTTAAGCCTGTAATTGTTCCTTGAATTAGAATGGAAAGCTTTAAATTGCATGGATTTATTCTCATAGTACTGTGATTTGACAGATCATTAAGTATCACTTACCTATTTATAAATATTTAGAACCAGTAGCTTCCTCAAAATCCATTTCCCAAGGTAAGCTAAAATGGTGCGCTTCTGTTTACCTCTGTGTGAATTCTCGCCATCTGAAGCACACAAGGTGAGGTGATAGAGGGGAACGCCATGTCTTTTCTCTGACACCATTCTCAAAAAGATCAGTAGCCATGTGGGAGTAGGGAAAAAGAATTGGGAGTCAGACTGATTCCCTGCAAACAGCTTCTTGCTGATTTCCTATTGGGCTGCTGTTTGAGTCTGCATTAGATAAGAAAAGTAACTTGTCTTTGTGAAGTTTATCTTTTGCCCTGTGTTACTATCAAACGCAACCAACATATTTAAACCTCCAATGCAGGCTTTCTTGTCTATTTTAAAAATGTTGGGGGGTGAGTGGTGGGGGTGGAATAGAGAAAAGTCTTATTTTTGCCTGTCCCGCAAGATATGGCACCAAGTCTGAGTCCTTTCAGATAATGGCAGATTGAGCTGCACCTGGGGCTGGCTGTTACTAAACCCCACTACACGCTGCTAAACCTGCATCAGTGGTCAGGGATTTTGCAGTTAGAACTGCAGTTGTTCAGTGTACACATCAGATATGCCCTCTGATGCTATCACAACCACTTAGATACATCTTTGGAGGTTGGTGATAGGCTGGCTTGCACATGAGGCTGTATTAATAAATAGCGTAAGGGGTAATGGCAATCTAATTTTTCTGCCATTTTGTTTGATCATCTTTTCTTACATGTGTTGGAAACACTTCTATATTTTTAAATTATAAAGATATTACAACCTTGCAAGTAACAGACAGCAGTCGGAGGTTTTCATTCTGTGATCTGACACCAATGTGTGTGTCGTATCCTATGATTGCATCGGCTGATTCTCTCTCCTCCTGTTGGCATAAGTTATCACTACCTTAGCTAGTGATGATCATGGTTTAACAAAAGAATGTTTGTATATTTAAATTGAAAACCCATGTAAAAAAACATAACGGTTTTCAGCTAGGGCTTTGATTGTTTTGCGCTGCAGTTAGAACTAACTCGGAACTGCAATGATAAAGTACATTTGCATTGAGATGAGGTGTGCAAGGTAACTTGCCTGAAAAAAGGAAATATCATTGCACATAAGTGCTTGTGGTAGAACGACACTGGGTGAGATCCACTACCCTTCTTCATTGGTAAAGCCAGCATTTGTTGCCTTTCAAAAGATGATGGTCTGCTACCCTGAATTTCTGTTGCCAATACAGTGAAGGGGCTCCAGTAATCAAAACAGAAAGTGCTGGTAGTACTCAGCAGATCAGACAGTGTCTGGGGAGAAAGAAACAGGGTTAATGTTTGAGTTCAATGATAACTTGGGAGCACTCAAACACTAATGAAGGGTTAATTCAGGAGTTCCAGACTACTGGCCCTGGTGACGAGAAGCATCACCTTGTGTTGTCTTGAGTTAGTCCCACAACAACGTGATTGCTTACCTCCAATGTGGCGCAGCAAGCTATTCTAACATGCCAGAGCACTAAAAGCCCCACCACGACCTCTGGGTCATTATTATAATAATTTTTTGAACAATTACTACATAAGATGTCCCAAAACATTTTAATGCCAGAGTGCAAATCGATTGATTGCCCATTATCCATATTTTTAATCATTAGATTGCTGCCTAATAATCATCAGCAGCATTCTGTAGATCAGACATTCTAAGGTCAGTTATAGTGAACTATCTCAACTTGTTTTGCTAAAATTACTTTTGTTAACAAGTTTCAGTTGTTCTTTGTAATGTAACAATTATTATTGTTCAGTATTTTGTACCACATAGTGTTTACAGTCAACCATTAGAGGATTTTGACTTTTTAAGGCAAAATCAGCTTTGAAAAATAGTTATTTTGTGAAGTCAGCCGGCAAACAGTTTAGAAGTGTTTTAATAGAAGCAAAATACTGTGGATTCTGGAAATCTGAAACACAAAACGCAGGGGAAACTCAGCAGATTTGACAGCATCTGTGCAGAGAGAAACAGAGTTAATATTTTGAGTCCATTATGACTCCTCTGTACAACTTATTAGCAGCTCAGTTACCCCCATTGTTATCCTGCCCATGCCATAATATAGTTAGCATGGTCAGGCAGGAGTCAGCAGCCAGCTATTTTGAAACATTTTTACCAAGTAGGGCGGGAGAAGAAGTACTATCTTTGGAGAGTGCTCTTTGCGTATTGTTTC
This sequence comes from Ginglymostoma cirratum, assembly GCA_024137785.1. NCBI lineage: Eukaryota > Metazoa > Chordata > Chondrichthyes > Orectolobiformes > Ginglymostomatidae > Ginglymostoma > Ginglymostoma cirratum. Next base: position 20,807,475 of record JAHRHZ010000049.1, read on the forward strand.
CCTCCAGAAGATAGTAATTGCTTCCTGCCTTCCTTCCGTGTGGACATTAAAACCTCCCAATAATGTCTCTCACCACCCCTTTCCTAAGATGCTCAAACGCTCCACTCATCCCCTGCTTCATATCTGGGTCTAGGATTGCATTGACGCCTTCAAGGTGGGACTATTCGCAATCTCATCAGTGCGCAATACTGAGCTCTAGCCAATCAGATTTTTCTTCCTGGGTTGATGGGAGGGCGTGGGCAAGCAGTTCCTCACTACATCCCGAATACCCGTAATATTCTGACAACGTTTCAATCAAGCTTTCAATTTTAATAACATTGGTATGTGAACACCTAATCTTTAATTCTAGTATCAATTTCAAATATTAAAATTTTTTTCTTAGATGATCTGAGCTACTGCTTTCTTATATAAATTGTAGTGTTGAGTACCTTATATCTGTTCTAACTGGTTTTGAATCTATATAGAGCCACTGAGTATATTTTCCGTTTTGATTTATGATTAGTGAGTTTAATTAACATTGCACTCAATTTTTTAAATGCATTGGGCACTGTTCCAAAAGTAACTGCAAACAATACCTTCTAGAATGAATCATTGTAATCACATTGTAAACCAGTGTAATCACATTCTTGAAACTTATGTCATTGAGACATAGGGACTTTTTCCTTGTTACTATTCAGATATGGTCTATTGACTTGATTCAGTTTTAAAACGAACAAGTCAATGAATTCAGATGGTGACGTTGCTTGCCATTTTACCCCTTTATGTTCTGCAAGGAATACAAGCACTTGGATCAAATGTAAATTAGATAAAAAGTCTCTTAACAACCAGCAATTTTAATAATACAGTTGCATCCCCTTCTAAATGTAAATAAGTTAATTAAATGATAACAAATGTGTTTTAATTTCGTAATGTTGAAAGTCATGAAGGCCTGGATTTTCGATGAGTTCAGATACCTCAGCTGTTGAAAAGAATGGCATTCAGAACCTTATTCCAAAACTTCTGAACCCATTCCTAGGCTTTCTGATTTTCACCAGGGCCTTTTTTTCAAGAATGCAGACTAATTCAGCTCGTGAGCTTGCGCCTGGCACTCCCAACCTGACTGACTGCGCTGCAGTATGAATTATTCCTGCACAATTTTCATGGAGGCAGGACAGGTTGTTAAAGAGATGTGGTCCACAGCATATCCTAGGTATGGTGAACAATTGCCCAAATGAGGGAAGCTTTTGAAAAAATTAAGTTCAAAACTTTCCTCATGCGTACAATCCCCCCACTGCTTATGCCAGGCTATGCCAATTCGCTCAATCCCTCATAAACTAAATGTCAAGCTATGGCAATTTCTAAGGCTAATCAAACAATACACTGTATAGAAGCTGTGCATTTTATAACAGTTGAATGTGTAAAAAGGACATTGTGGACTTTCCTTTGCTGACTCCCTCCAACCAAAAGAGACTTCTTTTCTCTACAGTCCAATAAAAGTGACAATTATCCGGCCGTTTAAAGTTTAAATAACTGAAACTGCAATCACAATCACTTGAAACTTTTTAATGTTGTATAAATAAACATTATGAAATTAATAGCTGAGAACAAGCAGGGGCTCAGGCGTTTCAAGAGACTAAGTGGATGCGTAGGCTGTCAACCTAGGGCTAGCCTCATTAGAATTCTTGTTCTATTGTTTAGTGTTCTGTGATTATATTACAAGTAAGATCAGATATTTAAAATACTTATTAAAGAAGAGAGTCACGGAGTGATCTAAAGTATTGAAACTCAGCTGACATCTTCACTTGACAATTATTTTTCCAGGCAAGAAGAAAGGCTTATGATTGGGTGAAAGAGACCAATGCTTTGCTTGCAGAAGAAGATAAAGAAAAGGGTTCAGAAAAACATAATGAGAAAGATGATGAAGAAGAGAAACACAAATACAAAGCAAGCCAGAAAGAAAAAATATCTGTAGAGGTAAGAGATAGTAGGAACTGCCAATGCTGGAGTCTGAGATAACGAGGTGTGGAGCTGGATGAACACAGCAGGCCAGGCAGCATCAGAGGAGCAGGAAAGCTGACGTTTTGGGTCCAGACCCAAAATGTCAGCTTTCCTCTTACTCTGATACTGCCCGGCCTGCTGTGTTCATCCAGCTCCACACCTTGTTATCTGTAGAGGTAAGGATTTTTTGAAGTAGTAAAGCAGATGCAACAGCTTAAATTAAAAGATATTCTCAATATTATTGATACTAATTTTTGTTATTCAAATGTACAAAGCCTTTTTTCAGCTGCAATGTCCAACAACAATCGAACTCTGCAAAACTCAAAATGTACCATTTAGTTTCAATATAAAAGGCTGTATCTTGTGACATTGTTTTGGATAAAATACTATACTGTGGGTTATTCAGGAGAAGTAAGCTTTATGTGAACTCTGAATTTAGAAGATTACATGAAAAAAAATGAATTGATCACTCATTTCAGTACTCCTCAACATATTTTGGTGTGTGCAGAATTTCTAACATATTTTGTTTATTAATTCAATGGGATGTGGGTTTTCCAGACTAGGTGAGTATTTATTGTTCATCCCTAATTGCTTAAAGGGCAGTTCAGAGTTAGCCACATTGCTGCGGTTCTGGACTGAAGCATACCTGGCTAAACCAGTAAGGATGGCACATTTCCTTTCCTAAAGGACAATAGTGAATCAGTTGGGATTTTACCACCACTAACAATGATTATGTAGTTGCCATTAAGCCAGTCTTTTTTTCCAGATTTTTATTGAAGTCAAATTCCACTATCCGCTGTGATAGGACTTGAAGCAATGACCTCGGTGTGCAGTGTTGGAGGTTCTGGATCATTAATCCAGGAGAAAACCACCAAGCCATTGCTGATAGAAAAACCAGCCTGCAGCAAGTACCTCCTCAGGCCAATTTGCTCTTCTCGTCACCTCCCTCTGCAAATCCACAAAAAGCCAAATTGTGCCCTTCCTTCTTAAGATCACTGGCTGTACGTACAAGGGAAATTAGGGATGAGCCATAAATGCTAGTCAGCCAGCAATGCCCACATCCCACAAATGAAAAGAAAAAAAAACGTTCTACCAGATGATGATGGACGGCTGGCAACTGCAATGAGCTATTCAAGCAAGGAGAATGGAGTAAAAATTATAGAAAGGAATATTTATTTGTAAAGAACATTTATCTGTGATTTCACTGCAGGATGTTTTGATGTTATCAATTGAGAGCCTGGCTGAGATAACAGCACGCTGCATTGAGCAACTCCATAAAGTAGCTGAGTTAATCCTCCATGGACAGGATGTGGAGAAGCCAGCATTGGATCAGTCTAAAATCCTCACTAAGTAAGACCTAAAACTATATTGATGTTCATTTGGGATCATTTATTTGATTTATTCAAAAATATGTATTCTATATGCCACGATTAGAAAAAGTGACCAGAAAAACAGGCAATATTATTTTATGAAAACATCAGAGCTCTGATGAAGAGTCATCTAGACTTGAAAAGTTAGCTTGCTGTCTCTCCATGGATGGTCTGCTGTGATCTCCAGCATTTGTTGATTTCAGTACAGTTTCCAGCATTTGCAGTAATTTGCTCCAATATTATTTTATGGTTCCTTTTTGTTAAAATTAGGAAATAAAAGAAAACACCCCTCAAGTGCTAAAATAACGGATCTATGCTACAGTAGTTACAACAGAATTCTAGTCATGGCAATTTTGTGTAGGCGATAGAACTTGCTGCCAATATTTTCTTTAAATTTGTAATATTTCGTCTTGTAATGACATCATGCCCCCACTTTGTGCACAACCTAAAGAAATCTGCATAAAGCACATCCCAGGTTTCAGTTTCTTTTCAACTGACTGCAGAAATATTTTCCAAATGTTCAAATTGTCTTCATTATACATGGACTAAAACTATTCAGATCTCCACATGAAGACAGCTATTATTTTTGTTCACATGTTGTGATGATACAATGTGAGTCAGAGAGTAATATAGCATAGAAACAAGGCCTTTGGCCCATCATGTCTAAGCCAACCAACAAACACCAAACTCCACTAATCCCAGTTAACTGTATTTTGTCCGTAACCTACAGTGCCCCAGCATTTTAAGTACTCATCCAGATGATCCCTAAATGTTTCGAGAGTACCTGTGTCCACCACCCTCTCAGGTGGCATGTTTTATATATCTACCACTCTTTGGGTGGTAATATAATTCTCTGATTTCTTCTAAACCATGTATTCCTCACCTTAAACTTATGTCCTCTGGTCTTAAACACATATAAAATTGGAAGAGATTATCACAATCTACTGTTTATGCCTATCATAATTTTGTATACCTGAATCAGATACCCCATCTGACTCTGCTCCAGGGAGAACAAACCCAGTCTATCCAGTCTCTCCTCATAACTAAGAATTTTCATCCCAGGCAACATCTTGATGAATCTCCTCTGCACTTGCCCTGGTGCAGTGAGTCATTTTGATAATATGGTGACCAGAACTGCACATAATATTTTTGATGAAATATTTTCTGATGAAGGGTCTAGGCCCGAAATGTCAAGCTTTCCTGCTCCTATGATGCTGCTTGGCCTGCTGTGTTCATCCAGCCCCACGCCTTGTTATCTTGGATTCTCCAGCATCTGCAGTACCTTTTATCTCTGCACATAATATTCTCTTCATGGTCTAAATAATGTTTTATTAAATTGGAACAAGACTGCCTTGCCCCCATGTTCTGCGTCCCGGCTAATGATTGCAAGCAGCCCGTACACCTTCCTCACCACTCAGTCTACCTGTACTGACACCTTCAGGGATCTGTGGACTTGTTCACCAAGGTCCCATTGTTCCTCAGTATTCTGTAGGACCTACCACTCACTGTGTTTATCCTTCCCTTATTAGACCTGCCAAAACACATCACCTCACATTTGTCAGGATGAAATTCCACCTGCCGTTGCTCTGTTGAGTTTACCAGCTGATCAATATCAGACTGTAGCCTGAGCCCATCCACGTCACCGTTGACAACACACTAATTCTCATGTCATCTGCAGCTTACTAAATAAGCCTTCCATATTGACATCCAAGCTGTTAATATCCAGAATAAACAGAAAGGGTCCCAGCTGTGATCCCTGTAGCCAACTGCTGGTCACAGACTTCCAATTACAAAAACAACCCTTCATTATTTCTAAGTCCGTTTTTGATCCAGTTTGCCAATTTGCCTTGGATACCATAGACTCGTCCTGTTGGACCAGTCTTCCATGTGGGACCTTGTCAAAGGCGTTATTGAAGTCCATGTCTACCACATCAACTGCACTACCTTCATCAACATATTTAGTCACCTTTACAAAAAAAATCAATTAACTTAGACAGGCTCTCCCTCTAACAAATCCATGCTATCTATCCCTGATCAATCCCTGCCTTTCCAAGTATTGATTAATCCTGTACACCAGGATTTTTTCCAATAATTTCCGTACCACTGACATCATACTAACTGATTTGTAATTATCTGGCCGGTTCCTGCTGCCCTGCTTAAACAAGGGAATCACATTAGCTATTCTCCAGTCATCTGGCACTTTACCTGTGGCCTGCAAAGTATTAAATAAATCTGCCAGCACCCCAGCAATCTTTTCCCTTGCCACCCATTGCAGCTTCGGATGCATCTCATCAGGCCCTCGGGATTTACACACCTGTATGCCTGCCAAAACATCTAATACCTCCTCTGTATTAATCTTAACATGTTCTAGAACCTCAACATCCCAACTGATATCCTTTGGTGCAACGTTTTCTCCATCGTGAATAAAGATGAGAAGTATTCATTTAAGGTTTCACCTATGTCCACTGGCTCCATGCACAGGTTGCCCCTTTGGTTTCTTTTAGGTCCTGTTCTTTCCATGGTAATCTTAGTAATATTAATATACTTATAAAAAGACTTGGGATTTTCCTTAATCCCATTTGCCAAAGATATTTCATGGCCCCTCTTTATCCTTGGAATTTCCTTTTTAAGTAATCTCCTATACTATCAATGCTTTTGCAGCACTGTGTAATTCTGGTCATCCTACTATAGGAAGGATATTATTAAATTGAGGAAGGTTCAGAAAGGGATGTTGCTGGGACTTGAGGGTTTGAGTTATAAGGTGAGGCTGGCTAGGTTGGGACTTGTTTCACTGGAGCATAGGAGGTTGAAGGCTGATGTTATCAAGGTTTATAAAATCATGAGGGGCATAGGTAAGGTAAATAGCAAAGTTCTTTTCCGTCAGGTGAGAGAGTTCAAAACTAGGGGGCATGTTTTTAAGGTGATAGGAGAAAAATTTTAAATGGACCTAGGGAGCAATGTTTTCACACATAGGTTGGTTCATATATGGAATGAACTGTCAGAGAAACTGGTAGATGCAGGTACAGTTACAACATTTAAAGGACATTTGGACAGAGAAATGAATAGGAAAGGTTTAGAGGGGTATGGGCCAAATACAGGCATGTGGGACTAGTTTAGTCTGGGAAACTTGGTTGGCATGGACAAGTTGGACCAAAAGGTCTGTTTCTGTGCTGTATGACTCTGTGACTTTTGAAGGACCACTCCTGTTTTTAACATGCTATACCTGACAATGCTTCTTTCTTTTTCTTTATTATACTGTCAATATCCCTTGACATCTAGGGTTCCCTGGACTTGCTGCCCTCGCCCTTCACTCTTAGAGGAAAGCACTGAATTCTCACTATATTACTTTTAAAAGGCTCCCACTTTCCAAACGTAGACTTACATCCAGGTAGCTGCTCCCTGTCTATATTTGCCAGATCTTGTATAATGATATTGAAATAGGCCTTCCCTCAATTTATCTCTTAACCTCTGCACTATCCTTAGCTCTAAGTTTCAAAGTCAGGGATATGGTCACTATCCCCAAAGTGCTCACCCACTGAAACTTCAACCACTTGACCAGTTTCTCTAGGATTAGGTCTAGCACTACTCCATCTCTAATAGGACCATCTACTGGCACGAAAAGCTTTCCTGGATGTGATCTTTCAGTTCTTCTGTGAAGAAGTGGAGGTTGGATATTAAATACTCTATGGGTGTGATTTCATATTGTGGGGAGGAGTGTGAATTGGTCAGATAGCCAACAATCACCTTCCTTCACACCCACCCTCAAGTGCAGTCCCGTTAAAAGAAAAGCAGATGGGTGCCAAGATCATCAACCCACCCGTGATATATATGTAAATAATTAAACATCCATACAGCTTCTAATAAGCTCACTTAACCCCAACAACATGCTACTCATACCAAAATCCAGCTGGTGTGGACAGTCAAACGAGAGCAGTCAGGCCATTTTTAAACACCGACATGAAAATTTCTTACAAGGACAGGAACGAAGGGTGTGGTGGGAAACACCTTATTTGGGAGGTGCCTTGTGTTTGCTGACGCAACTTCCAAGATTGTGTTGGATGGATAGCTCAAATGGTTAGAGTGTGGCACTAATAATGCAAAGGTCATGGTTTCAGTCCATGCTGACCAAGTCTGCAGGCTACTAACCGAGAATTTACTTTTTACTTGGAGGGCCAAAGGGTCTGTTACTGTGCTGTATTGCTGTTTGTAAGATACAAACTTCATCTACCAGACAGAACGTAGCCCCTCCACCACTCTCTACCCCTTCCCTGCACTCTAGCATCCTTCCATCATGAAACCTGTGATGTAGAGTCATGTAAAGCATGGAAACAGACCCTTTGGTCCAACTCATCCAACCAGATGTCCCATATAAATCAAATCCCATTTTCCAGCATTTGGCCCATATCCCTCTAAACCCTTCCTATTCATATACCCATTCAAATGCCTTTTAACGGTTGTAATTTTAACAGCCTCCACCACTTCCTCATCCCAGACACGCAGCAACCTCTGCGTGAAAAAGTTGCCCCTTAGATCCCTTTTAAATCTTTCCCCTCTCACCTTAAACCTATGCCCTCTAGTTTTGGACTCCACATTCCCCACCCCCATTCCAGGGAAAAGACCTTGCCCATTTACCCTATCCGTGCCTCTCATGATTTTGTAAATCTCCAAAAGGTCACCCCTCAGCCTCCGATGCTCCAGGGGAAATAGCTCCAGCCTATTCAGCCTCTCCCTATGGTACAAACCCTCCAACTCTGGCAACATCCTTGTAAATCTTTTCTGATCCCTTTCAAGTTTCACAACATCCTTCCTCTATCAGGGAGACCAGAATTGCATGCAGTATTCCAAAAGTGGCCTAACTCATGTCCTGCACAGCTGCAACATGACCTCCCAACTCCTATACTCAATGCACTGACCCATAAAGGCAAGCATATCAAATGCCTTCTTCACTATCCTGTCTACGTGCGACTCCACTTTCAAGGAACTATGAACCTGCACTCCAAGGTCTCTTTGTTCAGCAGCACTCTCCAGGACCTTACCATGAAATGTATAAGTCCTGCCCTGATTTGCCTTCCAAAACGTGGCACCTCATTTATCTAAATTGAACTCCATCTGCTGCTCCTCAGCCCATTAGCCCATCTGATCAAGATCCTGTTGTACTGCAAGGTAACCTTCAGGAAAAAAGGCTGGAGTTGCTGGAAAAGCTCAGCAGGTCTGGCAGCATCTGTGAAGAAAAATCAGAGTTAACGTTCCTCAGAACTTGAAACATTAACTCTGATTTTTCATCACAGGTGTTGCCAGACCTGCTGATCTTTTATAGCAACTTCTGTTCTTGTTCCTGATTTAAAGCATCCGCAGTTCGTTCGGTGTTTCTCTGAGGTAACCTTCTTTGCTGTCCACTACATCTCCAATTTTAGAGTCATCAGGAAACTTACTAACTATACCTGCTATGTTCATATCCAGATCGTTTTTATAAATTAAGAAAATCAGTGGACCAAGTATCAATCCATGTGGCACACCACTGTTTACAAACCTCCAGTCTGAAAAGCAACTCTCCATGCTCTATCTTCTATGTTCAAGTCAGTTTTGTATCCAAGTGGCTACTTCTCCATGAGGAGCCTTTGTGGAACACATTACTGAAGTCAGTATAGATCACATCCACCGCTCTGTCCTCATCAATCCTCTTCGTTACTTCTTGAAAAAACTCATTCAAGTTTGAGAGACATACAATTTCCTGTGCACAAAGCCAAGTTGACTATCCCGAATCAGTCCTTGCCTTTCCAAATACATGTCAATGCTGGCCCTCAGGATTCTCTCCAGCAACTTACCCACCACTGATGCCAGGCTAAACTGACTATAGTTCCCCAGCTTTTCCTTACCACCTTTCTTAAATAATTGCACCATGTTAGCCAACGTCCAGTCTTCTGGCACCTCACCTGTGGCTATGGCTGATACAAATATCTCAGCAAGGGGTCCAGCAATCACTCCCTAGCTTCCCGCAGAGTCCTAGGGTATACACCTCATCAGATCCTGGGGAGTTATCCACCTTTATACATTTTAAGCTGTTTGGCACCACCACCTCTAAAATGTGGACATTTTTCAAGATGTCGCTTTTTATTTCCCCACATTCCATACCTAGCATATCCTTCTCCACAATAAACATTGATGCAAAATACTCATTTAGTATCTTCGCCCGTCTCCTGCGGTTCCACACATGGGTGGCCTTGTTGATCTTTAAGGGGCCCTATTCTCTCCCTAGTTACCCTTTTATCCTTAATGTATTTGTAGAGTCCCTTTGGATTCTCCTTAACCCTATTTGCCAAAGCTATCTCATGTCCCCTTTTTGCCCTCTTAATTTCCCTCTTAGGTATACTCCTACCGCTTTTATACTCTTCTAGGGAATCATTCGATTACTGCTTTCTATACCTGACATATGCTTCTTTCTTTTTCTTGACTAAAACCTCAATTTTTCTAGTCATCTACACCTACCAGCCTTGCCCTTCATCCTAATAGGATCACACTGTCTCTGGACTCTCGTTATCTCATTTTTGAAGACTTCCCATTTTCCAGGCCTCCCTTTACCTTCAAACATCCACCCCCAATCAATTTTTGAAAGTTCTGGCCTAATACCATCAAAATTTGCCTGCCTCCAATTTAGAACTTTAACGTTTATATTCTGTCCATCCTTTTCCAACACTGTTTTAAATATAGTAGAATTATGGTCACTCGCCCCAAAGTGCTCCCCACAACTGACACCTCAGTCACCTGCTCTGCCTTATTTCCCAAGAGTAGGTCACGTTTTACACCTTTTCTAGTAGGTACAGCCATGTACTCAATCAGACTATTTACTTGTACACACTTAACAAATGCCAAGTCCTTAACGTTATGGCAGTCCTAGTCTATGTTTGGAAAGTTAAAGTCCCCTACCATAACCACCCTATTATTCTTACAAATTTGTTTCTTCATTTCCTGCAGACTGCAGGTCTATAGTACAATCCCAATAAGGTGATCATCCCTTTCTTCTTTCTCAGTTCCATCCAAATAGCTGCCCTGGGCATATTCCCAGAAATGTCTTCCCTAAGTATAGCTGTAATGTTATCCCTAATCAAAAATGCCACTCCACCTCATCTCTTGCCCCCCTTTCTATCCTTCCTGTAACATCTATACCACCCTGGAACATTAAGCTGCCAATCTTGTCCATCCCAGAGCCACATCTCGGTAATTGCTAGGATATCCCAGCCCCATGTTCCCAACCGTGCCCTGAGTTCATCTGTCTTGCCTGTTTAGGCCTGTTGCATTGAAATAAATGCAGTTTAATTTATCAGTCCTACCATGTTCTCTGTTTTGTTCCTGCCTGCCTTGACTGTTTGGCTTCCTCCTTTTCCCAACTGTACCCATCTCAGACTGATCTCTTTCCTCACTATATCCCTGGGTCCCACTCCACCCCCTTTCTAGTTTAAATCCTCCCAAGCAGCTCTAGCAAAGCTCCCTGTCCGTATATTAGTCCCCCTCCAATTCAGGTGCTATCCATCCTTCTTATACAGGTCACTTTTACCCCAGAAATGATTCCAATAATCCAAAAACGTGATTCCTTGTCCTTGCACCAGCTCTTCAGCCACACAGTCATCTGCTGTATCCTGCTATTCCTAGCCTCACTAGCTCATGGCACGAGGAATAATCCAGAAATTACTACCCTTGAGGACTTCCTTTTTAAATTCTACCTAACTTCCTCTATTCTCCCCTCAGAATCTCACCCCTTTCTCTTCCTATGTCGTTAGTTCCAATGTGTACATGACCTCCTGCTGGTCCCCCTCCCCTTTGAGAATATTCTGCATCCTCTCTGAGATATCCTTGATCCTGGCAGCAGGGAGGCAACACATCATTCTGATTTCTTGCTGTCAGCCAGAGAAACGCTTGTCTGTGTTGCTGACTAGAGAGTCCCCTATCACAATCGATCGCTTGGAACCTGACGTACCCCTCATTTCATTGGAGCCAGTCTTGGTACCAGAAACCTGGCCGTCAGTGCTACATTCCCCTGAGAGTCCATCACCCCTTACGTTTTGCAAAACAGCATACTTGCTGGAGATGGGAATAGCAACAGGAGACTCCTGCACAACCTTCCTCCCTCTCCTACATTTCATAGAATCCCTACAGTGTGGAAACAGGTCCTTCAGCCCAATAAGTCCTCACCGACCCTTGGAGCATTCCACCCAGACTCATCCCTCTATAACCTACCTTATCAACACATCCCTGAACTCTATGGGCAATTTAGCATGGCCAATCCGCCTAACCTGCACATGTTGGGATTGTGGGAGGAAACTGAAGCACCCGGAGGAAACCCACGCAGACTCGGGGAGAATGTGCAAACTCCACGCAGACAGTCACCCGAGGGTAGAATTGAACTTGGGTCCCTGGCGCTGTGAGGCAGCAGTGCTAACCACTGAGCCACTGTGCCACTCCTGGAGATAACACACCTACATGACTGAATCTTCGGTTTCTCTCCCTTCCTGCAACTGCCATCCATCACACCCCCTAGATCCTATAAATTCCTCATTGCCTCTAACTCCCACTCCAACTGATCTAATAGGATTTACAACCAAACACGCTTCCTGTAGACATAATCATCAGTAACATGGGAATTCTCCCTAATCTTCCACGTCCGACAGGAAGAGCACATCACTCCACTAAAGGCCACCTTTGCACCTTTACAATCTACAGACCCAGAAAATAGCACAATCTTACTGCTTTAAAAAACACTGCTCCAGGCTAATTTAATCCTATGTTTTATATTTTTAAAGTTTAATCAAGAGACAGATCTCAATAAAATGTGTACTCAAAAAAGAAACCAGTCTACTCATTATCGTGGATTTACAAAAAAAAACTAAGCACTCCCACAAAGGTTTCTCCATGATCAGCTGTGAATTTTGCTGTTTGTTAATTTTCCTTAGAAGACTCCAATGTCCAGAGATAATGAAACAGCAGAACAATCAGCAGTGCAGGTTACTGCTGGGTCACACAGCAGTGCAGGTTTATTTCTCCATTTGATTCTCTTCCTACGTGGTCACTGCTTTTGTCTGTCTCCCTCCCTTTTTAAAGTGCCGTTGTTTTAATATCTTCTTTGCCCAAAGTTCTAAAACAATGCACAACCTATGACAGTAATTACTGCTCCTAGAATTCAGGGAAATCAGCTCCAATACTGAACATATCTGAAAAAGAGGAGCAGCTCTTACAGACACAATATTTTCCTGTCCTCCATCTTGGATTACTCAGAATCTTACTTTCTTGGGGCAGCCATGTTCATTTCTGCAGTACCAGCAACTCCCACTACAGAGCTCTGGCACTGCCAGGTAAGACAGAGCTGGCAACCAATCAGATTATTGAAAAACTCCTGAAGGTGAGATTTCCTTCTAAGTGAAGGGTAAAAGTCTCACTTAGCCAATTTAGCCTGCCTGCAGCATTACAACAGGATAGGCTTGCAAGGAGCATGTGGCTTACAGTCAACTTTCCATCTGGACTGTGAGCTGATATTGAGCAATCTGCTCATTCCCCCCTTCTGCAAGTTTCTACCCAAAGTCATTTTTGAAATAACTCCACCGAGGCTAATAACCTGTCACCAAGTCATCCTTTCATTGTACTTGACACTTGTTCGGCTTCCTCAGAGCTAGATCTCAGAGTGAACAGAACATCTGTCAGCCAGGGATCCCTGATTAGACCAGATTAACAGCCCCAATCAGGGAACTCCTATTCTGTGAGGTCCACCTGGCTGATCTTGTTACAATCACTACAATTTTCTGTACTTACAGTAGTTCAGCTCTGTTTAACTTTCTTGGAATTGATGTGAAAGTTTTCACATAACTCTATCACCAAGCCTTTATGCAAGTTTGATTATTTCCATTTTGTTTTGTAATCACATTTTCTGACCAGATTTTATATCCTACTGATCCAGGTTAACTATTGCAATGTGTACGGAAGTGTCCTCACTTTCTAAGAAATTTTCTTCCTGTTTGACTCAAGCAGGGGTAAGTTCTTGTAGTTATTTAGTATCACTTTTACTGCCTTAAATTTAATAATGACACCTGCTTCAAACTTTTATATCAAACTTCAAGGTGGCAATTCAGATTAACAGTAATTTCACAATTCATAAAAAGTTCAATATGGTCTGGGTTGGAGAAGTTATTGAAGTAGTACAGGTTAAAATGTTTCATCAAGTAAGAAAGTACATTGCTGAAAAATATTCAAAACAAAATGTGCAGAGACAATTTTCTCAATGTACCAAATGGTTTTCCGTAACAGAAACAGGATATAAATACTTTTGAAATTCCTCCCATATTTTAAACAGTTGGTTAATTTAACAAAAGACATACATAAGACCTTTGTGGACATATGCTGTTCAGCCATTCGTATACGTTATCACAAAATCTTTTGCTATTTAATCTTGCCAGCCCTAGCCACAGACCTTTCCCTTTGTTCCCTCACCTTCCCCACATATCAACCTAGAATCTTGAATCTGTCTGACCTACTGGGCATTTCAGTTTTCCAGCAGTATTTTTCTTTTGTAGCCTATGGCAGAGTTGGCTTAATTGCATCTGTGAAATTTTCTATGCATTATTTTTACAGGCTAAAAAGAAAGCAGAGGTTTTAAATCCACAGATAAATACTATATTATTGGAGGTGAGCTTTACACTTATTGAAATAATGCCGAGACAATACTCCACAATACATTTGTTTGCTTTATGTGAGGTAACATATCTTATCTACTATTTATATTTGCTTAAAAGTTAAGATACTTGTTTAATTTTCAGAATATTGAAAGCTGTTTTTATGTTTGACCAGTATATTGACTGCAAGCCAATTATGGAAAGTTTGTCTGATTTCATGCCATAGAATTAACAGAATGTATGCATTCAGGCTAAAAAGCAATGTGAATTCTCTAATACAGCTATCTATGTGCCTGTTTTCTCTGCACTTGCACTGTACTCTTTTACATTTTCACTTTGCAAATATTTATGCATTCTTTTCAAGCTATTGTGGATCTTTTTCCACAACGGATTTTTGTTGCGTTATGAACTTTAAGATACTATCAAAAAAGAACAAGTTTAGGTACAGATTAGCTACATTCCCACAAAAACGAAAGGAATGGCATCCAAAGCTGGAGTTTCCAGGATGACTGAATATAAAGAGCCAAATGAAAGCAAAAAAGGCTTAAGCTAGGTGTCAGCTGGTAATTCAGTAGAGAACCATACAGGATTCAGAAACATTGGAGAACTGCAAAGAGAAATAAGAAAAACAAAGCGAGTGTACAAAAATCAATTAATGGGTAACATGAAGGAGAACCCAGATGTAATTTTAATTAACATCCAAGAAGTAAACAGAACTACCAAAAGGGGGAAAATTGATTTGCATTTATATAATGCAGTTCACAGCCACAAAGCACTTTACCAGTGACCAAGTACTGATGAAGTGTTGCACTGTCAGAGGTGCTGTCTTTCAGATGAGATATTAAACCAAGGTCCCATCTGCCTGCTCAAGTTGATGTGAAAGATTCCATTGTACTGTACATTTGTACCTTCACTGTTGCTGGGTCAAAATCCTGGAATTCCCTCCCTAAGGGCATTGTGGGTCAACCTATAGCAAGTGGACTGTAGTTGTTCAAGAAGGCAGCTCACCACCACCTTCTCAAGGGCAACTAAGGACGCGTAATAAATGCTGGCCCAGCCAGCAATGCACACATCCCGCGAGTGGACAAATAAAAAAAGTTTAAAAGACTATTTTGAAGTAGAATAGAGGATTTATTCCCAATGCCCTGACCAATATATATCCCTCAATCTGTACTCTATGTTGATTATCTGGTCATTATCATATTGCTGCTTGTGAGAATTAGCTGTTGACTGCTGCATTTCCTTTGTTATAACAGCGTCTGTGCTTCAAAAACATACTTCATTGGCTGTAGAGCCCTTTGAGTGGTCAGAAAAAGAATTATAGAAGTATTTCTTCCTTTCTATGGGCAATCAGCTGTGAAAACCTTGGTATGGTTGATTCAGAGGCTTAGATAATCATTTCAGAGGATGCTATGCTGGTTTACGAGTAGACGCAGGTTATATTACAGTTGGGGAAGCCAAGTGCCAAAGTGGACCAATTTGAATTCTGCTTTGGGTTTCTGGGACTTCATGCCGTTTGTATTAAAGGCTTTGGCTCTTTAGCCCTCAGCCCTCAGTTGCTCCACTCACTCCGCATGCCAACTCGTGGCATTCCATGAAGCATTCATACAATATAGAATCATAAGGTACAGAAGAGGCCCGTCACCCATCGAGTCTGTACCACCAAATATACACTAAATGTACACCAGCCCCACTTTCCAGCACTAAGCCCATAGTCTTGAATGTTTTGACACTTCAAGTGCACATCCAAGTACATTTTAAAGATTGTGAGTTTACCTACCTCAACTACTCTCCCAGGCTGTGTATTCCAGATATGTGCCATTCTCTGAGTGAAAAAGTTTTTCTCAAGACTCCACTAAACCTTGTGCCTTTCACGTTAAAAGTGTGCCCCTTTGTTAGTAATATACACTCTGTACAGATCTGGTGAACCATTTGGTGGCCAAGACATGGTATGGATCTGGTCAGAAGAAAAGCACACGTTCAATTTCAATTCCATTTCAAGCCTACCGACTCCCACAGCTACCGAGAATACACCTCCTCCCACCCACCTTCCTGCAAAATGCCATCCCCTATTCCCAATTCCTTTGCCTCCGCCGCATCTGCTCCCAGGATGAGGCATTCCGCTCCCGTACATCCCGGATGTCCTCGTTTTTCAAGGACCGCAACTTCCCCTCCACAGTGGTCGAAAACGCCCTCGACCGTGTCTCTGCATTTGCCGCAACTCATCCCTCACACCCCCTCCCACAATAACAACCAAAACAGAACCCCACCCCCCGTCCTCACGTACCACCCCACCAACCTCCGGATCCAACGCATCATCCTCCGACACTTCCGCCATCTGCAATCTGACCCCACTACCAAAGACATTTTACCCTCCGCACCCTTATCTGCTTTCCAGAGGGACCACTCTCTCGTGACTCCCTTGTCCGCTCCACACTCCCCACCAGCCCCATCACCCCCAGCACTTTTCCCTGCAACCGCAGAAAGTGCTACACCTGCCCCTACACCACCTCCCTCACCCCCATTCCAGGCCCCCAGAAGACCTCCCACATCTGCTGTTCCCGATGTGGCCTCCTGTACATCAGGGAAACCAAGCAGAGGCTTGGGGACCGCTTTGTGGAACACCTATGCTCGGTTCGCAACAAACGACTGTACCTCCCAGTCGCAAACCATTTCAACTCCCCCTCCCACTCCTTGGACGACATGTCCATCCTGGGCCTCCTGCAGTGCCACAATGATGCCACCCGAAGGATGCAGGAACAGCACCTCATATTTCGCTTGGGAGCCCTGCAGCCCAATGGTATCAATGTGGACTTCACAAGCTTCAAAATCTCCCCTCCCCTGGCCACATCCCAAAACCAGCCCAGCTCGTCTCCGCCTCCCTAACCTGTCCTTCCTCTCACCTATCCCTCCTCTCACCTCAAGCCCCACCCCCATCTACCTACTAGCCTCATCCCACCTCCTTGACCTGTCTGTCCTCCCTGGACTGACCTATCCCCTCCCTAACTCCCCACCTACACTCACCTTTACCGGCTCCACCCCCACCTCTTTGACCTGTCTGTCTCCTCTCCACCTATCTTCTCCTTTATCCATCTTCTGTCCACCTCCCCCTTCTCCCTATTTATTCCAGAATCCCCTTCCCCTCCCCCATTTCTGAAGAAGTGTGTAGACCTGAAACATCAGCTTTCCTGCTCCTCTAATGCTGCTTGGCCTGCTGTGTTCATCCAGCTCTACACCTTGTTATCACACATGCACAAATCTTATTTGGAAAAAAAACTGCTGTTCCTATAACTCTATAAAAGTGTCAATCAGACCATTAAAGTCTCAATAATAGAGGCTTCAAACACTTTACCTCTTAATTTTGTGCAAGTAAACTGAATTATTGCCAAAAAACACAAAAAATTCATGTAATTTTATGTTAATCAAGCAAAGTCAATGGTTCTTTCCAATTGTCAAAACAGAATCCACTGCTGAATTGATATTTTTGAATCAACTTTCAACTGAGCATGAATTATGAGACCTTGAATGTTTATTGAGTTCTTACACCAGTCCTCATGTTCTATACCTGGTACAAATTGGGTGAATGGGCATGGAGGTTCAAGTGTTGCCTTAGAAGGTACCAAGGACTATGAGCATGGGTGAAGCCCATAAGTGGGCACCTAGTTGTATTGGAAGGTGCATGGGTAAGACCTTTTAAGATTGCCTTTCCAAAGGTTCCTAAATTCAAGATATGGCTCCCCACTTCTCTGAGGATCTAATGAGCATCTAATCACAGTGAAGCTGACTCAAATGGATGAAAATAAAGTCTAGGAGAACCTACCCAGCAATGGAGCCAGCTAGGTTTGAAATGCAGCATGTGGGCTTGCTACTTGCATCTTTATCCTGCACCAGGAAGCATTGAAGATGTGGGGAATGGGATGGGAATGCTGGAATTGGTCCCTGCCTGCCATTTTTAAAGGCCTCTATAATCATTCTGACCCCACAAAGATTCTAGCCCTTATGTTGTAAACAGTCCTGATCATTTCTGGAAAACCAGGGAAATCAATACTTTGACGAAGGTGCAAGATTTGTGGTGGGGATCAAAGTTAATAACTTCAATCACCTCAGCATTTAGCTGGAGGAGATTATAGTTCATGCAAGATTGAATGAGGTGATGGAGAGGTAAAGCTGGTTGACAGTAGTGCATTTGTGGAAGATAGCTTCCTGTCTACAGTTCCTTTCCTGAGCCCCTACGTATGCTCTTCCCATTTGCTTAAGTTCATTGTACAGTATTAAGAAAATATTTTCTCAAAATACAGGGCAACTTCCCCTGCTGTGATTGATACATTTGTTGACAGCTTCTTCTGTCAACATTTTTTTTCCAGTCTTATGAAAAGGGCAAACTTAACTTCCAACTTTCAGTTCTAATGATGGCTATGTGACAGAAACATTTTAGCCAACCTTTCCTTTATAGATTTTTATATATGCCTGGCATTTTATCTCTTTATTTCAGATTTCCATTGTTTACAGTTTTCTGTTTTTATTTTCTTAAAGTGGAAGCTGTGATCGTATATCTTTTGTTGTACAGTTAAGCCAAGGCCTCATTACCTTTATTTAATGAATTAGAAATACATTCAGTCCTAAGATGTTACCATTAGCTCGTAATGTATGCTGCTCCCTGAAACGTTGCTGTAAGCTTTGTAACATTGTGGGCTAGATTTTACGAGATATTTTATGAAATGATGATTCACTATTTGCCATTCATTTAATTGCTGCTGAAAAGTTCTGAGAAACACCTAGTACAATTTATCTGTTTGAGAGTCACACTATCTACTTGGAGAATTCCAATCTGTGTCAGTCCCTTTTGAAAGTGAGCCGACTGATTGGAAAGCAGGAAGAATTTCTTTTTGGATTTGATTATGAAGAATATGAACTCCTGTCTATGTGTACTAAAAAATTATTAACAATTAAAGGAACTAACTTGTGTTGCACTTATCTTTACAGGGCTCTAACAGTACTACCTACATTCAAGGTGCATTTCAATTACTGCTTCCAATTCTTCAGATCTGCCACCTGCAGTCCAACACCAACAAAGTGGACACATAAACTAGGAAACCGTGTGACTATCTTTGCATTTATTAACACTAGATTTTGAACTGCAGAATTTTGGGCAGCCTGTTGCAAAGTCGGCAAGAACCTCATTCTGCTGTAAAGGGTTTACACTAAGATTGTAGTAAAGAAATATTAGTAGAATTTGTGTTACTTTTGTAAGCATAATTATAACACCAATTGCCTTAATTCTTGAAAGATCTAAGATAATACAGTGAAATGAGTAGTGTTCTATGGTGTACCATACTCTTTGAATAGCAATGATCACAAATAATACGTATATCAAATTTAACTCCAGTGTTTGAGACATCTGAGAGCATTAACTTTTATTTGGAAAGTATTTGGAAAATTTTTCAATTTCAAATTACAGTTTATCCAAAATGAAAAATACTATTTGTGATAATATTTAAATTACACCATTGATACAAGAATTTAGCTTTAACTCACTTGAGACCGAAGATGCACTTTTCTATTTTATATCATTAAACACTAGACAAACATCATCAGTAAGATTTATACATCATTTCAATAATTTCATCTTTAGTGTTGCAAGGAAATAATGATTTGATTCAGGATGGGAAACAAGAGTGTTATTTATAAGATAGTAGGGAATCACTACAATGCTTTAGATGCATTCCATGAATAATGTGTGAAGGTTAAATGTTACTGTATATTGTAAATTTCTTTCCAAAAAATTGTGCGGAATAGCCATTATTAAAATATCATTGATATAACCCACACTAACCTGAAATGAACAAAAATAAACTAAATGCATGTTGGTTAAATACATAAGGACTGAACTTCCACAGAGCTGTCCTAAACTCCTATTGTAACCTCAATGAGAGACCAACAGAATCTTAGAGAGTTTTCTGGAAAAGTGACAATTTCTCCAAGATCTCTGCTTATCACCAATGAAGTTGTCAGTCTCTTTGGGAATTCAATCATATGTTTCTAATTTTTTTTCCTTTAACCATGCATTATATACTAGAATATTCCCCTTCTTGGAATCCAAGTTACAGTTTTCTCAAGATTTAGATGAGTTTTGTGTCATGTTTTAATTTACGTAAAGTAATTTGGGAAATTAAACAATGGGAAATGAGTGAAGATCTGAAGCTGAACTTATAGCCCCCACTAAGCTGGAAGCAGAGATTGACCACCATTAAAAATAGTGCAGCAGTTGGTATGCCCCTGCTTCATCCTGCCCCTGGACATTTTCCCAGAGCAGGATAGGAAGGGCAACAGGTATACTCGTCGGCATGCGCTTGATGGCCAATTAAACTGGTTGGTGGCCGATTGAAAAAAGTTGATTGAGATTTTTCATTTGGCCTACACTTTCTGTAGGTGATGGGGAATGGTTTTCAGTGCTGCAGGCAGACATGAAGAATTCTGCTGCTTGCTAGGGCACAGCAGCAATTGCAGACCATAGCTTCAGTATGCTTCCTTCCTACCCCACTCCCAGCAGTGACCCAGCTGCAAGGACCATTTTTTATTTAATGTTTAAGAAACATTTTAACTAGAACCCCTGCATGTGGGGCATCCTCACTCTCACTTTAATGCCACAGCATCGTACCGCTGCTGCTTTCCAGCTGGAGGGCCTCATCTAGGGCTCCAACTTCAAGAACGTGCCAGCCACCCTTTATTGGAAAGTGAGCCTGCCTTCTGACCATTATCAGTTGCTCCATAGGAAAGTCACGCTGAATGATTGTTTCCCATTCCGCACAGGCTTCTGACCCTTATTTGAACTGAGGGCAGGATTCAACCGCCTGTAGGGAAATCCTACACATTTTAATGATATTTTGACTTGTATTAAACGAATAAAAAACAATTCCTGTAGTTTGCTACAGTAAATAAACACACTTACGTCGACATTTTCTTTGCTTAGTCATATATAAAAATAAAATCGATAATCATTTAGATCTGTCATCATGGGCACAAAAGACCTGCACTTGGCTTCTGTTTGGTAAAACAGGAGAGGCAGGCACATATCTAATTCTTCTATGAGATGCACAACAACCATAAAACTAAAGAGAAAACTGGGCTGACCTTGTTACTGGCCCATATTTATTTCCCTAATTCCTTGCCAGAAGTTTGTGTTCATGTCACTTTGATAATGTTGTCTCTGTATTGGCTGGCTTATTCACAAAAATGGAGGGTAATCTAAACACAACACCTGGGAGCAACAGTATTGAAAAGCATAATATTTGTAAAAGAAGTTCAGGAAACACTTGTAGCTTCTAGTTCCTCTTTCTGATGATATTAGTAACCAATTAAGTGCAATGCTTGTTTTTATTAACGGTTCAGATACTGAAGGTGGTATCACTGAATCTAACAGTGAAAAGTCCCACCTTCAGTTTCTGGTCTCTTGGAGGTACTAGTGTTGGCCTCAGTATTCCAGGCTGCTGCTTCCACTTGTTATTCAGTAACTCCTGATGGAGAGGTTGATCTTTGACGAGAAGATAATCACGCAGTGATTGAAAAACTGGTCATCGTTTGCTAATAAAAGGCTCACAGATGATTGGCTATTTGGCTAAAGCAGTGAGGTCAGCCAGTGCCCATGAAATCAAGGAGTCTAAATGTCTCCAGTTTTGTTTTAAAATATGAATGGCATATGACTGTATTACGTACAGTCATATAACTTTTACATGCTTCTTTTGAATTAAATTGATGAATTATTTATTGTTTAAATTGCATTCAGACTACAAAATGTTTAACAATCTTCATGATGTAACAGGAGTCAGATATTCACATACTGCTCATAGCAAATGTTAAGCGTAACTCATATGCATTCCATTGCTGTGCAGTCAGTGCACGTTCTGTTCAAGTCAGCAGTAATTAATTAGGCCTTCAGATTTTCATGTTCCTTTTTAGGTTATAATGAAAAATTGTTTGCAATCAGAAAACTTAGTTTATAAAAACTTATTCATCAAAACAAGTAAGTTTGGAAGAGACAAATAAATTACTTCTATGTAGTTAAGAAACACTGATTCCCTGTAAATTATTGGTATAAGAGCCAAAGATCAGATTTAATCACGCTTAACCTTAACCTCAGAAAGGAATAAATAATCAACAGGTTGTCCAGTGTTTTGTTTTCATTTGTGCTTCATCCAAATAGTGAAAAGATTATTCAGGAAAAGTCCAGTGTTGAAATCTTTCTCAACGGCATCAACATTTCTCTGTTAAAGAAATGATAGCTCAATTGTTTCACATTTTTCATGTTTACTCAACCTTCATAGCCTTGAAACTACTATTGATATTGGCATGAATCTGCTTTTCTAAGGAAAAAAAGGTATGCACTAAACAATTTTTACAATAGAAGTTAGTGAAGTAAATGAAGGAACAGAATACAAACAGAAATGTTTGGCCGCCAGTATCATTAAAAATAATTCCTATGGTAATATGAATCTAGAAGTTCATAGTTGTTTTTTTGTCTATCACTTTGTAGTTCTCATATGTAGGAGACCAGTGTTTTGGAGTTCATACAAGGCAATAGTTCAAAACGTGGAAAAATATTGAACATTCAATTAACTTTTAATATTTAGACTTGAAACACACTGTACTGCAAATGATAATTAAGTTAGTAAATAGATTTATCTTAGTAAATTTAGGTGAACGCTTAACTCTGTTCGGTAGATTCCTCCTTCATTTTTTGTTAATCATTCTGTTTTGAATAAATATTACACAAGGAAATATTTGTATGGTGTTTCATTCATGTATACTGCATTATGTCCAATATAATGAAATTTCTCTTCCTCCCACTCAGAAGGATTAAATATACTTTTAACGTTTTGATGTGAAGGATAAACCACCTGTGGTTAACAAAGATGGTAAAAGACAGGATCTAATAAAAGTAAGGCAAACAAAGTGACAAAAGCTAATGGTAGACCAGGAGATTGGTAATGGATTAGGAATCAACTATTTGAAGGACTAAAAATGCAAATAAAAAGGGAGAAAACTGGTTATGAAGGTAAATTGGCAAGAAATGTAATCACAAACAGCAAGAGCTTCTCCGAGTACGTTAAAAGAGTAGCTAAAGGTAATGGGAGACCCTTGGAAGATATGACTGAGGAGTTAATAGGGAACAGAGAAATAACAGATGATTTAAACAATGTTTTTTGTTCGTGTACGTGGTGGAGAACACTGAAAACATTGTCAAAGATATTAAATAAACAAGGTGCTAATGGCAGGAAAGGTCTTGGAACAGATTCTGTTGTGAGGGATAAGATATTTGACAAATTAATGGGACTAAAGGCAAGTAGGTTGCCAGGATGTGATGGCTTACATGAAAGGAAGTGGCTGCAGAGACGGTAGATATTGGTCAACATATTCCAGAACTCACTGGATTTTTTTGAAGCATTCCAGCAGATTGGAAAACAACTACTGTGACACTCCTGTTAAAGAAGAGAGGGAGACAGAAAGCAAACTATGGGCCAGTGGGAAAATGCTGGAGTCCATTGTTATAGAAGAAACAACAGGACATTTAGAAAAGCTTAACTCAATCAACCTAGTTAACATGGCGTTGTGAAAGGGAAATTGTATTTTAAAAATTTGTTAAGAGTTCTTTGAGGATATAACAAGCAAAGTTGACGAAGGAGAACCAGGCGATGTAGGATATTTGGATTTCGAAGAAGCATTCGTTAAGGTACCATGTTAAAGGTCATTGTGAAATAGATGCTCACCATATTGGGAGTAATGTAATAGAATGAATTGAGGGTTGGTTAACATAGAGGAGAGACAGTGGGAATTAATGACTCTTTTTCAAGTTGGAATGAAATAAATGGTGGAGTAACTCGAAGCTCAGCCCCAGGGCCTCAGTTATTTACTAGCTGTGTTAATGACTTGGATGAGTGGACAGAGTGTAATGTAACCAAATTTTCTGATGATACAGAAGTTGATGGGAGGACAAGTTGTGATGAAGCCATAAGGAATCTGTAAGGGGATACAGATAAGTTTTTGCCCATTCACTCAACCTGTCAGATAGAGTTCAAGTAGGATAGTGTGCAGTCATGCACTTTGGTAAGAAGAATCAAAATACAGGTGATTATTTAAATGGAGAGAGACTGCAAAGAAAGTACAGTGCGGGGGTATCCAGGTGTTCTTGAGCAAATGGAATATTTGCCAATATTGCTACAATGCCCTGTGTTGGTTGGAGCATTAGTAATGAAGCTGTTGTTAAAGTGACTATTAACATTGGATGTGAGGGAAATTAGATAGTATCATACCCAGAGAGACAATACTTGCCATTAAGCTGCTAATTGCATGTATGGACCCAATTCAATCACCTTGCAATGACATGAGACAACTGCCTGCAGACTGTGGTATATCAAGAGAAGTCTGAACCATCTATTATATGGCAGCCAACTTCCAGAATTTGATTGCCAGTGCTCATCAAAATTCTCAGGAACATCCAGAATTGGTCATTGCTGGATAGTCTTGCAGTGTGTCTAATTGTAAGGGCAATTTTCCAAGTTCACACTTACAAGAAGTAGCTTCCCATGCAAAAAATGCAGTTTAGGTTTGCTGATTGTCCATTAACTTCAGTGCGTGAAAAATTATGGGCAGCATACCTGCAACTTGCAAAATGCAGGGCCAGCAGTCAACCTCTCACTGCCAGTGTGAACTCAGTAAATGATCCTATGGCTTGCATCATGGATGAATGTCATCTTATGCAGGAGTGAAGCCATTTCACAAGCCGTAGGGGCAACTCCTACAAAGTGATGATGCCTTAACCTAGTGGTTATTTTACTATGCCAGAACCTTTCAGGTTAGTGTCATGTTCCTACCAGTATAAATAATTAAAGTTAATTTAAGAAGATTTGCACCAGAAAAACATGATCATGAACTGTATGTCACTCCAGGCTCATTCAAAGTATCTGACTCTTAAGACATCCAGGGATGGAAATCATTGATAGTTTCACCCAGACAAAATAAATTTTGTCATTTGGTAGCACTTTAATGTGTTATAAGTTTCCTGAGGAATAAAAGATGCTGAGCAAAGAGGAACATTAAAACTTAATCAAAGATGTGAAGTTAATGAATGAGAAGTAGCTGAAGTTACACAGGGAAGAAATGACTAAAGGTCATGATGAATTTAAACACAATGATGAGAGTTTTAAATTGGATACATTGAAGACTTGGTGATTGGCAAGGGCGATTTAGCATTTCAGGTGAACTGAGGTTCATTAAGGATGATAAATAGCCAACGAGAAGGGCATTGGAATAGTTAAGTCTGGATATCACAAGGGCATGATAAAAATTTCAGCTGCGTTTGGAGTGTGGTGTGAATTATGGCAAATTATATTGCGGAGGTGGAATTCAGAAAACACTCAAAAAGAAGACGACGTGGAGCTGCAGTGTGAGCTCATGGTGACGTAGAACATTGAAGTTGTAAACAATGTAACTAGCCTTGATGCAGAGCAGGACAAGGGTTGGAATCAATGGCAAGGATGTAGAGTTTGTATGTTGAGGGCAATCCAGCAAAAGTCCTTGACTCTGTCAACTGGGAAGTCATGTGTTTATCTTCCTTTATTTGAACTGTACTCAGAAATTTGCTGCCACCACCCACAATGACATGCAAGTTGTGATACGGACCGACAAACCCATTGCAGTCCTTACCTCAGTGAAATCTGAGCTCAAGTAAGGCTGCAGAAACTGCAAAACTGCAATTCAGCTGTAGCAAATTTCCCTTGGCGGGTGTGGGAGGGTTAGGGGATAGGGTAGAAAACAGTGATGAGGAGGAAATTTTTCTCTCCGTGGATAGTGAACCAGTGGAGTTGTCTACTACAGGCTGAGGTAAACAGCTCTTTAACAGTAAGGGTATCAAGGATTATGAAGAAAAGGCAAGAAAGTGGAGTTGAGGATTACCAGATCAGCTATGATCTCATTGAATGGTGGAGTGAACTCTATGGGCTGAATGGCCTATTTCTGCTCCCATATCTTAAGATCTTGTGGATCCGTAAACTCTGGGAAAAATGCACTCCTCTGTCTATGCACATTTAACATGCGAAATATATGGCTCATGTTCTATAAATTGCCGCCCAGACTATTGTCTTGCCTTAACTCTTAATAAAACTGCCTAATGACTAAACGTTTTACTGTCATACCTGATCCTATGCTAGCAAGGGTTAAAGTCCTTATAAACCCGATACCAAAAAACAACATCTAGTACAGAGGATAAGAAGTTATGAGAAATTGGAAGATGAGGCTTGGTATCATCACTGCAAATATGGAGACTGACTGATGTCTGTGGATGAGGAGCAATATGAAGATGATAAAGAAGAGGAGGATAAAAACGGAACTTGCTGCATTATAAGGGTGGGAAGAGATATATTGGATGCTGTCTGATAGATAAGAGTGAAATCAAATGAGGGCAAGTTATAAAATGGAGGGCAATGGTGTATTTAATGACATCAAAGACTGGAGAAAATTTGAGGAGAAAAAGAAGGAAAAATATAATATGGTTACAGAAAGTTAAGATGCAGTGGTAATGTCACTGGGCTAATAATCAGACTAAGGTCCAAAGGACCAAATTCCATCATGGCAGACGGTGAAATTTGAATTTAATAATTATCTGGAATAACAAGCTAGGCCTATACTGATGATGTAACCACTGCTGATTGTCATAAAAACTTATCTGTTTCACAAATGCCATTTAGGGAAGGAAATTTGCTGTCCTTACCTGGTGTGGTCTAAATGTGACTCCAAACCATAGCAATGTGCTTGATTCTGCGCACATCCAACATCCGCCCCCCCCCCCTCTGCCACTGCCTCCCCGCCCTAGACAGCAATGCATACATCCATGAGCAAATAAATACAATGTCTAAGTTTGGATAATGCTGTATAAGGAGTTAAAACAGGGAGTCAGGGGAGAGAGGCACAGATAGTGACAAAGTTTCCATCGATGTTAGGAATGAAAAGGAGATCAGTGGATCATTGCAGTTAATGGCGTTGAAAGAGGTCAAAAACTTATAAATTGCCACACACTACATGTTCCCAAAGCCTGAGAAGTTTCAATGCTGGGATTGAAAGTAGGAGCCATGCTGTATCCCATTGTTAGGTCATCACCAGGACTACTGTCCAATTGAGGACTTTAACCTGCCCTTCCCAATGCTTTGGCCAGGAGCTGCTGGCAGGTCAACAGCTTCGATATCAGTAACACTGGACACCACTGAGTCTGCCATGTGAAACTCACCCGGACCGGGTAACTACACCCCAGGGTTCTAAAGGAGATAGCTGAGGAGATTGTAGAGGTATTGATGGTGATCTTTCAGGAATCACTGGAGCCAGAAAGGGTGCCAGAGGACTGGAAAATGGCCAATGTAACAACCCTGTTTAAAAAGGGAGGGGGACAGAAGACTGGAAACTATAGGCTAGTTGCCTGACCTCAGTCATTTGTAAGGTTTTAGAGTCCATTTTTAAGTAAGTGATTGTGGAGTATTTGGAAGTGCATGGTGAAATAGGGCCGAGTCAGCACAGTTTCTACAAGGGGAAGTCATGCTTGACAATTCCAATAGACTTCTTTGAGGAGGTAACGAGCTAGTGGACATGATCTATTTGGATTTCTAGAAGGCCTTTGACAATGTGCCGCACAGGAAGCTGCTAAATAAGATAAGAGCCCATGGGGTTAGGAGCAAAGAACTGGCATGGGATAGAGGTCTGGCTGACTGGCAGAAGGCAGAGAGTGGGAATAAAGAGTCTTTTTCATAGCGGCCAGTGACTTGTGGAGTTCCATAGGGGTCAGTCTTGGGACCACAACTATTCACATTATACATTAATGATCTCAATGAAGGAACTGGGGGTACTGTTCCTAAGTTTGCAGATGACACAAAGATAGGTGGAGGGACAAGTAGTATTGAGAAAGTGGGGAGGATGCGGAAGACTTGGATAAGCTGAGCAAAGAAGAGGTAGATAGAATACAAAGTAGGAAAGTGTGAGGCTATGCACTATGGTAGGAAGAATAGAGGCATAGACAAGTTTCTAAAGAAGGAAAGGCTTCAGAAAACCAAAACACAAAGGACTTAGGAGTTCTGGATTATCTTCAGGTTAACATTCAGGTTCAAGTTGCCAGTTAGAAAGGAAAATGCAACGTTGGCATTCATTTCAAGAGGGCTACAATACAAGAGAAAGGATGTACTGCTGTGGCTGTATAAGGCTCTGGTCAGATCGCATTTGGAATATTGTGAGTAGTTTTGGCCCCATATCTAAAGGAAGGGGTGCTGGTGTTGGAGGGGGTTCAGAAGAGGTTTACAAGGATAATCATGGGATGAAGGGCTTGTCATAGGAGGAGCAGTTGAGGACTCTGAGTCTGTACTCAATGGAGTTTAGAAGGATGAAGGAGGGACCTCATTGAAACTTACAGAATACTGAGAGGCCTGGATATAGTGGACATGGAGAAGATGTTTCCACTAGTAGGAGAGACTAAGACCCAAGGGCACAGGCTCAGAGTAGGAATTTTAGAACAGAGATAAAAAGGAATTTCTTCAGGCCAGAGCATGGCGAATATGTGGGACTGATTGCTACAAAGGGCTGTGGAGACCAAGTCATTGAGTATATTTAAGGCCGAGGTAGATAGGTTCTTGACTAGTGAGGCGATCAAAGGTTACAGGGAGAAGGCGGGAGACTGGGGTTGAGGGGAAGCGATGGCCTAGTGGTATTATCACTGGACTGTTAAATCCAGAGACCCAGATAACATTCGGGGGCCTCAGGTTTGAATCCCACCATGGCCGAAGGTGGAATTTGAATTCAATAAATATCTGGAATTAAGAATCCACTGTCAATTGTTGGAAAAGCCCATCTGGTTCACTAATGTCCTTTAGGGAAGGAAACTGCCACTCACCTTTACTGGCTCCATCCCCACCTCTTCGACTTGTCTGCCTCCTCCCCTCTCTCCCTATTTATTTCAGAACACTCTTCCCCTCCCCCATTTCTGATGTAGGGTCTAGGCCCGAAACGTCAAGCTTTCCTGCTCCTATGATGCTGCTTGGCCTGCTGTGTTCATCCAGCCCCACACCTTGTTATCTCTGCCATCCTTACCTGGTTTGGTCTACATGTGACTACAGCAATGTGGTTGACTCTTAACTGCCCTCTTGGCAATTAGGAATGGGCAATAAATGTTGCCTAGCCAGCGATGCCCTCAGCCTGTGAATGAATAAAGGAAAAAACAATCAGCCATGAACAAATGGTGGTGAAAACTCAATGGTCTGAATGGCCTATTTCTGCTCCTATATTTTATGATCGTACAGTCTTATGAAAGAGACCTAAAAAGTGCTGAAGAAATAGTGTATTGCATGGAGTACTCCAAGGCCTAGAAGACTCTGGTTAAATGAGTTGGGTTGCGGAGGGGCGAGCTTGTTCATATTGCATCATTAACACCTCTTGTGCCATTTGCTGTGGGCTACTCAGTAATCCCTGGAGCAACCACAAAGCAGGACCCCAACTCTGAGAAGCCAATGGAGCCCACTAGGGTTTACTTGGCAATTTCTCCAGAGAGCAGTGGGCCCTGCCAGTGCTGGCAAAATGCCATTAGGGGTAGCAGGCTTAAATGGCTCAGTTGGTCACCCAACAGCATATGTAAACACACTTCTAATTTGTTAATTTAAAATGGCTATTAACCCAAAACTATGAGATAGTTCGAACTGCTAATTTGTAAAACTCATCAGTAGCATGTAATTAATTGAGAATTTAATTACTTCAACTTGAAAATACATGATTTATGGACTTTGGCGCAAAATGCAGAGTCTAGTAATTATTTCAATTTTTATTTCTGTAAATTAAGGACAACAGCATTTTTCAATGGTTTGTGGTTATTGTCTAGTCTTTTCAATATGTTATCCTTGGTGCTTGCCTACATCTAGGTGTTGTGAAGTATGATTCCTACATTGAGTTGCATTGTTCTCCCCAGCTGCCATGATGATTTTTCAATAAGATAAATATATCTGTCTATTTCTTTTCATGTTTTTGTACAAAGCACTTGCACAGATTTTCAGGGCATGGTATGAAACAAAAAGCATGTTTTCTCACAGATTAACTTTGTATAATTTCAGCATTCCTGTTCATCTCAGTCACTACCCGTGCCAGCCTACGGACAGCAGCCAAATACAACACAGCAACAAGCTTTCCACACAACTCTTACAGATATTTTCTCCCTTAATATCAAGTATAGTGCATCTTAAAAAAAAATTGTTCAATTGTCCTTACATTTGCCTTGGTTTTCTTCATATGTGTGTCTTTACCACTGCTTCAATTGCAAAAAGGAGATGCGCATAGTGAGATGGGAGCTAGTAAGCGTATTGATATTAGGATGTGGAAATAAATGCATTTGTATTTTGGAAATATCTTTATTATTCTTATCTATTACAATGAATAAGTGTAATAAATGCTCAGCTACAGCATTCATTATTGAAATAACTCTATTAGAATCTCCCTGACAGAGAGGACAGTAGTTCAAAATGTCCAGCTGGGTCAGTTGGATCTTGCAGTACAGTACGTTTGTTAATGCAAGAAATTTCAATGAGAAATTCAGCCCTGGATCTTCATTACAGTATCACAGTATCCTTTTGTACTGTAGAAGAGAACGGTTGGAAAGATTTTCAATTGAACATTGTATTGGCAACAGAGTTGGATTAAGGCTGGGGGGCAAGCAACCAGCAAGCTACAGCTAGCAGGATACCCACTCTGACTTTCACACCAGGCATTTATACCATCTGCTTTCTTTGGGAATGAAAGGAGAATTAAAAGTGGTATAAAAAGACTGATGAGAGATATGTACAAGCTTCCTAGCCATAGTCATGATGTAGAGCAGAAAATAAGTCAGCAGATAGAAAAAGAATGTAAGAAAGGCACTGCAACCATAGGAACTTCACAACATGCTTGTGGCTGGACAATCAGATTGGTAGCAGATCTCAAGAAAAGGAAGTTGTCTGATATAACAGTATTGCAATTTAGCAAGAGTAAATGCAAAGGCATGATGGAGGACTGTTGATTGGAAGGGGAGGTTAACAGGGAAGACGGCGGAGCAGCAATGGCAGGAGTTTCTGGGGGTAATTCAGGAGGCACAGCAGAAATTCATACCAAGGAAGAAGAAACCTACTAAGGGGAAGACAAGGCAACCATGGCTGACAGGGGAAGTCATGGAGACCATAAAAGCAAAACAAAACATAGTGAAGATTAATGGGAAGCCTTTAAAACCCAGCCAATGATAACTAAAAAAAATGTGGGGAGATGATGAAATATAAGAGTAAGCCAGCTAGTAATATAAAAGAAGATTGCAAAAGTTTTATTTTTAAAATGCATAAAATGTAAAGAGAGGCAAGAAAGAACTTTGGACTGCTGGAAAACATGGCTAGAGAAGTTGTAATGGGGACCAAAGAAATGGCAGAGAAATTCATTTGCATCAGTTTTCACACTGGAAGATACCAGCAGTATACTAGAATTTCAAGACAGTCAGGGGGCAGAGGTGAGTTTAGTGGCCATTGCTAAGGAGAAGGTGCAAGGGAAGCTGAAAGGTCTGAAGTTGGATAAATCACCCAGACCAGATGGACTACACCCAGGACTCTGAAGAAGATATCTGAAGAGATCGTGGAGGCATTGATGGTGAGCTTTCAAGAATTACTGGAGTCAGGGAGAGTCCCAGAGGACTGGATAATGGCAAATGTAACACCCCTGCTGAAGCAGGGAACAAGGCAGAAAACAGGAAACTATCGGCTGGTTAGCCTGACCTTGGTCATTCGTAACATTTTAGATTCCATTATTAAGGATGAAATTGCAGAGTGCTTAGAAGTGCATGGTAAAATAGGGCAGAGTCAACACAATTTTGAGGTCATGCCTAAAAAATCTGTTAGAATTCTTTAACAAGGAAACGAGCAAGTTAGATAAAAGAGAACCAGTAGACATGATAGATTTGGATTTCCAGAAGACCTTTAACAAGGTGTCGCACAGGAGGCTGCTAAATAAGATTAAAACCCATTGATGTTAAGAGCAAGGTACTGGCATGGATACAGGATTGGATGATTGGCAGAAGGCAGAGAGTAGGGATAAAAAGGCCTTTTTCAGGATGCCAGCTGGTGATTAGTGGAGTTCCAGATGGGTTTGTTTTGGGATCACAACTATTCATGTTATACATTAACTTTCTGGGCAAAGGAACTGGGAGCATTGTTGCTAAGTTCACAGATGACTCAAGAATAGGTCGAGGGACAGATAGTGTTGAGGAAGTGGGGAAGCTGCAACAGGAGTTGAACCAGTCTAGGAGAGTGAATGGGTGAATAAAAGATGGCTTATCGTCACTTGTAGCCTACAATGAACAGCACAGCAAAATACAGTGAAAAGCTTCAACTGTCACCACAATCCAGCGCCATTTGCACACTTCAAGAATGAGAAGAATAAAAAGATAAAGCTGAAAGAAAGTCCACCTTCACTCCGCTGCCTCCACAATGAGTCCCAAGCCCTGAGCCGACTCACCAACAACACATGTGCTGCCACCCGTACTGGACCCACTAATGTCGGAAATGCCACTCTTCAGGGGCCATCTTTTTATTGTTGGGCCCACCCTGACGTCAGGCCACAGATTCCAGGTTCCACGCTGGATCCACACTCGTCCTGTTACCAGGGGCCCCTAGATTCACTGCCACTGCTGCCTCACTGACAACCAGGGGACCCCAGCTCTGGGCTTACTACAACCAGGAGCTGCCAGCACTGCCTCGCCAATAACCAGAAGTCCCCACTCTGTGCCTACTGTAATCAGGGTCGTCTGCCACTGCCACCTCACCAATACCTGGAATTCCTGCTCTGGGCCCACCACACCCAGGAGTCCTTGGGTCCACCACCAGCTCAGGCCGCAGCATCACTATGAGTCCTGCTCAGCTGCTCTCCTCCATGATGTTACCCCCTACCCCACCGACAGGAGGAAGACAAAGGAAGAGAAGAAGAAAGAACGCAAAAAGGGTAAGAAAAGAAGGGAGGAAGCATCCACTTGTAGTGGACAGGCCCAGGAACCCAAACGCTGCCTACTTTACCAGTGCTGGCACCTTGGATCTAAGTTGGCAAAGAAGTGGCAGATTGTATACAAAGTGGGAAAGTGTGAAGTTATGTACTTTGATAGGAAGAATAGAGGCATGGTCTATTTTCTAAATTGGGAAAGGCTTCAGAAATCTGAGCACAAAGGGATTTAGAGGAGGTGATGACCTAGTGGTATTATCGCTGGACTGTTAATCCAGACTGTTAAACATTCTGGGGACCCAGGTTCGAATCCATGGCAGATGGTGGAATTTGAATTCAATAAATATCTGGAATTAAGAGTCTAATGATGACCGTGAATCCATTGTCAATTGTTGGGGAAAAACCCATCTGGTTCACTAATGTCCTTTAGGGAAGGAAAGTGCCATCCTTCCCTGGTCTGGCCTACATGTGACTCCAGACCCACAGCAATGTGGTTGACTCTCAACTGCCCTCAGGGCAATTAGGGATGGGCAATAAATACTGCCTAGCCAGCTACGCCCTCATCCTGTGAATGAATAAAGAAAAAATATTTGGGAGTCCTAGTTCAGCATTCTCTTAACGTTAGTGTGCAGATTCAGTTGGCAGTTAGGAAGGCAAGTGCAATGATCACAATCATTTTGAGAGAGCTGGAATACAAGAGTGTGGATATACTGCTGAGGCTGTATTAGATACTGGTCAGACCACATTTGGAATATTGTGAGTAGTTTTTATCCCATATTCTAAGGAAGGAAGTGATGGCATTGGAGGGCGTCCAGAGGAGTTTTACAAGAATGATTCCAGGAATGAAGGGCTTGTCATGTAGCAGTTGAGGACTCCGGGTCTGTTCCAGAAGGAGATTAGAAGGATGAGGGGGAGGATCTCATTGAAACTTACAGAATACTGAAAGGCCTGGACAGAGCGCACATGGAGAAGATGTTTCCACTAGTAGGAAAGAATAGAACCTGAGCACACAGCCTCAAAGTGAAGGGATGATCCTTTAGAACTGAAACAAGAAGGAATTTCTTCTGCCAGTGGATAGTTAATTTGTGGAATTCATTGCAACTGAAGGCTGTGGAGGTCAAGTCATTTAAGTACATTTAACACAGTGATAGAAAGGGAATCAAAGGCTGTGGGGAGAAGGCAGAAGAATGCAATTGAGAAACATCAACCACGATTGATTGGTGAAGCAGGCCTGATGGGCCAAATGGCCTAATTCAGTTCGTTATCTTATGGCCTTATAGTGTAGACAGGTCAGTTGGGCTATTAATGAGATACAAATACATGGAAATAAGATAGCCACCGCTAAATTGTAAAATTTTGAAGTGAAGTGGCTGTTTAAAATTGGCAAACTTTTTTCAACATCAGGGAACCAAGCTTTTCGTTTTAACCATATTTTCCCAAGTTATGTGCCTTTGCCTTTGCCACCCCAGAGAGAGTGAATTTCGGCCCATGTTCTGTTTGATTGATCACTAAAATTAAATCTTCTTGGCAGTATTAATTCTTTTGCTGTACTACAGCCCTGTGCTGCTCTACTGGAGGATTTTCACATATTCTGCAGTCAAAATGGAGGACTTCCTGCTTCTTATCTCGAATATAAATGATTTCCACCTTGTACATATAAAATGATAATTCCTGCCTTTTTCACAATTTTTTTGGATGAATCCCAATGTTTGTGCCTTAATAAAAGATTCTTGTTTCCTTAACAGCTTTACTGAATGAATCTTTCTGTCTTTGCCCAGTTAATTGCTGTGTGACTAAATAGGTATTTCCTGTTCAGGAATGTTATGTCACACTGCTGAAGTAGGCAAGATCTGAATCTAGGCCTGCCTGGACCAGAGGTAGAGACACTATCACTGCACGAGCGCTCCCCAGTTTTGTTAAATGACTAAATCGTGACTTTGAAATGAATCCCATTTCTTTTATGCCTTTTTACCTTGGATGTTTCCAATTATCTGCAGTTCCATTAATGATTTCTGCTTCATTCACAGCTTTTCTCCTGGATGATCCCACTGCCCGTCATTTAACTAAATACATTCCATGGCTTCAATGAAGTATCTCCCCTCATCTCAACAGTCTGAATAAAGTCTCCTAATTTGCTTCTTGATTAGACCAAGGCTACTTAGGCTTCTACTCTGTATCTATGTATCTATGTCGCTTTTATTCTGGCTTTCCAATATTCCTGGATGTGTGACCGTAATTTGCTTTCCTGGCCCTTGATTTCCCTATACTTAACACACCATGTTTCAAGGCTTATTCCTGCCCTGCAGGAATGTTAGCTTTACTCATGGAGCCTCCAACAACCATTCACCCTATGGCTGCACCCTGACTCAGGTCAGCTCCTACAGGCCACCACCACACAATGACTAGAAGGATCTGCTTTGAAATAACTAATTCTCATCCTCCAAGGAATTCCTAACTGTCCTGCTGCTGGTCATCCCTTACTGACTCTGAAATGCTTTTACCATTGTGTGTGCATTCACCCTAGTTGATTCTTGCCACAAGGGCTTCTTCTGTAAGCTTTTTTTGATGTTAAAGTCCTCTCTGTTGCTGACTGTTTGCAGGAGCAGGCACATTAAAGCTGAGCCTGAAGATGCTAAGAAATCTTCAGACCACTACCACCATCAGTGTTGGGCATAAGGTAGCTAGATGGGACCAACCACTGCTCGCCATGTTGTATGTAAAGCTAAACTGAGTCTGTACATCAACATCTGGCAGCTATGCTTCTTTAAGTGCTCGAATCTACAGAGCCTGATTGATCCAGTGAGATGGAAGAAATCTACCTCCTGATCTAACTAGAAAAAGCTCTCATATTGAACAATAAGTCATTGATTGCATGAAAGTAACTAGTAACACTAGCTACATTGAAATGACAGACATTGTTTCAGTTAATAATAGAAAGCCCCGTGTTAGGTCTCACTTCTCTGAGGTATTAAACTGCTCTTCCCACAATTCCATATGACATCAACATTGTGGGTTATGGCACTCCTCCTCCTTTCAGACCCATATACAACAGGCAAGTCTAAGGGAAGGAAGTATTAGAGCTAACTGATTGGATTGTATTGATGTTCGGGACAAAGAAGTCTGCAAGTTTTTTGCCTTTATTGTTGGAGGAGAAGGTGCAGGGGACAGGGAAGAAGAGTTTATGGAAATAGTTGCAGTAGAGGAAAGAAGTTGGGAGTTATCTTTGCACTCCAGGGTGATCCTGGAGTAGTGAGCAATTTTAGCAGACTGGGCCTGGTAATACTTTCTACCACCAAGGAAGTTCTGGCAGTGAATGACAAATTAAATTGCTTCATAACCTTTCAAGTCTGTGATCCTTGGACTTGGGGAGCAGAGATGAGAGCTGCACTGCATAACGGTCAGGATGAGAGTGTAATGGTTTTATTAGGATCCAGGGCATCAGAGGAGGTGGTGAGGGTACAGGCACACTAATCAGCAGCTGCAGAAATATTGAGGTAAACCAAGGGCCGAAGGCTGGGATTCAGTTAGCATTTAGGATAATAAACACATTTATAATATTTGTAATTGAGAGGCAGTAACATCAAAGGTATGTAAGGTGGAAGGAGTCTGTCAGTCTCCATAAGAAGGAATGATTGATTACATCAATTTAGCCTTTATTTAGAAATGGTGTTAATCATCAAAATAATATAAATATATTTTCTTCACATTAGCCTGACAAAGCTAGACTGCAGTGAATTATATTTTAATCTTTCTAGAATTACAAGAGAAGAGATATATGCTCGTAAACGTTGAAGGCAGTTAAAATGTGTTCAATGTTCTGAAGCTGGTGCTCTGACAAAGCAATCATTTTAACACCAGAACAAATTATTATTATCACTTTATAATGCATAAAAACATTATCCATTGCATCAGTATTTTTTTATTATGGAAATAAAAGTATTTGATAGACAATACCTAAAACACAAAAGCTGAATGTTTCATGAGCTGACGACTCTTGTGCCAGGATAACATTTTCTAGTTTCAAGACAACTTTATATGAATTCATTGCTGGTTGATGCTGCCACTTTTGAAATAAATGTTTGAAAAATAGGTTTTTATCACACCATCTGCCACGGAATTCATGTACCTGCAAGAGACAGGAATTTTCTTCCCTGAAGAATGCACTAATGCAGCATGTTGCTGAGATACATGTTGACCTTCATTCCATTGAGTTGTGATCTCACTCACCTGCAGCATTCATAAGGGGGTGAATGAGATGTTTATGTATCTTTGGGGCTTGGGCAAAGGAAGTATTCTGATACAATGTCCTGACAATACAAAAGTAGGAGGTTTTCTGAAAGCGAGGGCTGCAAAAGATTTTAAACAAGTTAGAATGAGTAGGAAGGGTGGCACGGTGGCTCAGTGGCTCAGTGGTTAGCACCGCTGCCTCACAGCTCTAAGGACCTGGGTTCAATTCCACCTTTGGGCAACTGTCTGTGTGGAGTTTGCATGTTGTCCCCATGTCTGTGTGGGTTTCCTCCCACAGTCCAAAGATGTGCAAGTTAGGTGGATTGGCCATGCTGAATTGCCTGTAGTGTTCAGGGATGTGTAGCTTAGGTGGGTTATAGCAGAATGGGTCTGGATGGGATGTTCCGTCAGGTTGGTGTAGACTTGTTGGACTGAAGGGCCTGTTTCCACACTGTAGGGATTCTATGATAAGAAGGCAGTAGATGAAATCCATTTGGGAAAACAGGAGATATTTAATTCTGAGAGAAAATGTAAGGAGTATGAATATGTAAAAATGACTAGAAAAATCTTGAAATGCAAAACTCCTCACCTTAAGTTTTCTCCTATTGTCATGAAGTCAGTATAATGCACTCAGTCAATAAGTTATGGTTATCTAATCTACATTAACGTCAGTAAGCACAGAACCCAGACTACGTGTGCCTGTGGTATTGTGGCCATGTAAGTAGTTAATGTTGAGGAAGAGCTACAAAGAAGATATTGAATGGAGGTGCAGGTATATGTAGAGAGAAAAAGTTTTGAATTATACAAACTAGAGAATTGAGTGCACTAGTAAAGAGAACACCTAATGGGCAGAGTCTTTAGGCATGGAAATAGATCACCTTTACTCACACGTTTACACAGTTCTTGACTCAATATATATGCATGAGTACTGAGGTAAAATTTGCAATGGAGACAGACAGGAAGGCTTTGGCCTTTGTTGATACCTTATGGGATCAAAGTCCTGCTACCAAATTTAAAGCACGCCCAGACAGGCGTTCCTTCACTGCAACGCAGGTGGATCAAGAATGCCTGGGTTGGAATTCCTGCTTCTACTCAAGAAATGTTACAGGCATTACACAAAGTAGCTCTTTAGTCTGACAATGCCTCACTGCTCCATGGCTAGTAGAAGCAGCAGGGTTCAATTTTTCCAGCCTCATGTGTGCATAAGGTGATAAATGTGAACAAGTGGCAAGGAGCAATCGATTCAGCATTTTCTTTGCAGCTCTCCCTCCATCCCTGCCTCAGACAAGAGAAGATACTCGTTGTGATTTTCTATATCTTAGATCACATAACACATACCACAGAGAGTCATGCTATTCAGACAGATTTGTTGAAGTTTATTAACAACATACACTATTCGTACGGCTACAATATCGCAGGCACACATAGCCTGGGTTCTGTGCTAACTGATGTTAACGTCCACTACACACAGACACGGTGCTTAAGATAAGGTGGTTACCTTTAATTTAGAATATAAGATCTAGTCCTATACTTATCACAACTTGACGACTTGATGGTGTGGCTTTAGTCTGTGATGTAATACATATCGCCATGGAGAGATGTGTATCATTTGTCATCAATATGTGGTTGTTGTCTGGCATGTTGTCTTCACTCACCAACTTGCCTGATATCCAGCTGTTTATTTCTTCACCAGATTTGAGCATTATCATTGCTATATCATATGATTTAGACTGGGCACAATGAAGTGGTAACTTTCTCCATCCATACGTCCATATGTGTAGTGTATGTTACCAAAAGTGATATCTCCAAACTAGATCCTTAAAGGTTAATTGGACTTGGAAATAAGCAGTTGATGGAGAGAGGAAAAGTACATGAGAACAGGCCGTTCTCAAAGAAACCTGTATTTGATTCTTGACCACCAAGCACAGAGGAATGCTTGGGAAAAGTACTCAGAAGATGCAAATCAGCACATAACATAAAATCCAGTATACTATTAATATCAGGCACTTTTCACAGCTCATCGGACATCACCATCGGACTGGGTTTGCAACTGATGCCATGGAAGTTGGGATCAAGCTCCAAGTGCCAACCATTTTTGTGGGTCCCCAATGAGTGAAAGGACGTGGGACACACTCATTTGGATATATCTAAGTAATAACTTGATTTAAATATATCTAAAGTAGTGTAAGCTAATATTTGGTCTCAATATACTAAGTAACTTAAGCTAATAAATTTGCATTATACTGAAGTGCACATGTCTTCTTGTAATCATTTTGATCAGATCTTAAAGAACCAGTTAAGGCACTTCAGCCTAATGTTACAATATGATAATCTCAAACTTGCATGTTTTGTCCTGGTAGTAGTTATGATAAGTGTTGGCAGGTTTGTTGATCATGCTGTTGCAGCATTTTCTCTCTTCTTTCCAACAATTCACTGTGGTTGGGTGGTGAGAGAGTGGGAGGAAGAACTGTGTGGATCTGTCTTTCAAACCCAAGAGCTACTGGTGGGGGTAAACTGTTGTCTTGAGAAGTAGCATGTAGATTTAACGTGACAATCTGAAATAAAATCTTGGCAAGCCTCATTACATTTAATGATCTTGGATCTCCTGGTGCAAACAGTGTGTTCTGAGAGACCATATGACTGGATGGTGGGCTAAAGAAGTAATATGTTGAACACTTCATTTTCTGCACCTGTCTTGGAAAGGAGCATGAATGTACTATGGGCCATGGTTGTACATGCTTTGTTGAGGTACACTGAACAAACTAAATATGGAGGTCAATAGGTCAACAACCATTGCACTATTAGTTTCTTTGATTTGTTACTTGAAAAGGTCAGAAATCACGCGACACCAGGTTATATAGTCCAACAGGTTTATTTGACAACACAAGCTTTCAGAGCCTCACTACTTCTTCAGTGTTAGTGAGAGAGGTAGTATCAGACACAAAATTTATAAGTAAAAGATCAAAGGGTCACACCACTGATCAGGTTGTATTAAACAAACCTCAGATGCTGTTAAATCTTTAATCAGTTAAAAAGTTTTAATTGACTAATATGTATACGTAAATCCCCAAATTCCTTTCAAGTCACCGCCCTGAGAGGACTGAAGGTTTTATCAGTGTAAAGAAGATGCGATATTTTAGGTCAGACAATGCAAGTTAGGTATGAGGTCTCATTTAGAATCCGCTTGTGTTTTGATTTGGAGTCAGACTAGTTTTATTTGTAAAGTAGGAGTTTATAAAATGCACATTGATTGACTATCTATAAATTGTGCACATTTTGAACAAAATAGAATGTATCTGCAAATACAAATTCACCTCATAGATTCACGCGTGCGTGTGTGTGTGTATTTTTTTTCCTTTATTCATTCACAGGATGAGGGCATCAATGGCTTAGCAGCATTTATTGTCCATCCCTAATTGCCCAGAGGGCAGTTAAGAGTCAACCACATTGCTGTGGGTCTGAAGTCAAATGTAGGCCAGACCAGGTAAGGATGGCAGTTTCCTTCCCTAAAGGACATTAGTGAACCAGATGGGTTTTTCCTACAATCAACAATTGATTCATGGTCATCATTAGATTCTTAATCCCAGATATTTTATTGAATTCAAATTCCACCATCTGCCATAGCAGATTCGAACCCATGCATGAGTGTGTGTATGTGTCCTACTTTCTTAACATCCTTACTAAAACCACATTTGGATGCATTTTTTGTTTAAAGGTCAGACATATTGTATTTATATTTTTATAACTAATTGTTTATGATACTGAGCTGTGAATCCACTCTTTGGTTTAACCATCTCTGACCCTCTGCAGTTTCCTTCCATGAATGTTAGGTCCTACCAATTTGTTACAGGAACCAATCAAAAATCATGGGGAAAACAGGAAGGAATAATCAAAAAAAAACTGTATTCAATTTAAAAAACAAATTTATAAAGTAGTTTAAATAGAACATTAAAAAAAAACTAAACGGTCTAAATAAGTTTCTTTCTACAGAACTTAAACATAGATACAAAAGATTGTATGGTAGACTTCAAACTGTGCTGTTAAAGCTTCAGACTCAGGAGTTTTTTACAAAAATAACATCTCTATTTTTAAATAATTTATGTTTAAGATACTCACAGAAAGAAAAGTTTCAATGTTCTCATGAATAAAAGAGGCAACTTCCGGCCAATCCAAAATGTCTGCAAACCAACTATTTTGGTGATGCATAGTGAATTTGTGACCTTTGTGTCTCTCAGAATGAGTTACATCCTTCATGTTTGGAAATTTGGTTTGTATTGTACTTTGAAACCGTGCCCTTGATTCTTCATGTTGAATCTGTGGAGGTACACGCGTGAGAAGCTTTCAACAGATCATTTTGAACAGCTTGTGGTCAGTATTAAGAATAAATTAACAATAGTTAGGTATTAAAACATTATATCCCAAAACGTAGAGCAACAGTTTTCCAAGGTGGCACTGGAGCATGGCGACTCTTTGAAAGCTGTCTGTCCCCAGCAGATTATCTCCTCACATCTTATAATCGTTCAACTCTGTTAGAGTTTGTCAGAATTACTAACAATATTCTCTTAAAACTGCTTACAGACATGGTGAACTTGTAACCTTAGGAAATGATCCACTCCCAACCCCCCCACCTCGGCCCAACTGAATCTGATCCAATGGAGACCATAACTGCATGAACCAACAAGGCACGACTGCCAACACTGGAACCATGACCACGACAGCGACGTGACCAGCCATTTACCAGCCCATCAAAGATCCAACATGGATGCCCATCAGCGACCTGATTCCATGGCTCTACCTGACCACATTCCATCCCGACATTGTGACCTGATCAGACTGAGTACAGAACCTCCCGGAGCGTCCGAGGCTGCGCCCATTGTCCAAGATCCCACTGGATGTACGCATTTACCATCCAGGACGGTCGATTAGGCACACTGACTCCCAGGCCCTGAAAAGAAGCAGCCACTTAGCCAGGAACATGGGAGATGTACTGGCCTGCAGGTGAGACTGAACATCAGGGTTTCAAGTACCCCCTCCCCAGCATAGTCCTGGCAAATGTGCAAACTATTGAAAACGCGCTGGGTGAACTTAAAGCTAGACTCACCTACCAAAGAGAATTGAGAGGCTGCTGTGTGCTCTGTTTTACAGAGACATGGCCCACTCCTGCTTCACCTGACCGTGCCTTTCAACCTGAGGGCTTCTCAATTCACCGGAAGGACTGCACAGCATCCTCAGGCAAGGCAAAGGGAGGTGGGGTCTGCCTCCTGATCAACATATAACACCCCTGGCAAGTCACTGCTCCCGAACCTAGAATATCTAACAGTGAAGTGCCATCCCTACTACCTGCTGAGGGAGTTTGCTTCTGCCATCCTGACAGCAGTTTACATTCTGCCCCATATGGAAGTGAAAAGTGCACTTGATGAAATATACACTGCCACAAATAATATTGACACAAATTACCCTGAGGCCTTGCTCCTCGTAGCCAGTGACATCAACCAGGCCTTAAGAGTGTGCAATCAAGATACCACCAACACGTCCCCTTCCCACCCAAGGCCCAAGATATTGCTGGACCATTGCTACATAACCAAAGACACTTACCACTTCATTCCCCACCGCCATTTGGG
The DNA here is from genome assembly GCA_024137785.1 of Ginglymostoma cirratum. Taxonomy (NCBI): domain Eukaryota; kingdom Metazoa; phylum Chordata; class Chondrichthyes; order Orectolobiformes; family Ginglymostomatidae; genus Ginglymostoma; species Ginglymostoma cirratum. The sequence continues at coordinate 20,850,342 of JAHRHZ010000049.1, forward strand.
TAAATCAGACCATAAAGCTGTGCTGCTAGTCCCAGCTTACAAGCAAAAATTGAAGCATGAGGATCTGATACAGAATGTCGAACAGTGCTGGTCTGAGATAACGATGAGATCCCACATGACTGCTTGAAGTCGGTGACTGGTCCATGTTCAAGAATTCAGTGGCCAACCTAAATGAATATGCCACTTCCATCACAAACTTTATCAGTAAGTGCGTGGAGGACTGCATGCCATTGAAGTTAATCCAAGTATTCCCTGACCAGAAACCGTGGATGAACCAGAAGATCCACTTTCTACTGTAGTCCAGGTCTGAGACATTCAAGTCGGAAAATCTAGGTACAATCTTTGCAAAGTCATCAGGGATATCAAGAGACAATTCGAAACTGAGCTAGAGTCCCAGACTAACCACATGAACACCCATCAATTGTGGCAAGGCTCACACAATATAATGGACTACAAAGTAAAGTCACGTGGAAATGCCAACAACAGTGTATCCCTCCCCAGTGAACTCAGTGCTTCTATGCTCATTTTGAACAGAAGGTCAGTGAAATGATGTCACCTGCCCTGACACCCTTGGGTGCACCTGCACCCACTGTCACTGCCACAGACGTTAGATCAGCCTTTCCTGAGGGTGAACCCACAGAAAGCGATTGGCCCAGCTGTGCAGTCCTGCTCCCGGGAGTATTCACAGACATCTTTAACCTCTCCTTTCTCCGATGTGAGGTTCCCACCTGCTTCAAGAAGACCACTATCATCCCTATGCCAAAGAAAATTCAGGCAACATGCCTTAATGACAACTGCTCAGTAGCTCTGACATCCATCATTATGAAGTGTTTTGAGAAGTTAGTAATGGCACACATCAACTCCAGCTTCTCAGATTGCCTTGATCTGCTACAATTTTCCTATATATGTCCATAGCAGACACCATCTTTCTGGCCCTACACTCATCCATGGAATATCTAGATAACAAGGACACCTACTTCAGACTCCTTTTTATTGACTTTAGCTCTGCCTTCAACACCATAATTTCAACCAAACTCATCTCCAATCTCCAAGACCTAGAACTGTGTTCCCCTCTGCAACTGCATCCTTGGCTTTCTGGCTCACAAACTGCAATCAGTAAGGATAAGTGACAACACCTTCTCCACGATAATCCTTAGTACTGATGTCCTGCAAGGCTATGTACTCAGCCCCTTACTGTACTCCTCATACATTCACAACTGTGCAGCCAAATTTAGCACTAACTCCATTTACAGATTTGTTGATGACACCACCATAGCGAGCTGGATCTCCAACAACAACCAAGACAGAGTACAGAAAAGAGATAGACAGCTTGGTGGTATGGTGCAGAGACAACAGTCTGTCCCTCAATGTCATCAAAACAAAAGAGCTGGTCATCGGCTTCAGGAAAGTGGAGTGGAGTACATGCCCCTGTCTATATCAATGATGCTGAGGTGGAGGTGGTTGAGAGCTTCAAGTTCCTAGGAGTAAATATCACCAACAATCTGATTTGGTTCTTCCACATCAACGTTACAGTCAAGAAAGTATACCTATGCCTCTACTTCCTCAGAAGGATTAAGGAAATTCAGCACGTCCACAATGACTCATCAATTTATACATGCAGCATAAAAAGCATCCTATTTGGACGCATCACAGCTTGGTATGGCAACTGCTCTGCCCCAGACCACAAGCAATTACAGAGAGTTGTGAACACAGCCCAGTCCATTATGTGAACCAGCCTTCCTTCCGTGACTCCGTCTATATTTCTTGCTTCCTATGTTTCCTTACTATTGCCATGTGCTAAAGCAGGTTTGTGTTATGCACATAAACAAAGTTACTGGAGAAGCTCAGCAGGTCTGGCAGCATCTGTGAAGGCAAAAACAGAGTTAATGTTTCGGGTCCGGTCACCCTTCCTCAGAACCAAGGGACTGAGGAAGGGTCACCGGATTCGAAATATTAACTCTGTTTTTTCCTTCACAGATGCTGCCAGATCTGCTGAGCTTTTCCAGCAACTTTGTTTTTGTTCCTGATTTACAGCATCCGCAGTTCTTTCAGTTTTTATTATGTTATGCATGTTTGGTTCTTCTAAGAGCTGCAATGTCATCTCCGATACAGACACAACCTGGCATATTCTCATTGACGTGATCCATATCTTGTTGGGATATGACTTGGTTGATGGATAAGCCAAATGATAATATCAGGAAACAGTATCTGACAAAAAAAATGTCCTAAAATTTGCCAGCTCCATGACTCTGGAGGACAGTGCAAAGACTGATATCCATTCTTCTTGCATCAAGCTCAGAAAATGCTTGGCACTTGCAAACTTGGGAGTAAGCAATTTCAGAGTAGGAATCTTGTGTGGGCATCTCTTTGGTGCAATATGTCATCAGCTTGGATGTAAAAATGGACAGAGAGTCAATCTTCTTCAAAAGACTAGAAATGGAGCTCTACCAATCAGTATGATGCTCAACATTCCAGAAGAATTTTTTTTTGCATTGTACAGTCTAGTTCCAGCTTGAGTTGGCCTTGAATGTGAATACTGCACCCACAAGGATAGTCAATGCTGGGCATCATCTTCCACATGTAACACTGCTTCCCCTTTAAAATTGCCAAAAGATTCAAACCTGGCTGGATAGAGGTAAGTAAGGTAATGGATAGATTCGATGTTAAAATCACGACTTTTTTGAATTGCAACTAACAGTTTTGTCACCTCATAGGTTGTAATAATATGAACATCAATGCACACTGACAGAGTGATAGTATCTATACTCATTGCTCAATAATATATAGGTTTCAGGTATGCATCCTGAGGAATCAAATTGGTTTTTAAAATGGGTAATACCAATAGTTGGATGTCGGATCCATAGTGAGCATTAGCTTCTCTTGTGTGGACTGCACCATCCTGTGCCATATTTTTGAGTATACCTATGGTAAGATTTATAAAGATTTGTAAATTGATGACAGAATAACAACCAGCATCTCTCCCCATGTATCCCTTCCCATCTGTAGCTGCTTTATTCATATTCACTTTCACGCACAACAATCCCAATGTCCTTGGTAACACTTGCACCCTTGGAAGAGGATGAAAGAACTGAATGTTTTTTAATCTCCCATTTGCAGATTACCCAAACTTGTTGGGGGGCAGGGGGGAGGAGTTGTAAGGAAGTTGCAGATGTTTCAGTGTGATTTGGAGAAGTTGAGTGAATGAGCAAGTGTGCGGCAGATTAAACATAATAAGTGTGCGTAAGTGTAGGGTTATCCACTTAGGTAGAAAAAAAGACAGGAAGGCAGATTATCATCCTAATGGCAACAGATTGAGAAAGAAAGAGATGCAATGAAAAATGGGTGAACTTGTACACCAGTTACTGAAAGTAAGCATGCAGGTGCAGTAGATGGCAAAGGAGGCAAATGGTAAGTTGGCCTTTATAGCAAAAAGATTCGAGTGCAAGAGAAGGGATGTCTTGTTGCAATTATATAGGGCTTTGCTCAGGCCATATCTGGAGTGATGTATAATCTGGTCTCCTTATCTGAGGGAGGATGTCCTGACTATGGAGTGAGTGCAACGAATGCCTAACAGACTGATTCCTGGAATAGCAGAACTAACTTATGAAGAGATACAAGTACTCTCAAGTACATAAGGTGCCTGGTGGCATTAATTTAAGAAATATCAATTTGGCAAAGAAAGAAGCTGGAGCAATCTGTGTTCTTTTACAGTCTACCAGGGTAGTGCACCACAAATCAAGCCCAACTATTTCTGGGGTCCTTCCAAATAGTAAAGTTATTTCTAAAGTACGCACAGTACCTAATGTACCTGACTTTGAGACCAATACTGATAAAAGAACAGACTAGGTTTCTGTATGAAACAAGAATTATTATTTATTATGAATAATGAGAATTTTGCTGCATGTTAATTGTTATAAACCTTTGGTGTCAAAAAACTACTAACAAAAATGCTAATGCTTTAATAAACTCCCTCTTACACACATGCACAAACAAATGGGAAACTCAATTATTGACAGAGCTAGAAAATTTGGAAATTCAGTTCATTTGCTTTCCAGTTGAAATATTGAGATGATCATTCTTCAGCTGGCCAGATCCTTTGTGGTTCCAAAGTCTTTCTCTGGATGCATTCAATGGTTTGTCATAAATACAGAGTAATGGATTTACTTGGAAAATGTCTGATTTATCAATTCAAAGTCACAATTTACAGAATGCTGCAGGAAAGTTAACCAGTTTTCTTCAGGTTTAATTGGAGTCTTTGCAGAGAACAAGCAACTTCTGCTGGGAGAAGATCTGCAGACTTTCTTAGCCTCTCTCGCGCGCTCTCTCTCTATAACTGTATCTCTTTAATTTGTTTCTAGCCCTAAGCTCTGAGCCATCTGAGAACCAATAACACAGTTGTTTACAGCAGAAGGTCTCCGTCGGTGATAACTGTCACTTGTCTACAGACCAATAAACTTCTGGTCGCCATTGAATTGCATCAATGCACCCCCTCAGCTCCAGCTTGTCTGTAATCTGAACTTCAATGACTGATTGTTCAAACAACTGTTTATAATACCTGTGATGGGTATCAGGGTATTTCCTTTTGAACCTGCAGCTACTTATACCAACAAAGATTTTTAAAATGCTTCTTTCTCATTTCAGTCCCGAGTGATTAAAAACACAAAAGACATGGTCCTTAAAGTTCTACTTAGTGGAACATTCACAATACCCAGTACAGAATAAAACAGCTTACATTTCCCTTCCACAGACCACACTGGAAAGGGCCCTTATATACGTTGTTAACCAACCTTTTCAGGCAAGTTATGATCCACTTCAGGCAGATGGAACTTGAACCAACTCCGGCCCAGAGACAGGGACATCACAGGAACCCTTAACTGGTTCTTTTTTTTTTATTTCAAAAACCCATCACCAAGTCACCCAGATAAATAATTATCAATATGACAAATATGAACTCATCTCTTTCTTTTTTTTGGAAAACCTACCAGCAAATTAAGCCACTCTTAATTTTTCCCCAGTTGCTATCAAATGGTCTTAATCACGATTATAGTGTGTACATGCACAGAGGCTATCAACACAGCGTAAGCAACACTAACAGGTAGGAGGAAGTAAAAAATTGAAGCAAAAATAAAGTGAAAATTACAAAACATAGTCTCTCCATTACCTTGGTTTACTGGGGTGGTTGGTACTACTTCTGGTTTTGTTTTTCAGTGGTTTGTATATCGGGTGCCGGTCTAAGTGTTTTTTGAAGATGCCAGGCCTCCAGGAATTCCCTGCCATGTCTCTGTTTGGCTTGTACTATTATGGATGTGTTGTCTCAGTTGAATTTGTGTCCTTCTTTGTCCGTGTGTACTGAGACCAGTGAGAATTGGTCATGTCTCTTGGTGCCTAGTTGGTGTTTGTGCATCCTTATCCATCAAACACATTGAACTGGACCTGATATACAAACCACTGAAAAACAAAACTGGAAGTGATGCCAACCACCCCAGCAAACTGAGGTATATAAATAACAAGCGGGACAGAACACCAACGCTTCACCAAAGGCGCACTGATGGTGTTACCTAGCAGGGTGGCAAACAAGTCTACAACCTCATCCACAACCCGAGCTACAAATCTTCTCAAGAACTTTGAGAGTAAAATAAAGTCCAAGTGAGTCATTGACTATATTGTTTGAAATTTGGTTCAAAATGGAGATTCAATTACTATATCTTTCCAAATTCAGATTTTAGTGTTAACGTCAAATTAGGATAGCAGACTTTAAGTAAGTTAAAATAGCCTGATTTAAGGAAGTAGCTGTCTAAAATGATTTCTTACACACACCTCTGGAGCAGGTGGACTGCACCGTGGACCTCAGAGATAGGGACACAACCACTGTGCGACAAGACCTCTCCTAATAACTGTCTGACTCTCGCTGTTAGAATTCAACCACCTAACTTCCTTTGTCTAAATGAGGAGTTGATCACTATAGATAAAAAGTATCTCTAAACAGGCTTTTGTAAGAAAGAAAAGTCATTCACCACATTTACGTGGGAATTTATGTGTGGAGCTAGAGAGAGTGGGCGAGGTCCTTAATGAGTACTTTGCATCGGTATTCACTAAAGAGAAGGGCGTGGATGAAAGTAAAAGTTTAGGGAAAGGTATGTTGATATTCTAGGGCATGTCGATACTAAGAGGGAGGTGGTTTGTTGGGTCTCTTGAAAAACATGAATGTAGCTAAGTCTCAAGGGCCTAATGGGATATATCCCAGGATATTGAGGAAGGCAAGGGAGGAGATTGTTGGGGCCTTGATGGAGATCCTTGTATCCTCTTAAGCCCCAGACCAGGTTCCACAAGACTGGAGAATGGCCAATGTTGTTCCTTTGCTCAAGAAAATCACCAGGGAATAATTAGGAAATTAAAGGTTTCTCAGCCTTACATCAATGATAGGGAAATTACTGGGGAAGATTCTTGGGGAAAGAAGTTACATGCATTTGGAAAAGGATAATGTTAGGGCTGCCCATGCATAAAATGGCTGACAGCTGCCCATGGTTAATGCTACAGAACATGGCTGACAGTAGTTAGAGTGAAAACAGAAGTTGCTGGAAATGCACAGAAGGTCTGGCAGCATCTGTGAAAAGAAATCAGTTAACCTTTCAGGATCGGTGACCCTTCTAGCATCTGTAGTTCTTTCGGTTTTTATTTAGTAGTTAAAACTTGTGGGAAAATATTTGCTTAATATAGTCTCCACAGATAGAACAACAGTAACTCTGTATAATCAAGGTTGGTTTAGATGAGGTAGAATGTGCAGCTGCAACTGTTTACATAAATAAGAACATTTCACACTAACTAGTTGTTTCTCTTAAGTTATTTAATCAATCTGTTACACTATTAAGAGTATGTTTCAGTTAAGATCCTTCAAATAATCATAGGTATAAATTCCGAAGTAGGAATAGATCCACTTACATACAAAATAAATCACCGATAGCTTTAGAGGAAAAGGTTCAAACCAGTTTCAGACAGCAAACATACCCCCCCTTATCATTACAGGGAGGAATGGATACAGAGATTAGCAGACATTGGAATGTGGATTGAATGAAAACATAAAGATAGGACTTGTTAGCAAAAGAATTCTAACATTAGGCATAACCACATAACTGTGTTGGAACTGATCAAAAATCAATATTCTTTTGTAATACCTTTAATGAGAAATTAAAAAGGTTCCAGAAGTCCAATTAACTGGTAGTTAACACGGTGCCACTGGCAAACGTTTCTTGAATACAGTATTCATTGTGAGAAACCTCTCAGAGAAAGATAAGTAAGTCTGGGGAAACATCATGAAGGACCAGGGATGGACCACAGGCCTGTCATCTCAATGATTAGCAAACTTGAACTGTGTAAGATGCTGTACCCGAGAGCCAATACAGACCAATAGTAATCAAAGGGGAGCATGTGTTCTCTAGGTTTAAAAACTGTATAAGGTAGGACATTCTGAAGCTTTGTGTATGCTTTCTTGCTTTGTGCTGTAACTGAGCTGTAAATCACAATAAAGGCTACCTGATACCTACCACTGGACTCGGACGCTCATTGGAAAATTTGAGATCTAACAGATAGTCAGTGTGTCAGAGATAAAAGGTACTGCAGATGCTGGAAAATCCGAGATAACAAGCATGGGGCTGGATGAACACAGCAGGTCAAGCAGCATCATAGGAGCAGGAAAACTTGACGTTTCGGGCCTAAACCCTTCATCAGAAATGGGGGAGGGGAAGAGGGTTCTGAAATAAATAGGGAGAGAGGGGGAGGCGGATAGAGGATGGATAGAGGAGAGGATAGGTGGAGAGGAGGCAGACAAGTCGAAGAGGCGGGGATGGAGCCAGTAAAGGTGAGTGTAGGTAGGGGGGTAGGGGGGGATATAGGTCAGTCCAGGGAGGACGGACAGGTCAAGGGGGCGGGATGATGTTAGTAGATAGGAGATGGGGGTGTGGCTTGAGGTGGGAGGAGGGGATAGGTGAGAGGAAAACCCCACCTCTTCCTCCGTTACATTGATGACTGCATCGGCGCCGCCTCGTGCTCCCACGAGGAGCTCAAACAGTTCATCCACTTCACCAACACCTTCCACCCCAACCTGAAGTTCACCTGGACCATCTCCAACACTTCTCTCTCCTTCCTGGACCTCTCTGTCTCCATCTCGGGCAACCACCTAGAAACAGATGTCCATTTCAAGCCCACTGACTCCCACAGCTACCTGGAATACACCTCCTCCCACCCACCCTCCTGCAAAAATGCCATCCCCTATTCGCAATTCCTTTGCCTCCGCCGCATCTGCTCCCAGGATGAGACATTCCAATCCCGTACATCTCAAATGTCCTCATTCTTCAAGGACCGCAACTTCCCCCCCACAGTGGTCAAGAACGCCCTCGACCGTGTCTGCCGCATTTCCCGGAACACATCCCTCACACCCCGTCCCCGCAATAATAACCAAAAAAGAATCCCC